>CM050418.1:8295030-8615828 GCA_027564155.1 Gymnocypris eckloni scoliostomus | reverse complement strand
CATATCTAAAAAATGCTGCAGTAAAATGGTTTCATATGAGGTGTGCATATAGTATGGGACGTCCCATATAAGAACTGACCATTCATTGCTTGTACTTATTCGAAATGGTGTCTTTATACCCCTCTAAATATAATAATGTCCCATATCTCAAAAACGCTGCAGTAAAATGGTTTCATATGAGGTGTGCATATAGTATGGGACGTCCCATATAAGAACTGACAATTCATTTCTTGTACTTATTAGAAATGGTTTCTTTATAGTCCTCTAAATCGAATAATGTCCCATATCTTGAAAACGCTGCAGTAAAATGGTTTCATATGAGGTGTGCATATAGTATGGGACGTCCCATATAAGAACTGACAATTAATTTCTTGTACTTATTAGAAACTGGGTGTTTATACCCCTCTAAAACAAATATTGTCCCATATCTCAAAAATGCTGCAGTAAAATGGTTTCTATTGAGGTGTGCATATAGTATGGGACGTCCCATATAAGAACTGACCAATAATTTCTTGTACTTATTAGAAATGGGGTCTTTATACCCCTCTAAATCGAATAATGTCCCATATCTCAAAAACGCTGCAGTAAAATGGTTTCAAATGAGGTGTGCATATAGTATGGGACGTCCCATATAAGAACTGACCATTCATTTCTTGTACTTATTAGAAATGGTGTCTTTATACCCCACTAAATCGAATAATGTCCCATATCTTGAAAACGCTGCAGTAAAATGGTTTCATATGAGGTGTGCATATAGTATGGGACGTCCCATATAAGAACTGACCAATCATTTCTTGTACTTATTAGAAATGGGGCCTCTTTATACCCCTCTAAATCGAATAATGTCCCATATCTAAAAAATGCTGCAGTAAAATGGTTTCATATGAGGTGTGCATATAGTATGGGATGTCCTGTATGAGAACTGACGAATCATTTCTTGTACTTATTAAAAATGGGGTCTTTATAGTCCTCAAAATTTAATAATGTCCCATATCTTGAAAACGCTGCAGTAAAATGGTTTCATATGAGGTGTGCATATAGTATGGGATGTCCTGTATAAGAACTGACGAATGATTTCTTGTACTTACTAGAAATGGTGTCTTTATACCCCTCTAAATCGAATAATATTCCATATCTTGAAAACGCTGCAGTAAAATGGTTTCATATGAGGTGTGCATATAGTATGGGACGTCCCATATAAGAACTGACCATTCATTTTGTGTACTTATTAGAAATGGGGTCTTTATACCCCTCTAAATCGAATAATGTCCCATATCTCAAAAATGCTGCAGTAAAATGGCTTCATATGAGGTGTGCATATAGTATGGGACGTCCTATATAAGAACTGACCATTTATTTCTTGTACTTATTAGAAACTGGGTGTTTATACCCCTCTAAAACAAATAATGTCCCATATCTCAAAAATGCTGCAGTAAAATGGTTTCTATTGAGGTGTGCATATAGTATGGGACGTCCCATATAAGAACTGACCAATAATTTCTTGTACTTATTAGAAATGGGGTCTTTATACCCCTCTAAATCGAATAATGTCCCATATCTCAAAAATGCTGCAGTAAAATGGTTTCATATGAGGTGTGCATACAGTATCGGACGTCCCATATAAGAACTAAACATTCATTTCTTGTACTTATTAGAAACTGGGTGTTTATACCCCTCTAAAACCAATAATGTCCCATATCTCAAAAATGCTGCAGTAAAATGGTTTCTATTGAGGTGTGCATATAGTATGGGACGTCCCATATAAGAACTGACCAATAATTTCTTGTACTTATTAGAAATGGGGTCTTTATAGTCCTCTAAATCGAATAATGTCCCATATCTTGAAAACGCTGCAGTAAAATGGTTTCATATGAGGTGTGCATATAGTATGGGACGTCCCATATAAGAACTGACCATTCATTTCGTGTACTTATTAGAAATGGGGTCTTTATACCCCTCTAAATCGAATAATGTCCCATATCTAAAAAATGCTGCAGTAAAATGGTTTCATATGAGGTGTGCATATAGTATGGGACGTCCTATATAAGAACTGACCATTCATTTCTTGTACTTATTAGAAATGGTGTCATTATACCCCTCTAATTCGAATAATGTCCCATATCTTGAAAACGCTGCAGTAAATTGATTTCATGTGAGATGTGCATATAGTATGGGACGTCCTCTATAAGAATTGACCATTCATTTCTAGTACTTATTAGAAACGAGGTTTTTATAGCCCTCTAAATTGATTAATTAAAAATAAAATCACGAAAAATGTAATTATATCTCAGTTCTGGGCGTCTAGAAGAAAAGCGCTCTAAAAGCGCGTCCCCTTTGTGTTGTTCCTGTGATTACCGTAATCATTGTAATACACGCGCACCATAATTTCAATCGCGGCTGGCTTGACCGTGTTTTTCTGAACTGCGGCTGGCTTGACCGCGGTCACCCTGGCTACAACTGCGAATGTCTCACAAAAATACACTAAACTTGAAGAAAGTTTACTTTGAAGGTACTTTGTCCACCTCTGACTATTGAAAAGTGAAAGTGAAAGTGATGTTCGAACAAGTATGGTGACCCATTCTCAGAGATTGTGCTCTCTATTTATCTCTTCCAAGTACACACACATCAATTACCAATCAAAGGCGTTTTATTTAGTCCAACAATACAGTGGCGGATGCAGAACGTGACAGATGGGTGGGCCTGGATTAAGTCGAGGTGGGCCTGAATCTATGGGTGTTCCGAAATCAAGGCTGGGTTTCCCGATAACGTTTTCTCTTTAAGACTCTTAAGGTTAAACGTTTCTCTTATGAAGAACCATACCTTAGGAAGCTGCTTAAGATATACCTTCTTACGTGCGACGTTACCCGGTGCTGTCCGGGTGATGGTGCTGAATTGGTCGACATCGATGGCTCGAGAATCAATTATTCTCTCGTGCAGGGGCTGTTTATGTGAGAAAGCGGTGTTCTTTATAAAAGAAGCGCTTCAGAAATAGTTGAAATTGCATTTATTAGGACTCATGGGATATTATAAAAAATAATCCAAACTATAATAGCCTATAATAGCCTAACCTACATATTTTTAAATTGTATCATATATTGCTGCCATAATAACCATTTCAAATTTGTATGTGCTTTCGTCTCTTACCCATGTTTGTTCACTGAGGTGGAGCTGAAATAGTGTTCTTGGAAATACTTTCCAGCATTTCAGTAATAAAAGTGTACATCTTACATACGGTGCTCTGCAGTGATCAAAAAGGATTTAAACAGTGTATTTTGAATTTCAATTTTTTACGTGCTTTCTTCTCGTTCACATTTTTTGTTTGTTGTCGTGAAGCTGCGATGAAATATTGTTCTTGTAAATACTTTCCAGCATTTCAGTAAAAAAAAAAGTGTAGCCTAAATAAGAAGGTTTCGGGAAACGCTGAAACCTTGAGTCCTCTGACGTTACTAGGTGCTGTAGCCATTAAAGAAAACGTATTTAGGTTCATATATATGTTCAATATTATAATATATGTTTTAATTTATTTAACATTTAATGACATGGTCAGACATGATTATGACCACTTCATAGGTTTGTTTTGTAGAAATTGTATCAAAATTTTATAAAATTTTTCATCAACCAATTCCCCTTGTTTAACGCTTCCTGAGTTTCCCGGTGCCCTCTCAGGGGTATCTCCATTTTGGCACACTGCATGACAACTTTGACGTGCTGTCGATTACGTTCAATGAACGAAATGGAATCTCCGTGCATCTGATTTAATACAGTACTGCTGCCTTGTTGCGCATGACTTTGTTTCTAGGAGAGTAATTTTACAAGTGCAGAAGCATGTAGCTTGCTAGACTGATGCTTCTCACAGACCTGGCCGATACGTTTCCAATTTTTGAAACCCTCTTTAGTAAAAGTCCCCTCAGTGTGCTGTTCTGGAAAATGCCGACAGGCTTTACAAAAAATCAGGTCTTTCGACTGGCTATATTCAATCCAGTTGAACCTTTCATACCACTTGGCGTTGAAGCTTCGATATTTCCCATCAATTATGGTACTCGGGAATGCCTGTAGATGAGGTTGGGTAGCAGGTTCCCCCAGAGCTGACAGATCCGACGGTGCAATTAAGTGTAGCAGTGATCGTCGATTAGCCATAGCAGATCTGCTTGCCGGTTAGCATCAGTGGAGGTCGTCGGTTCGGAGTTAATCTCCGCTCCATTCTCAGAGCCAGCGGTTGTTCCATTACGATCCACAGATTGGTCCTCCAAATAATTATTAATCTCAATACGAGTTTTTTTTTAAAAAATGAGTGAGAGTAACTTGTTTGGCCATACTAAGAAAAATCAAGATACCGTACACTTCTAGCGAACGTTATAACCGTTGGTTGTTCGCGTCATAAATGGTTAGCGCCAGATTACAATAGAGCGTGCTACGTTGATGTTGCATTGACCAATGAAAACACGTCACCAACACACTTAAATTTTAAAGTTATCAGGCTTACTTATAATTTTACTGTTTTTAACATAACATGTTATAGATGAAATACACCACATAAAGTAATATCCATGTTTAACAATACAGAGTAGTATTTTATTTTTTTTTTATTTCTGATTGGGCGGGCCAGCTGTCAATGTAGGCGGGCCCAGGCCCGTCCAGGCCCGCCCACAGCTCCGCGCCTGCAACAATAACTGATGGAGGGAGATTCTGTCCCTCCAAACCCTGATCTCACAGAAATATTTGTTCCCTGGGATGTATAGTTTGTTGATTTTAGGGGGTAGGGTAAATTTTGTGTGTGTGTGTGCGCGTGTGCGTGTGTGTGTGTGTGCGCGCGCGTGTGTGTGTGTGAATTTACGAGAACTGGCTGCAGCCGAGCAACAGAGAACGGAAGTGGTTTCTTGAAAGCTTGTGTATTTATTGTAAAAGTCTACTTGAAAAGGAGCTAAATGCACAATGCACAGTTTCTTTTTCAGACTGCATCCGCTATTGTCCTATGCTGCCGTTGTTATGCTGATTTATGACATCGGATCAACCAGAAGTGAACTGATCAGAACAGAAGAGACTAACCATTACCATCAGATTCATGTAAAATCAGATCAGAAATATGAATTGAGCAGAAGGATAAGGTTTAGATATGTCCAGATATAATGCAAAACACATTTATTAACATATCTTTGTGCATTCATTTATTGATTGCTCAATAGTTGACTCTAAACAATTGCTCTAAACAAAATAATTAGCAACACAATATACCTAGAACAAAATTTGTTGTTCCATAATAGCACACTTCAAGTTAATTAATCATAAGCACGGTTGAAGTATACTGATAATTGGTCTGGCTGCAAGTATATTTAGCATATTTCACCAGGGATTGAAACAGTGTGCAATCAAATCAACTGCAGAGTAGAATGGCTGAACCTTTTAAAAGACTGGTAAGATATCATTGGACTCAAAAGGGCTGCGCAGTCACAACTATGACCGCGGTGCTGCTCAATATTGTGATCAGGTCCGCTGCTGGTCAAATGAGATTTTTTTAAAATATAAAGTCCAAATATTTTTTTATTCAACCACAGAGATAGATTACATCTGAGGGAAAAATAAAGGATTGTTCAGAACATAACTACAGTAATTATCAGAGTGGGAAGTGATGCCCTCTGGGGGCATTTAGCCAGGGGTGTTTTTACACCACAGACAGGGTTTGAGAAGAAAAAAAATCATTATGAAAATATCCTTCTATTTAACTTCTGGCCTTATTCCCGTGTCATATATAACTGTGACATTCTGCAAAACAAGTTTTAAAACACTTTTTTTCTTACAGGTGAAAATCAGATGGTCAAATCTGTTTTCTCTCCGGTACATTATTACAATGTAAGCTTCACAGTGAACATTACTACATCACTCTCCTCAACGTAGTCCATATCAACAACATATAGTGGTTATTTCTGGAAAATAACAGGTATTTTGAGCAGTGGGATTATAAAAATATGTGCTAATATTAAATTAAATTAAGTAGTCTATATAAAATTGCTAATTACATCTACCTATCAGTACTTTTTTACTTAAGTAAATAAAAAGTGGAGTGCTTTTCTACTTTGACTCGAGTAAAATTGAAAAAGCAGTACTTTTATAATACGTATCTGTACTTTTACTCAAGTACTTGATTTGTGTACTTCGTCCACCACTGCCAGTTTCACTCATGTTGGGGTGAATCATAGATACTGCCTCCTTAAATCACACTATCAAGCTTTTCAGATGGTTATTTTTTCTTTTTGCCACTGGATATGTTTCGGAGACAGAAATGAAAGTAAATGAGATTTCCCTATCAGGGACCAAATTCAGTCTCAGACTAAACTTCTTTGCATATTGAAAGCCTTTTGCCTTACATTATAATAATGCATATAATGTGTTTTGCTCAATATCCTCAACCCAAATGAACTTTGCCTATGAAATAACAGACTGAGACTGAGGCAGAGTTAAAATAGACACATCCCTGCCTAAGCTGGTTTTAGCTGGTTTCCTCTGGTTTTAGAGGGGTTTTGAACACTCTTCTTAGCTGCGGTCAGGCTGGTTGTAGCTGGTCAAGCTGGGAGACCAGATAAAACCAGCTGAGTCAGGTAAATCCAGTCAACTAGCCTAGGCTGGTTTTAGAGGGGTTTTGAACACTCTTCTTAGCTGCGGTCAGGCTGGTTGTAGCTGGTCAAGCTGGGAGACCAGATAAAACCAGCTGAGTCAGGTAAATCCAGTCAACTAGCCTAGGCTGGTTTTAGCTGTTTTGTCAGCAGGGATCTCAGATTCAGTTTATGCAATTATTATGTTTAATTTACTTTACTCAGGGCCAATAGTGTCAGTTTACCGACACAAATGAATCCCTTTGTCAATGACCATTATTTAGATACAATAAAATGATTACGTCCGCTAGGGGTAAGACGCAATAAATAAAATAAAAAAATAACAGGACAAGACTTCCGGCAGGCAGTCAGACCAAAAAGGACCCAAACAAAATCACAATCAATTATGAAGTAAATGTATTGTAAATAACAAAGGGAAAACCACCAATAGTTAGTAGATCTCCTTAAGGGACCCACGGTCCAACCAAAAATAATATTAAAGCAATACAATTTGTTTGCAAAGAAATGTAAAGAGGAAAACAAAAAGCAAGATTAATCTAGTGGTATATTTCATCAGAGAGACCCAAGGCCAAAATAACAAACAAAACCAATCTAAAAATAAAACAGCAATATAACTAACCTACCACAACGAAAGGAAAGGAAAATAAATACAATCAACCTAACCTAACTACTCTTAACATAAACATCATACAAATGAGGGTTAAACAAAAGAAAGCAGGTCCCTCCTACATTTCTAATAGGCAGCAAGACGTAGCAAATCAGCGGCGATCTGAAACTCAAAGAAAGAAAACATCCAACAGAATACAAATACTATGAAAAACACAATAAGAAACAAACATCATAACGTAACAAAAATCAAATAAAGAATCAGTTGTTGAACCAGGCTGAAACGGAACAGGTGATACTAATCGTTATTGCCTCTAGATGGCCACAACGTACACCGTGTTGAAATGATTGGGTTGTGAAAGTGAAAGTGACAACTTGTGGTATGATGAAGCAGGGCAGGTATGTGACCCTCTCTGTGCAATCCAGGCTAAAGTCTCACAATCTAATTATGAGATAACAAGCATCAAAGTTGGATTCAACCATTAATTTCACTTTAATTTCAGTCTTTGACATGGCCTTACACAGTCAATATTAAAGATATGAAGATTAAATCACAAACAAATGACTTTAGCTGGGTTTTTACAGAGAGGGTCACATATTATGCTGACATTTTATGTGAAAAACGCTGTGTTCTGTTATATTTGTATTGCTTTTATACTCCATATCTCGCCAATTCTGTTTCCTTATCAGCAGAAGAACAACGCCCCTTTCTCCTAGCCTGTGCTATTCTGATTTTCTTGGATTTCCTCTGGTGTCAGTAAATCATCTCAGGTTACGTATGTAACCATGGTTCCCCGAATGGGGAACGAGACACTGCGTCCCCTAGGGGTCGCTACGGGGAACGCCCTCAGCGTGACTCGTGTCTGAAGATACATATGTAAAAACACCACCTGTTGGCCGGCGACAGCCCATGACGTCACTACCGGCGTGTCACAATATAAGTGCCGCCGGGAGGATACATCATCAACTTCTTCGTCTGAAGCTTGCGTCCGAGCATGGTCCAAAGCCTGCGGTGTCCGCTCCATTCGGGAACCATGGTTATACGTAACCTGAGGCGTTCCCTCCATGGGAACTCGAACTGCGTCCCTAGGGGTCGCTACGGGAACGTTATACCCACTTCACCATGCTGGGGAATGCAAGCCAATTTCGCGAAAAAGGCGAGCACTAAACCAACTCTACCCGGCTAAGGGAGTTGCCCCTGGACGGCTGATGGCTGTCAGTGATATTATCCCTTCGGCCAAAGGCCCCAGCTGCATACCCTAGTACTTACCTGCTAGGTGCCGGATTACCGGGCCTAGGTAGAGCTCAAAGTCTTGGAATCAGAAAGATTCCTTTAAGGGGATATGGCCAGGCACCTGGCTCACTAGGTCCTGGCCGATCACTCAGGGGTTACCACTTGCTCCTTACTGAGGGAACTGTCTCAACAGACCTCTTGGTAGTGTACACCCCTTTTTCCTTGATGTGCGGACTTACCACTGAGTGGATTTTAGAAAGTGCCCAAAGTCTCGCGTGCGCACTTATTAGAAGAACGTTCTATGCCCTGGAGCGGAGAACTACTCATTCCTCGGAGTGAGAGGGAACTCAGACGCTCAGAAGGGAGCGGCAAGCTCATAGATGACCCTCTGGTTGAGGGGAGCAATGCTGGCTCGACCAACAGGGCGGCGACCTATCACAGAGCTCTGGGGGCGGAGAAACTCGGACGCTCAGGCGGGCATGCTCATAGGTGACCCTCTGGTTGAGGGAGCAGTGTTAGCTCTACCGACGGCGAGCCCTGGAGGCGGAGAACTCATTCCTCGGAATGAGAGGAACAGCTACCAAAGAGGAGCTCTAGGCGGAGAAACTCACTCCTCAGAGTGAGACCTCCCAACCACGATTCTCCGCTCAGCAGGAGCGGCATGCTCATAGATAACCCTCTATAGTGAGGGGGAGCAATGCTAGCTCGACCAGCAAGAGAGATCACAGAGCTCGGGAGGCGGAGAACTCATTCCTCAGAATGAGAGGGAAACTCAGGCAGCTCCGGAGGCGGCATGCTCAAAGATGACCCTCTAATGAGGGGAGCAATGCTAGCTCTACCTATAACGAGCTCTGGAGAGTGGAGAACTCATTCCTCAGAATGAGAAGGAACTCAGATGCTCAGCAGGGAGCGGCATGCTCATAGATAACCCTCTATAGTGAGGGGAGCAATGCTAGCTCGACCAGGAAGAAGAGCGCCCTATCACAGAGCTCTGAGGAGCGGAGAACTCATTCCTCAGAATGAGTGGAAAAATAACTTTTTTTTTTTTTTTTATGATCCACAACCCCCAAAAAACTCGTTCATATGCAGAGAAAAGCACTAGCCGCTGAATCTGATTTATGCTTATAAAGATCGCATCGTCACAATCCAGCAGCTCACTCTCGTTCTCGGCCGACGCGAAAAGGCGGTCCCTCTTTTCTTTCTCACTCATCGGCCACATCCAACTGCTAATTTCATTACCTCCGTGCCTCGGCAGCGGTGGGTCCCGAATCGCGGGAAGCAGGCGGCTGCCCCTCTTTCCTCGGAAAGAGGGACAGGCGGAGCTTTTACATAGAAAAAGCTCATAGTGCACGCAGATTTCCCTCAAGGACAATCAGCGTGCTCGTTCAAACAAAGGCAAAGATTGTGTGTGTCATCGCGGTGGGTCGATTTTCCCACACACAATCTTAAACGCTGCTAGTGCTCGCCATTTGATAGAGAGAAAACTGTACTCTTACCAGATTGCACGCTTCAAACAGACCAGTCAGTGAAGACGAAAAAGCTGATGATGTATCCTCCCGGCGGCACTTATATTGTGACACGCCGGTAGTGACGTCATGGGCTGTCGCCGGCCAACAGGTGGTGTTTTTACATATGTATCTTCAGACACGAGTCACGCTGAGGGCGTTCCCCGTAGCGACCCCTAGGGGACGCAGTTCGAGTTCCCATGGAGGGGAACAATTATTTCTATTTTGAATTCCCTTAGAACATGTGAAATACCATTCCCTGAAAGGGCAGATGTGGACTGTTATTGGACAATACATTTGCATCAGTGGCGGCTGCTGATCTTTTAAAGAGGGGAAGCTCATTTTGGGCCTAAATCATAAAAATTGTCCATTTATTTATATGTAAATTCCTGCCTTTCAAGAAAATGCTCTGTAACCCTGTTGTACCAACTAGGCGTCTTTTCCAGTGACTTGACCAGTGTCCTCTCAATGGCCAGCAGAGCTAGGCTGCTTAAACGGCCTTGGCCCATTGTGTTACGGGTGTAGGACTTGAGCCGCTTTAAACAGGAGAAGCTCCTTTCTACACCTGCTGTGCAGTTTGCTAGCTGGCTAGTTCAGACTATATGAATTAATGAACAAACGATCTAATATATATATATATATATTTAACTCAACGGGAGGAAATGTGGGAATTATGTTAAACTGAAACAATTAATGTGGTGTGAAATTGTGTGAAATATCGATGAAGGTTGCAGCAGTTTGTCGACTACACATGCAAAATCCGCGATGGGACTGAGTTGGAAATGGAGACACAGAGTGATACGCGTCATAATCTGAAGACCACGCCCACGCCCACACCAACCGTCTCTTTGCATTGCGAGAAGCTGTCATTTATTTATAACAAAAAAAAAAAAAGGACATAAAAGTGGTTTTAGGACATAAAAGTGGATTAAAAAGAGATGACAGACCCTCCAATCATCACGCAGACGCTCGGAGTCCGGGCCAGCCCACTCCTCCATTCATCCCAGAGACGCTGAGCGTCCGTGGGCGGGACATAATCGCAGCATTATCCAATGACCGTCTTGTTTCTGAGCACTGAAAAAAACTGTTTAAAGCAGCCCCATTGAAGTCAATGGACGCTGGGCTTCAACAGAGTAATGCACTGTACGCTACGGGAATGAATGAGAAGGAAATCGAGTCAGCCGACCTAAGTAGCTGATTCTGAACGAAATTGTTTTCGTTCGAGATGAACGTGTTTAACGCATTTTTAGTCAATAAAATGTTAACATAATAGTACATATATTTGACCATTCATTTTTTGACAATTATAGGGGAAGCTGAGCTTCCCTTGCAGTCTTAAAGAAATCGCGGCTGATTTGCATATATTCATACAAGCTTCATAAACCGAGTTCCGTGAGATGCGAGCCTTCATAACTCATTTCCATGATGAAAATTTACTCAAAAGGAAACGAGAAAGATGGAAGTTGGAGAAAGCAGACTGGGAGAATTATAATCAAATCTGTAAGGCTGATTTATAGAGTTATAGTATGGAAGGATGACATTAAATGTGTGTAGAGAGAAATTAAGCTCAATATTAGAGCAGCAGAAGAATATATCACTAAAGCTGGCTGATTAAAGGGAAATCTGTCTGACAATAGACTGTCATCATTCAAATAATCCGACAAAGCAAATCCATTCCCACTGTAATGTACCAAATGATGAATGCTTCTCTTGGGAGATATTTCCAGGAGACATCTGGTTTGCTTTTCTTGTTGCACAGATGATGCTCAGTGTCATAATCCCTTGAGGCCTGATGAAATCTACAAATTCTCCAAACTAATGGACTGCATGGATGATACCAGCTTAATGACTAGTGATTTCCCACTAATTCATTCAGAAAAGAAAAACTGATTCTTGAACCAAAAACTGCCAAATGTGAAATCTTAAAATTACATTCTGTCTCTTAATGGAAGTAGCCATGACCTCATCCTTGGTTAAGGAGTACTCTGCTAATATGTCATTTAGCTTTTTTAACATAACACTATAAGAGCATAGACTGTGATTTAGTTAAAGGGGTCATGACATGATAAATCAAATTGCTGTGGGGCAATTCCATGCAAAGGTCATCCTTACCATGAAAAAAAAACCACACACAAACAGACCTGTTTCTTAAAATGTTCACTTAGGTCTATATTTTATTGTATGTAACCACTCACATTGAATTTTACAGATATTTGCTCTTTTGTTACATCATATACAAGGTGTGTGCCAATACAAGCGGCATTTTTAAAAAGGCTGTGTTATACTGTTTTCAAGAAAGTGAACAGATAGACTCAATGTTTCAATAAATTGTTATCACTTGGCAATTTCCTGATTAAGAAGGGAATGATAATGCATTGTGTACACACAGCTTACTTTAACAGCAAAGCTCTATACATGTATAAGCCTCTTGTTAAATGTGTCTGTGAGTTTCAGAGCCAAGTAACGTCCATAACGTTTTAGAGGATAAGTTTGTTCAAACCCTGGGGCTACAACCAGTGTTCCCTTTTAAAAATCATTACAATAATTTCAGATGGTTTTCTTAATGTCAAAACTAGTATTCAGAGTAATTTTATGCGTCAACAAAAGTGACATGATGATTTGATTGTTGATTTCTTAAACAGATTTTGTGTGTATTTCAGACACGTCACATCCATAACAGAGTTTTGTCACATCCATAACTTTGCTTTTTCCTCAAAATGCACTTCATAAAAAACTTAAATATTTTAAACATTGGTATTTTTATGTTCAGCTAAGACCCCTTCATAATGTGGATATCAATATTTATACATTTGACTTAAAAGTTCACAGACTTTAAAGAAAATCATACAGTATACTGAAAATGATGTGAAAAACGCATGACTATTTACCTTTTTTGGGGGGGCTTAAATATATTTTAGAAAAATATATATTGGCTGTCAGTTCTCCAGATTGGGTGCTCTGAGAATATGCATAGCCAATTTAAATATTGTAAGAAGTTTATTTTTACTGACACATTTTAGCTGTCATAATGAGTTCAGATGTCACATCCATAACGCTGGAATTGCCCTGTGATCTTTGACATATAAGAGGTTGTTGACACGTCCTCCTCATTATAAACAAATAATGAATTGAGATGAATTTACTCCACCTTTGCCACAATCCACAACACTATAATTTCTCTGGTTGATAATAACGATCATAAGGCCATCTTACCTCACAACTTTATTCCCCAGAGATCACCGCTGTGGAGAGAGCCTGGCATAACCAGGGAAAGAGATCGCCGTTAGTTGAGATAATGACAATATTTTTCTCAAAATGAGGCTCCAAAAAATGTGCTAATGTCTCACAGCTACTAACTTAATACAGTACAATTACTACAACCAACTTCTGTTTATGGTTTAAAAAATTGCCGCGCTCAAACCTACAGGAATAAGCTAACAACAACGTGACAACATAACTTACAACTAACTCTACTTGGTTAATACTTTTAAATTACGTGCACTATAAAAAAGGCATTTAATTAGACATTTCAACACTTACCGCTGAATTCGTTGGATTCAAAAGAGAACATGGAAGAGACGAGAGAGCTCAGTCAGATGATATTGCGGGATGGAAAACACTATAGTTTCCTGTAACGGCTCCGCCTACATTATTTTCACAGTAAAATTCCCGAACACTTTATTATATTGTGAAAATCACAGTAAAAGCCAGTAAAGTGAAAATAATGTAATTTACTGTGAAATATTACAGTGGCATGCTGTGAAATACCAGATTTTTTACAGTGTACTCACCATAGAGAGTGAAAATGAAGAAATGCTTCACACACAAACTACAGACATACACAGCGATCACAAACATCCAGCAGAAGCTTTTTATCCACCGACAGATCAAACCAGGACACACTGATGTTTGCACAGATAAAACAAAAGAGAAAAACTTATCATAGGATCTATTTCAGGGTTCCTCAATAGGCGCCCCGCGAGAGAAACATTTTTGTCCGCTCTAATTTCAAATAATGTTGCGGGAAAATTCAAACACGGCACCAGAAAGCGACATTAACTTACATCGTGTCTACACCAGATGCGAGCAGCGAGGTGCGGCGCAACAGAATACAGTAGATATTATAATCACTGATGCTGTCTACACTGGATGCAGCGATGCGCGACAAATCCCGACAGTAAACTGCTGACTCGTTCTATTTATAATGCACTGATACAAAGTTCAAATAATTTATAATGCTTTGTCGTACCCAGTGTAGATACTATGTGACAGCAAAAACATGGCGAGTGTGTAGGAAACAAAAAGTGGACATGGAAAATAGATGATTCAAATGTGAATGAACTGAACAGTTTTGAGTGGGTGTGTGTGTGATACCATCTTTGTTATGGATGTTGTTCCGCAGTGAGCTCACAGATTTAATGTAAGTTTGCTTTAATTTATTTTCAAGATCTGAGGTAAAATATCTATTGTTAGGGTTAGGGTTAGTCTTCACGGCATCTTTGTTTCCAGGTGGAACGTTACAGAATGCGACGCACTCATCTTCCGGAAATCCTGTATAATTCAACTAATCAGAGGACGACTTCGAAGTGTTTCCCCTTTTGTGTGCCATATGCATCAGACGTTTAGCCAACATTCCGTGGGCATGACGTCTGAGGCTGAGACTACGTCACATCTGGTTGGGGCAAGGTGTTACGGTTTGATCCCCAAAAATCGAAATATAAAAATATTAGGCAGCGGCTATTTGTACTAAGTGTATATATCGATAGTAAATAGCAATTAGATTATATTTACACTGTGCAAATAGCATATTTTCTTAGCGATAGATACTATTTACACCAAGTGTAAATAACAATTAATTCTCTCTACCTACACCTACCCTAACCCTACCTGATATTTTATTTTCAACTTTTGATTATTTCCTTTATTTTTATTGTAAATAATTGCCTTTCTGATGAAATATGAGATTTGAAAAGGGAGAAAAAAAGTTTGGCAAAAGGTGGGATCGGTCAAAAAACACATGATTTACCATCTAGGCCACTGAAACTGATGTTCAACAAGTGTCTTTTTGCAGTGTTGACCAGTGGCAGCTGGTGCTAAAAAATTTTTTTGGAGCGCAAACAAACTTAATCACACAGTTAATGCAACAGCATAGGACTGAATGCAACTGTTAAACAACCATGTAACAAGTAACATAATAATGAATCATTACTGCTTAAAAATGTAAGATAAAAATTCAACTGTTAAAGTGTAAAAATAAGATACCTAATCAGTGAATTTGAGTTTAATGTGTGTATATTATCTGTAAGTAATCATTAAACATTTGTAATCATTCAAAAAATATTATCCATTTATATTAACGTAATTCAGAGAATATTGTACACACGAGAGAGCCACAGTATAGCAAATGATTCATGATAAGCACTGAAAATGGTTAAATAAAATGTACTTTGTATTTAAAAAATTGGCATATAAATATAATACAATGTAAATGTAATTTAATAAAATGTAGTGTATATGTAAATGTAATTTAATAAAATAAATCCAAACACTGAATTCAAGCCACAGTACTCTGTGAAGACAGTGAAGCATGGTGGTGCAAGCATCATGATATGGGGATGTTTCTCATACTATGTGTTGGGCCTATTTATCGCATTCCAGGGATCATGGATCAGTTTGAGTAAAATACTTAAAGAGGTTATGTTGCCTTATGCCGAAGAGGAAATGCCCTTGAAATGGGTGTTTCAACAAGACAACGACTCCAAACACACCAGTAAGCCAGCAGCATCTTGATTTCAGACCAACAAGATTAATGTTATGCTGTGGCCAGCCCAATCTCCAGACCTTAATCCAATAGAAAACTTGTGGGGTGACATCAAAAATGCTGTTTCTGAGGCAAAACCAAGAAATGCAGAGGAATTGTGGTATCGTCTTGGGCTGGAATACCTGTTCACAACTCAATTCAACACAGATGTGAAGCAGTTCTCAGAAACCGTGGCTATACAACTAAATGTTAGTTCAGTCATTCACAAGAAAGCTAAATCTTCAAGCATTTGTTCAGGTTATACAGTAAATGTTTGACTTTGTAATGAAAAATGCAGACACTGCTGTGTTTTTGAACAGCATAATAAAAAAGTAGTTAATTTTCTTCATGTTTTGATTTAGAATATAATGTGCAATGTTCCCAATGCATTTGTGTTTATTGCAGTAAAAGTTATTATAAGGATTCTGAGCTTTACTTGCTTTTTTTACTTGGCTGTCAGCTGAGACAAACTTCATCATAAACCTCTCAACAGCACTTCATTATAGTCTGATAAACCACGCTATTTACTTCTAACAAATATATTCATATTGTTTATTCTTTTATTTTTGTATTTTTAATATGGAATACTGCTTTTTTGTCTTTAATGTGGAACGATTCTCTATAATACGCAATGCTTGGTAACCCTCAGCTGGACAAAGTAATGATGGAATCAAAAAACAGTTGTATATGGAGCCTATATACATAAAGAAGCAGAAACTGTAGAACAAGTATTACTACACCCTAATATGAATAGGAAGAAAGTTTGCAATAAACATCATAAATATCAGTGCAGGAACAGGGAAAATAATGCAGTGTATAAATGTTTAGGTGTAATATCCTCGCTCCAGTGCAGCAGGTGGCAGTAACTGTTCAGCTCGCTCGAAACCCTCCAGAAAAACCCACGAAGAAGAAGAAAATGAAAACGAAAGTAACCGCGGAAAACACGCAGATAGCAAGAGAAAGCGTTGCTCGTTGGATTTGATCCATGCCATGTCCTAAAAAACATTTGTATAGGTATAACTTTAGCACAGACACGACTAATTTTAACACTCGCGGACATTGTTTTTGTATATTTAATCCAATCCGTCTGAGAGATATGATAATTAATTGCTGACACGCTACAGGCCTAAAGCACAGAAAAATCGCGTTTCCAATACTTAAAAATCATCTTCTTAGTGGACAAGACTGCAAGTAAGTTTTCAAAAAGGGTTTATTGTAAACGAATGTGTTTCTGAAGGTTTCTCTGTATTTCCGCTTCTGTTGTATGCTGTTGTTTTTGTGAAGTGAAATCGAAAGTATTTCTCTTTAAGATCATTTGGTTATTCTACACGGCAGTGCATTTGTTTGTAACTCTCTTTATTTGATATAGTGTTTTGTGTTGCTGTTGCTGCTAACTCTATATATTGATTCATCTCCAGGTCGTACTGAACAGCAGATTGTTGTCTCATTAGTGCTGATCAATGACAGTTTAGCTGCAGTATGTCAGAGAGGAAAGATGAGTCTCTCAGAGAAACAGAGGTAAGACTGAGTCTGTTTCAGAGAATCATTTTAAACACTGCTGGAGTTTCAGATGTTTGCTGTAAAAAACAAAACCTTAAAAATAAAAATTTAAATGCATTGACTGAAGTCCAGATATTAATCTCACAAATGTCTGCATCACGATGTGAAATATTAGCGTAATGCTGTCCAAAGGTAAACACAGAGAGAAGACGAGGCTTCAGTGAGTTGTAGTGTTGTCGTCATGTTGTGGAGACGCTGTGTGTTTGGATGCGAAAGCAAACCTGATTTGTTTGAATCAGTGGTTAATATTTATTTATAATACTGTTCCTGAGCCGTACGACCCAAAGTTCATCTTGTGTACTGCACGCTTTATGAGCTGCAGTGCATTTTCTCCCAGCTTCATGTGAACAACATCAGATATACACACCTAAATAAACTGTAAACCACACATAAATAAACTGTAAACCACACCTATATTACTGTATTTAATGTTGGCACTTCAGGACATAAGCTTATTACAGTGAAGAAGAAAAATTATATCTTTATGAGTTTTGTGTCTGAAAGTTAAGAGAGTTATAAAATAAAAGCTTATCTCTGTGAAACGTTCAGCTCAGACTTGGACTCGAGGTCAAACAGATACGGTAATTATTACAACGACATTGTTACTGTTATTGTTAACAGTACTTTTAAAATAGCATCATATAGTCCCTTTAATTGAAGTATGCTAACAGTATTGTGCGGCGCTCACATTTCTTATGTTTTAGTCAAAATAAATATCTTTAATTAGATCAGTGAAATGTTTGTAAAAATATATTTATTCTCATGTTTTAAGTACTTTACAGAAATTGTTACAGAAAGTCTGTAAACAAGAATGATTGCTATCTTTAAAACTCTGCAAACTTTTCTGTGAAGGACAAGAGAGAATATGTGTCAATATAAAACACAGATGAAGTGAAGTTTCTCTTCTCTCTTTGTGTCATTAGTGTAAGATCAGGATCACATGTGTCCAGCTCTGTGTCTGTGAAGAGTGACTGGTCAAAGGGTGAAGGACCAGACTTCAGCGGAGAACCATCACGAGCCAAACAGTATTTGATGTTTTTTATTTGTGTTTACACAGACTGTGTCAAAGTATTTCAGTGAATAATTATCATAAAATATATAGTTCATAAATTGCTAAAAATGTTTACAAGATATTTTGGTAATTTCTTCTAAAAATGCAGTATTTTGATTTATTTTATTCTATCAGGCTTCATTATGAAACATTAGATCCAGATTTACAGACTCCCAGGAACCACAATAACTTTACAGACAGTCTCCTGCAGATCTTCCAGGTAATACAACACATTTTAAAGAATATTTAATAATTAAAATAAACAAATATGTTATTAAATAAGAGTGTTACAGAACTTGTATTTCTAATTTGTCTTTTTAAGAACCCATAAAATAAGAATGAAACCCTATTTTATTAATATTTACTGCATATTAACGTTTGTCTCAACTTGACTTTTTATAAATATTTGTAATTACTGAATAAATAATTTTGACCAAATATAGATGAAGATTTTTTCTGTCATTGATTTTTGTCTTGGTTTTTAGGATCTTGAGAGCAAAATAATCACATTTCTAAAGAAAGAACTGGAAAAGTTTAAGAAAATATTACAAAAAGAGGACTTGCAATACTTTGTGAAGGACTTTATTGAGAATAAATGCAGCACAAAAGAAGCAGCTCTCGATCTCACGCTCTCCTTTCTGAGAGAGATGAAGCAAGATGAAGCTGCTGATACTCTAGCAGGTAAGAGACTCATGATTGTCTGTCACATTGTCACTTATTAATGTTGGACAGAAAATAAGATTACAAATATCTGTATTTTTGTTTCTGTTTAGATGAGCTGGTCTTCATTCATCAGCTAAAATGTAGCCTAAAGAAGAAGTATCAATGTGTGTCTGAAGGAATTGCAAAGCAAGGTGACTCCACTCTTCTGAATAACATCTACACAGATCTCTATATCACTCAGGGTTGTAGTGAACAGGTCAATACTGAACATGAGGTAAGACAGATTGAAGTTGCTTCCAGACGTCATGAATCACAGGAGAAACAGGTTGAGTGCAAAAATGTGTTTGAAGCACCTGAACAAGACAAGCAGATCAGAACTGTACTGACAAAAGGAGTTGCTGGCATCGGAAAATCAGTCTCTGTGCAGAAGTTTGTTCTGGATTGGTCCGAAGGAAAAGAAAATCAAGATATCAGCTTCATATTTCCTCTTCCATTCAGAGAGATGAACTTAAAGGAGCAAGAAAAACTAAGTTTGATGGACCTTATAACTCAGTTTTTCCCAGAGACAAAAGGACTGAACCTTACAAGAAGAAATCAATTCAAAGTCTTGTTCATTCTTGATGGATTGGATGAATATCGACTTCCTCTAAACTTTAAGGATAATGAGACGTGGTCTGATGTTTCATCACCAGCTTCTCTGGATGTTCTCCTAACGAACCTCATCAAGGGAAATCTGCTTCCTTCTGCTCTCCTCTGGATCACCACCAGACCAGCAGCTGCCAGTAAGATTCCTCCTGACTGTATCGACCGGCTGACAGAGATACGAGGATTCAATGATGCACAAAAAGAGGAGTACTTCAGAAAAAGATTAATGGATGAGAATCAGGCCAAAGAAATCATTGCTCATGTTAAACAATCAAAGAGTCTCTTTATCATGTGCCACATCCCAGTCTTCTGCTGGATTTCAGTCACTGTTCTCCAGAACATTTTAGAGGAGAAAAGAAATAAAGTTGTGAAAAATAATCAAGCTGATGATGCCTCCAAAACACTGCAGGAGTCAAAAACTGAAGACACTCCTAAGACTCTGACACAAATGTACACACACTTTCTCAGATTCCAGATCCAGCAGAGCAGACGAAAGTATGATGGAGAATACACACCAGATGTTTCCTGGGATAAAGATGCCATCTTTTCACTCGGGAAACTGGCGTTTGATCAGCTGGAAAGAAACAATGTGATCTTCTATGACACAGATCTGGAAGCCTGTGGTATTGACGTCTATAAGGCATCAGTGTATTCAGGCATGTGTACCCAGATCTTTAAGGAGGAAACTGGGATCGTTCTTGGTACCATGTACTGCTTCGTTCACTTGAGCATTCAGGAGTTTATTGCAGCACTTTATGCACATCTGTTTCTAGACATCAACAATAAATATGTGTTTGATCAAGACTCTACAGAACAGGAAAACAAAAATAATACCAAAATTGATTTCCTTAACTTCCTTCTCGGACGGTCACTCCAGTCCAAAAATAACATGATTGATTTGCTCAAGACTGCAGTGGACAAGGCACTAGAGAGTGATAATGGACACCTGGATCTTTTTCTACGATTCCTCCTTGGTTTGTCTCTCCAGTCCAATCAGAGACTCTTACAGGGTTTGTTGACACAGAAGAATGGAAATGACCAGAGCAAAAAGGAAATAGTTCAGTACATCAAGCAGAAATTAGAGGATAATCTGTCTCCAGAGAGATCCATCAATCTGTTCTACTGTCTGAATGAACTGAACGACCAAACTCTGGTGAAAGACATTCAGACCCACCTTAGCAAAGGAAGTCTCTCATCTGCTGATCTTTCTCCTGCTCAGTGGTCTGCTTTGGTCTTTGTGTTGTTGACGTCAGAGGAAGAGATGGAGGAGTTTGAGCTTCAGAAATTCAAGAAATCAGACGAGTGTCTCATTAGATTATCAGCAGTCATCAAAACCTCCAAAAGAGCTCTGTAAGTTATTTCATATATTTGATCATGTTTTGTTCTCATCTTAAAATTGTATTAAACTACATTTATACAAAGCTGGTTTGGACACCCCTGATCTATAGTGATTATTAACCATATACCAATTATAAGCATATCTCTTTTTAGGGTTAAATCATAACACATTTTGTTTAAATTTTTAATTATAATTTTTTTCTTTAAAAGTTGCCTTTGTAATTGAAGTGCAATGCTATTTTCTTAGATTTGATATATCAATTTATATTTTCACCAAAGCAAGCTGTTTAGTTAGGTGCAGAAGAAGCACTTCATGTTATTATAAAACATATTGTTACATAGTTATTTTTACTTCAATATGCAGTTCAACTTCTTAAACTTCTGCTGAGAAGGAGATATACTCTTGCATAACCTCAATGTATAAATTATTAACCTCCAGATTCTCCACCTCAAGACACTCAAGATAATAGAGCAGCACTTTTAAATGTATAATTATTTGCCATTAATGATATAAACCTATTATTCATTTACATATTTTAAGTTTTATTCAAGCATGCTAGTTTGTATTATCTAGGAAATTTGACTCAATACAATTCTAATATATATGCAGTATATTTACTGTTCATATAGAAATAATTGGTATAAATTAAATGTTTGTATTTAACAAATATATTACATGTATCTAACTCTGTGATTTGATTTATTTCTCTTGTAGGCTAAATGATTGTGGCTTAACAGACAAAAGCTGTCCGGCTCTGGCTACAGTTCTTGGATCAGATACCAATCTGAAAGAGCTGAACATGAATAATAATAATATACAGGATTCAGGAGTGAAGCTGCTCTGCACTGGACTGAAGAATAGAAATTGCAAATTAGAGATACTGAGGTAAGTTTTGTGACAATCCCTAGTGTTTGGTTAGAATTCAGATCCATCTGTTAACATGGACCTAGATCATTTGCCACAGAATTGAGGACAGAACTGCTTCAGCTCAGTGAAATTTATAGACTATAATTCCAGCATGAACTCTACATTCAGGTCCTACCACAGCATTTCTATGTGCTTTACAAGTGGACTTATGTTAGGCCATTCCATAACTTTAATTTTCTTGTTTTTCAACCATTTTGAGGTTTTGTTTGTTGTGGATCATTTAGATCAGTGTTTCTCAACCCTGGTCCTCTGCGCCCCCAACACTGCATATTTTGTATGTTTCCTTATCTGACTTATCCATTTCAGGTCCTGGAGTTTCTTCTAATGAGTTAAATCAGGTGTGTTTGATTAGGGAGACATGTGCAGTGTTTTGGGACGCCCAGGACCTCGGTTTACACTGATTTAGATGAAAGACTTTCACACCTGTTGAGTTTTAGATAATTGAAACCTTAAAGGGGTCATATACTGCATGTTTTATTATTTTATAATGTTCTCTGTGATGCACCTATAATGTTAGCAATATTTTTACATCAAAAACATCATAATTTAGATATAACAGGTTATTTTGTGTCCGGGTTTTGACCCTCTCTGCAAAACAGTCTGTTTTTATAGACAGGGCACATTCAAGATGCTGAAGTGAACACCCACTGCTAGGATTGGCTAACAGTTTTGCATATTAATACAATAAAATATTTATTTGTAAAGCACACTAAAAACAACCGAAGTTCACCAAAGTGCTGTACAGAATAGAATAAAGTTCAGAAATAAGCTGATTAAAACAATACTGTCAAATTTAAAACACAACGATAACAAAACATGAAACACAACACTATCATACATTTATTTATTTAACACACATACTTATTACATTTCAAATATTGTGTTTGTGCTATTTTTGCACATCATCTATTTTGAATATTTGTATATTATTATTTTTATTATCTGTGTCTTGTCCTGTCGCTGTCATTCTGTCGCACTGTGGAGCTTCTGTCTCCAAAACAAATTCCTTGTATGTGCAAACATACCTGGCAATAAAGCTGATTCTGATTCTGAAACAACAATTAAACCAAGGACCAAGTAGTCACTGTAGAGTAATAGAGTAGTCTAGCAGCTGTGTTTTGCACTAGCTGTAGACGAAAGAGGGAAGACTGAGAAACAGCATAATAAAGTGAATTACAATAGTCTAAACGAGTTATTACAAAAGCACATACTACCGTTTGAAGTTACTCTGTGATAAAGGTTTTACTGTAGAAAGTTGACAGAGATGAAAACCGGGTTAAAGTTTTGAGTTCTGAAACTTACAGGATGTTTTTATAGTATGTTGACCTGTTACATGTCAAAAGATCAAGAGACATTTAATTTCTCAGTTCATGACCCCTTTCAGTAACTGTAAACTGAAGGATCTCAGGTGAGCTGATGTGTAAAATATTAAAGGTCTCTAGGTCTTTTGGATTCAGTTGTACACTAAATTGCACAGTAAACTGACACGAAACAAAAATAATTCATTTTATGGATTAATACTGCAAAGGTAATTTCTAGAATAGCTCATTAATCAGTTGAATGCTACATTTTCATTTCTGTTCTAGGCTTTCAGACTGCAGTATCACTGAAGAAGGTTATAAAGCTCTGTCTTCAGCTCTGAGATCAAACCCTTCACACCTGATAGAGCTGGATCTCACAGGAAATGATCCCGGACCATCAGGAGTGAAGGAGCTCAATGATTTACTACAGGATCCAAACTGTCAACTCAAGACACTGAGGTGAGACGTGAAGTAATACAAAATAAATGATATGCAGGCAATTTATTCATTTAAAAATATTTCATTAATACAGTTTGTAAATCCATCCCTTTCACAGTGTTTCAGAGTCAGATGTTGTTTTTCACCAAGTTTATTTATGAAATGAAGTTAAAATCATCTCTTCTGCAGGTTTTTGGGTCCTGCTGCAGATGAAGCCTGTCAGTATGTGACTGGAATTATGGGTAAAAACCCGTTACTCCTGAGAGAGCTGGATCTGAGAGGACGTGAACTAGGAGACACACGAGTGAATCAGATCGCTGCTCTACTGCAGGATAAACACTGTCAACTCAACACACTGAAGTGAGTATCTTACATCATTTCACATGTTACATGACTAGTAATGTTACAGTAGTCTGTTTTAATTCTCATTTGAGTCCGACCCCACGTTATAAAGCTCGGAAGAGCCAGGACATGTTTTAATATAACTCTGATTATATTTGTCTGAAAGAAGAACTTCATATACATCTAGGATGGCTTGAGTGTGAGTAAATCATGGCATAATTTTCATTTTCGTGCACAGGCCTTGGAGAAAATTATATGAACACATTAGAAATAGTCAGTAATTTATTAATGTATTTACCATCGTTTGCCTTTAATACAGCTTCAGTTAAATTTTGTCTCTAACGTCTGCTGTGACTGCTGAATGTGATCATGTTTACTGACTAGAAACTGAGTATTGAAGACAAATTTTAAAACGTTGACCACCAATGTATGTCCTCACAGACAGCATCCCCGCCCCCAGTAATACCTCCCTCACAGATGAACTGAAACCCTTTTATGCTGGCTTTGATCGTATAAACACAGAAGCACCCATCAAAGCTGAGCCCCCACCTGACGACCTGCCACTCTTTATTAACCAGTGAGGTGTGCTTCTACCTGAGCAGGGTGAATGCACATAAAGTGTCTGGTCCTGATGGTCTTGCTGGCCGAGTGCTCAGGGTCTGCACAGAACAGCTAGCTGATGTCTTCACACATATTTTCAAGCTCTACTTAGTCCAGCCTGTTGTCCTCACCTACTACAAAACAGTCACCATTGTACCAGTACCAAAACACTACAACTTTGCACTCCGTAAATAATAGATATATGCATATTTATATATTTATATTCATTTTCATATATGTAGTGCCATTTGCACTTCTGGTTAGGTGCTAACTGAATTTAATTTGCTCTGTGCTTACTCTGCACAATGGCAAAGTTGAATCGAATCTAATTACTGGTATGTAACTTTTTTTTTGTGACAACAGAACGGTCCAATTTAATGTTAGTATTTTATAAAATGTAAAATGTCTAATTAAAGGGCACCTATTATGCAAAATCCACTTTTACATGGTGTTTGGACATAATTATGTGTTGGCAGTGTCACCCTACAATGATACAAATCCTCCAACTCTTTATTTTTTAATCTCCATTAAACAAAATCAGTCTCATTGGATCTGCTGTTCTGATTCTCTTAGCAGTGTGATGTCACATTGTTTAGGCTCCGCCCACAGCTGATGACTGACAGCCCTGCATTACTGTAGTTTCCGCTCTCAGTGAGTTGTTTGGTTGTACCATAGATATGTATCGGTAGATGCCACATTCGACCGCTCCAGATATGTTGCCATTACGTCCATTAATAATCCAGTTAAAGTACTTAATTATTACTTCATTAATTATGTAGTCAAGTTTGCACAATGTTTTTCTCCTGAGTTATACAGGAGTTATACAAAAGTTTGTCCAAAATGAATGTACCCTTGTGATCTTTAATGACAATAACTGTCCTGTTCCCTCACAAAAACATCTCTTCTCTGGTCTGATGACGTGAAGATGGGAAAACCTGTCAGTCACATCAGATCACAGCAATAGAAAACAACAATTATCCAGCTTTTCATCAAATATTAATTCACGACCTGCATTTTATTCTGTTCAGACATACATCACAATAAGAACAAAATATGATCACAAAATGTTGTATTTGTTGACTGTAAACTACAATCTTAAGTAAATGTTGATTTATGAACAGAGTTTTCTTGATTTGTTACATTTCAATTCAATTTGTACATGTTCAATGTTATTTTAAAGTGGTTCTATAGTTGATCCTGTATATTAATTACATTACAAATCATTATCTCTTTTTTTTGGGGGTCTGACTAAAGATTCTCCAGACTTGAAATGTAACTAGTATCCTCAGATCCTAGTTTTATGTCTGTATGTCTGCTTTATGTCTTTATGGTTATTTATTTACTTGTATTATGTTTTCAGGTTTTAGCAACATTGTATTTATTACACTGCATGATGTTTACTCGTGATTAATTTAACTCACACATGAACATAACGTGTCTGATTCATTGTGTTTTCTCTTTCTGTCTTCAGTCTGTATAGATGCAGTATTACAGAGAAACAGTGTCTCATCCTGACTTCAGCTCTGAAATCAAACCCATCACACCTGAGAGAACTGAACCTGAGCTTGAATCAAATAACAAACACAGGAGTGAATCACTTATGTGACGTACTGAAGGATTCACACTGTAAACTGGAGACATTGAGGTCAGTAACATTCACATACAAGAATACATAAAGTGTTTAATTTAAATGAAACTGAATGAAGTGTGGCTTTTCTCATTTCTCTCAATGTAGGTTAAGTGGCATTGTTTTTAATCTACATATTTTTTATATCATATACATTTCAATATATTAAATTTATTTATGTTGAAACTACATTAATATTTTCCGTTGACATAACTGAGCAGTGGATTTGTATTTCCCAGCATGCTTTGCAAGGAACTACATGATTGTACATTTAGAGATGAAGTGATATTTTCTGTGTTTTTCTGTGAAGAGAAATAGATGTTAGTGATTAATGTTCAGTTATGTTGGACAGTTTCTGTAATGTTTTTGAGTTTTGTGGTTACTATTATACAGAAGAGTGGTGTTTGTGTTTAGATTGTGACTCTTAGTGAGTAATAGCTGTTCAAATCTCAGATCTGACACCAGTTTTTTCATATTTATTCATTATTGTGTATAGTTATGAGTGAAACTGCTTGTTTAAAAAATATATAATAATAATAATTAGAACTTGATAAATAAACAAACAAATAAATAAACAATCGTTTGTTGGCACATAAGATTTTGTACTGAAATACTCTACAGTTGAGTTAACCCAAACTAGAGTAAATTAATTTAATATAAACCAGCTAAATTGTGTTGACCCAACTAAACCATTTTAATTTGAATGAAATAAGTTACATTGTAAACTTTATTTAGTAAAATTAAATAAATGTAAAGAATACATATTTTGACTGTATGTCTTTTACTTATGATGTATTTAGTCACACAAACTTTCCATAAATCTGATTCATTGTGTTTTCTCTTTCTGTCTTCAGTCTGTATGGATGCAGTATTACAGAGAAACAGTGTCTCATCCTGACTTCAGCTCTGAAATCAAACCCATCACACCTGAGAGAACTGAACCTGAGCTGGAATCAAATAACAAACACAGGAGTGAATCACTTATGTGACGTACTGAAGGATTCACTCTGTAAACTGGAGACATTGAGGTCAGTAACATTCACATACAAGAATACATAAAGTGTTTAATTTAAATGAAACAGAATGAAGTGTGGCTTTTCTCATTTCTCTCAATGTAGGTTAAGTGGCATTGTTTTTAATCTACATATTTTTTTTATCATATACATTTCTATATATTCAATTTATTTATGTTGAAACTACATTAATATTTTCCGTTGACATAACTGAGCAGTGGATTTGTGTAACATTCTTCACCTTAATGATTTGTTTGTAAGATGATCTCTCTTCCTCTGTTTGTCTCTTTCTAGTCTTTATAAATGTGGCATTACAGATGTTTCTTCTTTAACTCAGTCTTTGACAAACACAAAAGCACTGCAGTTTCTAAAAGAGCTTGATCTGAGTGGTAATAAGATTGGAGACTCAAAGCAGCAGCTCATTGATGTGCTACGAGACTCAAACTGTGAACTGAGGTGAGTAAACTTCACTTTGTGATATTAAACAGATTAATTTACCTCTCATATGTGAACAAATATATACTTTCCAATATTTGTGAAAGCAGATTATCATTGCTCTTTATTTCAAAGGGTTTGTGTCAGAATGAAATAAAAAGTTGATTAAAATGTTGAACACAAAGGAGAAAAGAGAACAAAAGCACATCGTCACAGCTTTATACAGCAACAGCTGCTTTATTAATGACATCAGTAATAGTGAATCATTACAGTCTGAAATAGATTTGGTCAGATTGTAGGAAAACGCTGGTAAAATCAGAGCAGATTCCAGCTTCAGCATCACATGATCATGTCTCTGTCTCTTGTGTGTTTTTACTTTGACAAGCAACACGTCACATTACTTTATGTAAGAGATAATGTTCATCCAGCCGCTTGTTATCACAGAATAAACCCGACAGGGTGATCAGGACTTGTATCTCCTGAAGAGACGACTTCTGTGATAACATCTGGCTGGATGTGCATTATCACACTTATTATATGCTTTCAGTAACACTTTATTTTAGGGTCTCTTAACTAGTTGCTAATTAGCATGCATAATACTAGAATATTAGCCATTTATTAGTAGTAATTAAGCACATATTAATGCCTTATTCTACATCTCTAATCATACCCAATACCTAAATTTATCAACTACCTTTCTAACTATTATTAAACTGCAAATTAGGAAGTTATTGAGGGAAAAGTCGTAGTTAATAGTCAATAAGTGTTCCCTATTCTAAAGTGAACTATGTTTTCTTGCCACATAAGTGAATAATTAGACACAAATGATTGATTTGAGTTGAAATATTTGTTAGCTCTTTAAACACAAAGAGAAACAGTTCATTACAAACGGCTGTGAACCTAAAAGTTCAGACAAGATGGAGATTTAAGACATAACCACAATGCATAGCAGTAACGAGTGTACCACTGATTTATGCACAACGGCTAGATAATACCCATAATGCACTGTGAGAGTCGTGCACCGAATGATTTCCCGCGTCTCGCCAGAAGATGAATCATCCATCCTTTCATTTTACAAAGCGTTCGCTTACGGCGTAATACAATACAGATATAATTTCATTGTGAATTAATTGTTTAATTAGGGTTTATACATAATTTCCATGATAGAGTTGAAGATAAATAATTTCATACTGGAGCTGTTAGTTTGCTAGTTTTAAATGATTATTAAACAGCAGCACAAACTACACAAAAGCAGCAGTTCTTCCAGTGCACTGTGTCCAAATTCACTCGTTTACTATTAACAGGAATCTCCTCCGGTTTGGTTTGACGGTAAATACAGTCAGTAACTGAGGCACAAGCTAATAGCAGTTGTGTTTGAATGAAACGAGTGAGAGCGCGGCGGTGTGATACGAGAGAAGTAAAATAAACGCTGTTCTCAAATACCCGTATGACTGTGTGTTATTCTGCATCACTAATGACAACACACCTAATGAATAACTGTCACGACTGACCAATCAGAATCCAGTATTCCAGTAGCTGCGCAATAATTTCAGTTATTTACTGAGACCAATACAAACATGTTTAAACTAGAGGACAAACAGCTTTAACTAGTGGAACATTTAACTGAAAGCTGTTTGTTTTAAGACAAAATCACATTTGTATTTGTTCTGTCATTTATTATATTTGGCACACACTCATTAGTATTAGGGATGAGCGAGTACAGCATTATCTGTATCTGTATCTGTATCTGTTAACCATATGAATTATCTGTATCCGTATCTGTACTCGTACTGGGCGGGGCCTAATCCGGAAGTGGGCGGGATTTAACCTGGAAGTGGGTCGGGTTGTCTTGAAATGGGCGGGGCTATAACCGGTATGTTATTTTAAGCATGCGATTGATATGGGTTGATCAGAAATTGTTATATTTATTGCTGATTAGAAAACTATTTACATGACAGCATCAGCATTGAGCTTCAGATCAATGGTTTTGATCACGATAACAAACGAACTATATACAGAACAAGTTTTGCAACAATGAATGCGGTTGCAATTATGAAGTAAAATGTAATGAACAAGAGTTTTCATCTCAACATAACTTTCTTTTTTTTACTTTTAATTTTTTATGATCAGTGTGATTATTTTTTTTGTGGTTATTTTTATTTATTTTATTTCCACACCAGGTATGTGTGTGTGTGTGTGTGTGTGTAGCTAATTAATTTGTAATATAGTTTTATACCACAACTACCTTTATTTTTTTTTATAAAATACAGCAAGAAAGTGTCAGACACAACTGGAGCTGTTAGTGCTAGTAAAAAACTGATTATTAAACAGCCAGCACAAACTACAAAAGAAAACAAATCTCAGACAGGCAGAGGCATTCTACTCAAGCACCACGTCTGAACAAACCCCACACCAAAATTCTACTGGTCAATAAGTAAGTACTACAAACCAAAGTCTGAAGCTGAAGAAACCCTAAACGTTAACGGAAAAAACCTGCGAACCTGAGTGACTGAGGGAGAGACAGAGAGCGAGCGCGCGCTGTTCTCTTCTCAGTGTTCTGTGTGTGAGTGAGCAGAGCAGGACACAGCAACACAGTACATCTGTGTGTGTAGGGGAGGGGCGCTGTGACTAGCCTATCACAGAACGCAGACACAGTCAGCTACCCAATGAGAATTTGTATTCAATCCGAGCACAGATATTGACTCGTATTACTCGTATGATACTCGTACTCGGCAAAAGTGCTTTATCCGTACCGGATACTCGTTTCAGCCGAGTATCCGGCTCAACTCTAATTAGTATTATTATATTTAAAACACAAATACTGTTTTATAAATACGTATTCAAAATCAGGTATAGTCAGTAATTAATCTGATTACAGGATTTTAATGCAACATTTTATTTAATAAAACAATTGTGATTTAAATATTAACTAATCAGTACTTTGTTCCACTGAACTCTGATCATCTTCTCTTCTGTTACACCTTACAGAGTATATAGATAGAGAACCATGACCAGAAGTCCCCGATGGAGTTCAATCACCAAAAGATGATAAATGCTGTATATCATAATGTGAAGTGGTCTTGAGAGGAGCAGTAAACATCAGGTGAGATCCACAGAAGAGCTTCACTACTGTGTCTAAGAGGAGAAAGAAATGTGTGATAAATATGATCCATACAGGTGAAGAGACTCAGACTTTACAATCAAATAATGCCGCATGTGTGTTAGAAACATGATATTGAATGATTAATGTTGTTTTAGTATTCAAATGATCATTTTATTTTATATAAATCTGGAACAGAGGAAGAAGCTCAGATGAGTCTGTCTGGATCTTCAGTTTAATAATATTTGTATTAAACTCATTCATAATGATTCAGATGTTTAAATGTGATTGTCAAGTGCAGAACTTAAATCTATCAAAATATATAACGCAAATATTTAATGTGAAATGTCCATGTTGCTTAAAACATTTACATGATCTCTCTTATATTTTATACACATTGTTATTCTATTCAGTTTTATATTAAGATATCTATGTGTCTGTCTGTTTCTAACAATCACAAATCCTCTCATTACAACAAACAAAGCAGAAACACAATGTAAATAAAAGATGGATTGTGCAGTTTTGACAGATGAATTGATTAAAACGGGAGTTTTCACACACAGTGAGCTTCAGTGTTTAGAAATGTGTGCCTTTTACTCGCTGTTTGTGTCGTTTTAGTCACAATTTGAAGAAAACTTTGTGACTTTTCCTACATAAGTAATAACAGAAATCTATTTGTAAATGTTATAATGCTGATTGCTGGTCACTATTCAGCTGGCTGTGATGCTAATTTAATGTCTTTTTAGATTTTAAAATAAAAGTTTTTTGTTTGCCATCAAGTGTTTTTTCCTACATTTTTACTTTATTTTACAAAAGAGGACAATCTTTGAAGAATGAACAAAAATAGTTTTGGTCGTAATATTAAAATACAATTTAAATTGGATAATACTCAGACTTTGTAGTTTTGTAGCTTTGAATTTAAATAACATTGCGTAACTTCGTATAGATTATATTGTGCTTCTCTTTATTTTCATGCCATTCTCAACAGTACAAATCATTGGTTTGGTTTTAGTTAGTTAATTGATGCATAATCTAGAACAGGTGTCTAAAATAAGATCTCTAGGTATGTGGTTAGACAGTAGACTTACATGGAAAGAACACAAAGGAATGGAGGATAAATGCAAGAAAGTGGAGAATATAATTAGATGTGTGGCATCAAAAACAATTTATGATGATTTTTGCTCAGATTTAACAAAAACCCACCAATTCACTATCTCAACAAATTAGAATATATAGAGTTGTTAAATGTTGCATAGCCCTTTAAGGTTGGTGCTGTTTGGAGTGGGCGGGCAGTTCGGGTGTGTGAGGTGCAGGGACACGGAAGGCAGTGAGGCGTGCACCGAGAAGTAAATAAACGACTAGTTCTGTTGTGCTACTACATCCATTTCGTATCCATTCTTGACACATCTACATGGTGTCAGAAGTATTCAAACATGGCTCAGGGTCTCCGCCGCATTGATCCGTTGATTTTCGATGAGCATATAGCTGACAACTGGAGTAAATTTGAAAAAGAATGGCGCATATATTGACCGCGGTCAAGCCAGCCGCAGTTCAGAAAAACACGGTCAAGCCAGCCGCGATTGAAATTAAGAGGTGCGCGTGTATTACAATGATTACGGTAATCACAGGAACAACACAGAGGGGACGCGGTTTTAGAGCGCTTTTCTTCTGGACGCCCAGAACTGAGATATAATGACATTTTTCGTAATCTTTTTTTTTGTACATCTGCTTTAATATTTGTGTTATTTATTGGTGTCTTTGACGGTTCTGTATTACTATATTTTTCTACCTTTCAAATCATTGCAAGATTCATAGAAAAAGAGATATGGGACATTAATCATTTTAGAGAGCTATAAAGACCTAATTTCTAATAAGTACACGAAATGAATGGTCAGTTCTTATATAGGACGTCCCATACTATATGCTCACCTCATATGAAACCATTTTACTGCAGCATTTTCAAGATATGGGCGTTAGAGTACAGGTACCTTCTTGAGTCAAGGCTCAACATTCAGCTAAAATGGGCCAGTTGTTCAGTTAAAATGGGCCAATATAAAAAGAGAACAAGTTACAACACAGGTAATTTAATAGATTGACACTATCGTCTTTAGTGTGCCAAAACAACACCATAAATGTATTTCATTAAATAGAAAGTTGAATGAAAATGATATTAAACAATGCAATTAAAATTAACTGATCATGTTGTATAGGTGTGTGTTTCTGTGCATTGGTGTCTTTTGTGTGCATGTATGTGTGTATGCTTGTATTGTTTTAAAGACTTAAGATTTTGTATGGATACATATCTACAGTAGGCATATAAACCTATTTCACCCTCAGTTTCTGTGTTAAAGTGTGTGTGTATATATATGCAGCCCATTTTACTGACATCTTCCTTTCTCTCCCTTTCCTTTTCTCTTCTCGTCTCTCTTTTTCCTTTCTTTGCTTGTCCTCCTGCCATTCTGTGCAATGCAAGTTTTTAAAAGACAGTTAATATTTTGTATGGATACATATCTAGGCCTATAAACCTATTTTCAATGTCTGTTTAAAAGTGTGTGTGTGTGAATGCAGCCCATTTTAGCTGAAAATTGTGGCCCATTTTGTCTTAACCAGCCATTTATACCAAAAATTACCTTTTTCACAAAAGTCAAAGTTATTTTATAAATTAAACTTTTATTTGAAAGAGCATGTCAAAACATTGTTCAGAATGTTTTTTTTTGTTGGTAAGCTTACTTATAATTGCTTTAGTAGCCTTATTAGTGATTAATGACATTTTCTGTCAGGCTCAATTACCTTACAATTTCTTTGACAAGCTTCATGTAACACTCTCCCCTTCCCACCTAAAAAGAACTTAGATAAAAAACATTGTTACATGTCAACAAGTGTTGAAGCAACAACGCAAGATCAGTTATTGTGATTTTCTGTAAAAAAAATGTAAAGAGCTACAATCTTATTTGGCCCATTTTACCAGATAGCCCATTTTAGCTGACTTCACCCCACATAAACATCACGGGCGTTAACTTGCGATTTTTACCTCAATATTCCTATTTTTTCTGCTCCTATTCTTTGTGTCTTTTCCTGTCTTGTGCCCCTGATAAATTTCTTTTTTCACTCATTTTTTAGAAATGATACTTTAAGAGTGCATAAATTGATAAACTATTTTAACTGTGCTGATGTATTATAATTACGTTATGATGCAGAAAATGTTTAAATTATGACATGTTGTCAAATCTTATAATTTTTCATTGATTTCAATTTTATTCTAACATTATTTGAATTAGTTCGATGATTGATCAGTACTAAAATGATGTTAACTGTCAGAAATGATTTAGCTCCTCCAATCATTAGTTTGCTACGAGTGAGAGATGAGAGGAGGAGTGCAAAAATAAAATCCTGCCCTCTATTCAATATTCAGTTTCAGTTGAAAATACGTCACCATACTGAAAGAAAATCGGCAGCAACTTCACGCGGACTAATATATGGGTGTAGGAGTGCACGATGCCCCCAGTCATTTTGTTCCCTAGGCAACTGCCTATCCCATGGGCCGGCCCTGACGATGCGTCTCTTACTCCATTTTTAATATCACGGCACATGGCTACATTTTCATATTCATTGTATATCAAATTTAAATAATACAGTACAAACAGGCTACTTTTTTAAATAATTATAAATTAATAATAAATCAAAACAATTGTTAAGAATTTAACCAACTAAATATAGCTTCAAAACATCCAAGCAAATATAAAGTAATAAAGGGGGAAAAGACAGCTACAATTTCTTGGTGTCACGTAATATACACAAAATGTATTTTACGTTTCTGAGAGTGCTTTATGTATCTGAAAATTTACAGACAATAATAGTTACAGGTTTCTATTTTTTCCTCAGCATTATTGCTGTTTGATTATTACTGATTAATAGAGTAATTAACTAAATAAATTAATAGAGATCTATGCTCTGAAGTCTCATGCTCACAAACCATCATTTCAAATCGGGACTTTGGAGCAAGGAGCATGGATCATGAATCACGAATGCAAAAAGATTCACGAACCCACTCTGAAGTTCCGATCTAAATCAAATAATTCACAAACCTGCTCCAAGTCCCTAAATCTAATTATTCACAGTATGCCCTTTGAAGACTCAATCAAATGAATCAAATGATTTGCGATCCGATTCAGAACACTGAACCATTTTGTGACTGAATTGATTCAGTTTGTCAATATTTCCATTCCAAAGATAACATCCAACAAAAATCTATGAACATATGTGGGCAATGTTATAAATACATTTTGTTATATAATATAATATATATTATTCTTATATTTTAAAGGTTTCACTTTATTTTGATGGTCCCGTAAACACTGGTTTAGATTAAGTTAACATACTTGCAAAATTACTTATAGTGAGTAGAATGTCTGTTGGGACACCATCACAATAAAGAGTTATCAGATATTAAGCAGACAGACTACTAATACTCTAATGAGAATTAGTTGACATGCAGGTGCAATTATATTTATTGTCAACATCATTTTCAGAAGGGACCATCAAAATAAAGTGTGACCATTTTTTTTGTATGTTGGGTTACATTTTTAAATACAATGTTTAACCCACCTATTGCGTTAGTCCGTATTTGACCCAAAATTGGGTTGAAACAACCCAGCATTTTTTAGAGTGTTGTGTGTGAAAATCGAGCACTTTAAGTACATTATGGAAATGTCTTGTGTACTTTTTTTCACCTGGGATAGGATATCAGTTGAAAGCATCCACTCCTGTCATACCACTGAACTAAGTGTTCAAATGCATCAATAAGCCTATATATGATTGTATTCCCTAATAATCTAGTGGCAACTTTTTGTTAAGCATGCTGAGCATGAGAAAAAAAAACTGTTCCCTTCCTTCACTAATTCACAGTGGCAACAAGCGCTCGGCATGATTTGAGAAACAACACATTCCAGCACCAAATCACCATCAAACAAACAAAATGAATACTCTGTTAGTCAACCAGAGATGTTTCCTTTGTGTCAGGTACATCACCTGGTGGGGACAATATCAAACCTGGGAAAAAGTGGTGAGGAAAGTCTCACCCATCTCATTCGCAAATTACACCAGTGGTTGGTAGGCTATTTTACCTGTTAGGCTTGTATCCAAAGCCCACAGTACTTTGCTTAATGTGCTTTTATTAACACTGTTTAATGCCAAGCAGCACAGTTTAGAAGGAGTGGACTGCATTTTACAACACTCACTTATTTGGCTCTTTGGCTGAACGAAAGTGTACTATTGAGAAGGAAAGAAAGCATTGCTAGATGGAATGCTGCAGTGGCACAATAAATATTTTACCTCAATTATCTAGTTTTCATAATCATCTGAATCCATAATCAATTAGAAATTAATCGCACAGCCCAAAGCGAAGCCCAAACAGCATTGCTGAGACAGGGTATGGAGAAGGTATGGTGACCAAGCATGGACAGATAAATTGTTAAGACTGCCTAGCCTGTCTTGCAAGTGGAAAATCGAGCAAGATGGTACCTGAAGGCACATTGACTGTCTCTCCATAAAGTAGCTGTGTCTGCCCACAAAACAGAGGGAATCTACAGTACACCAAACCGTCTCCCCACTGGAATGGAAAACCAAAATACCTCATGTTGGCAGACAATACCTCTTTCTCCCCACCCCATTTACCAGCCATAATTTCCCTGGGCTATCCAGGCCCTTCAACCTACTTCAGCACTCTTTCTCCCCTCTGCCGGGTCACTTGAAATACTTTGTTGCCACCTTCCATGTCTAGACAATAGACTTTGGTTGTATTGTGGGCAATTGGTTCCACCTGGTTTGAGAGTAGGGCTGCACCATATATCTCATCCAAATATGATGTGTGTACATATGGCAATATTCGTAATCAGATCTTCTTTTGATAAGTGCTAGATTTTAATATACCTCTTCAAAAAGTTGAGAAGTCATGAGGTGTGCTCAACTTAAATTGGCGCAGCACCGACTGATCAGTGTTTGACATCAAAGTACAGTGATACAGATTAGAGCACAGACAGTTGCAGACGAATGCACTGAAATCTCTCTCGCGGTACTTTGTCATACACTGAACGGTGTGTCTAGAGCACACACCTAATGTTTTAAATTAGATAGTAGAGAACAGACTGGTCATGACTTAAATACATGTGACAATGACCCGCAGAAATAAACTCAATGCACTCAGAAACAAAGTTTCCTCTCGGACGACATGTGATCCAAATTCAGTTCTCTGCAGCTTATGTGGCCAAATACACACACGATTACATCAAAATGTCACTCTTTGTCATGTCATTTTTCAATTTGTTTTATTTCTTACTTAAATTCTACTGAATTCTACATAAAAATGACGTAGTCCTACCTATAATTTTTGAAGCATTGTTCATTTAATTTGCATTTTTGTTGTATTTGTCCTACTATTTATAATTTACTTCATATATGGTCCCAAAACAGAAACAACTAAAGTCATAAAAACACATTTAAACTCACCAATCAGATGCCACAAACACAAACAGAACCAAAAACTGTGAAACATCTTTAAAGGTTTTAGTCTACAAATATGAATAGACAAACTCTTCACAAAATGACTGATGTGCAGCTTCTCTCTAGTAAAATGAAGTGACCAACACCTAAAATAACAACAAGTGATAATACACGTGACCATCTTGCAGTTCCTTTCACAATTCACACGTTGAGCTCAGCTTCCGGTTGATCAATTACATCATTTTCAACACAAATGATCAGACCCATAACATTCAAAGTGTTTTAATATTTAAAATATTTATGTATTTACAAAGGCGAAATCCAAAAATAATCCAAACAGACGAAGACTTGAAACAGATGAAGACTTGACATGAGCAGGCTTGACTCACCGACAGCGGGTTACAACATTAATACATGACAAGAGACAAAGGCTACTTATAGCAAACAAGGAGGACACGTGACAAGAATAAACCAATGAGAACACGACACAATGAACAAGGGAACCAATAGCAAAGCGACAATAGGACAAGGAAAGCATGACACAAACAGGAACCATAACTAAACTTCAAAATAAAAGACAAACAAGAACAAGACACAGAACCCAAAACAGACATTACACTGTCAGACACAGAAAAGTTCATTCCTGCATTCATTAACTCAAGGCTAGATAATGCTTTACTGGGTTTTTGCTCTGCAGGCTTAATAATCAAAGTCCAGCAGCTCGAGTTCTTACTAGAACCAGGAAGTGTGCCAATATTAGCCCGCTTCTGTCAGCACATAATCGGCTCTCTATTAAACATCACATACATTCGACAGCCTTGCTGATTACTAATAAAGCCCTGAATGGTTCAGCTCCTCAGTACTTGAGAGACCTCCTATCGCATCAGTCCTTTACATTCATTATGGTCTCAAAAATCTGGCCAGTTGATAATATCTTGACAAACGCTGTCAATTTTAATCTTGATTAGAGTAGAGTAGTAGCCCTTTATTGTCACTTAGTCACAAGTACCAGTGAAATAAGCCATCCACCTGCCCATACAGAACATACATACAAGGGGGTGGACAGGACAGGAAGACAGGGAATTGAAGAAAATTACAGCATTACATGAGGAAAGGGAGGAGAAAAATATTTTTTATACCCCCAGACTATGCTCCATTGAGGAGTACAGTGTGAGAACAGAAAAAAAACACCTCAGCACAAAAGCACATATACCATAAACACAACTTTGCAACAGGGGGAAACATATCCAGCTCTGGCAAGCAGCCATCCGGTCCGGCGCCATTTATTACGGCGCTGGTCGCAGACCCGCTTGACCAAGCCTGGCGGAACAAAGCCGGAGGCACTTGGTCGGGGGAGGGGAATAATGTCTGTAATCGGGAAGGGAGCAAGAGAGTCCCCCTGCAGCGTTCTTCCCAGGGTTGTTATCCAGCATGGCCTTGGCCGAGCCCGGTGCCGGTACGGGGGAGCCAGAAAAGATAAGATTGAATTGTTGTGTCTTTGGGGCGAACAGCTGCATAGTTTCACAGCTATTCTCTCTGTCCATTTTGTCCATTCTGGTCTCCGAAAGCATCAATTTTCACTTGCAAAGCCGTGAGCTTCTTCGTGATAGAATCCATATTCCGGTTAATAGTCTCAGTCTCAATGCTGACCGCTCTTCCCACAGCTTCAATCAAAACGGGCAGCCTTGTGAGACTTTGGACAGCTGTTCCCGTCTTCTGAATTCTTCGATAACCCAGGGCAAAGCCTAATCCAATCAGCAAAATACCTGTTATCATGGTACCGAATAGGTAGATATCTTCAATGTCCTCCACGGAAAGGGGACATACGATTTTCCACCTCTCCCACGCATCCCTCGTATAGCCGGCTGCGAACGTCCCGTCAGGACAAACAGGTTCCCCAGAACCCAGACTTCTCCTTGAGAAGATGGTATCAATCGCGCTGAGAGACCAGTTGATCAAATCCATAATGTTCTAGTTTGGAGAGCCGTGCAGAGAGAGTCTCTCAATAGATGAGACGAGACAAAAGAAGCAAGCAGAAAAAAAAAAAGGAGGACGGGGAGTGAAAAATGCGACTGCCTCCGTTGAGAGCCAAACGAGAAGCTTTACGAACGAGATTAACGACCCATCTCTAACCTAGCATACATTTAACACAATCACATCTCTATAATTCACAACCAAAATTAAAATGTGCTGTAATTGCGCTCGACACAATAAATGTAGTAAAACATGTAGAACCTCAGAGTGAGAAAACGTTATAGATAAAGGCAAGCAAATTCAGATGACAAATGGACAGCAGTAGTAAAGTGAGATCTGTGTCTCTTTATTATGGTATCTGTTTCATGAATCTGAAGGGAAATAAACAAAGCCTTTCAAACTTTAAAAAGGCCCTATCTGATATTGACAGAGATAGTGCAAACTCAAGTATTCATTATGACAAAAACAAGAACAACAACAACAACAACAAAAAAAACATGAGGAACCTATACAGTTCTGCATCTGCTTTAGATTTGAATACTTTCTGAAAAAGATAAACATAAAAGCCATAAATTACATGTCACATACCTTTATAATGCAAAAACGGTTGAGAAATGGCATCACCAATCATGTACCTGATGTGTAAATATGTGCTTGATCTTGTTCAGCTCTTCTGGATCTGATGTCATAAACCAGAATAACGACAATAGCCACGCCCACCAGAGCAGAGAGGACCAATCGGATCACAGCTACAGTAGAACCACGACAGTGTTCAGAGTCTGAGGAATAAAAACATCAAACTGAGGTCGGCTCAGTAAATAAACTCTATTATCAATAATATATTAATTCTGAGTCTGTAGGAAAACTAATAGCAGAAGACTGTCTGAATTACACAAGGACACTGAAGCTCTGTCAAAAGTGTGTCTGCATGTGTTCAGCGATTAGAATACAACAAACTGTTTAACATTACTAGAGCTATGCGTTTCCCACTTTGACAGCCCAAAATGTACATATTTTCTGTGTGCAACAGAGTAAGTAGTTTTTGCACTAACTTGTACCTGGATTTTAATGTGGACTCTCCCACAAAACATGTTGGAAATTATGCTCATATTAAAATAATGCATTCCCAAATGCACATTAAATTCACAGCACAAGCAGAGATGAACTTTGCTGCGTTCACTGTGAACTGATACAAAGATGAAGACATGTGAGTGGCCTTTCTAAATGGTTGTGCCCTATATAGGGTATATGGGGCAATTTCAGACACAGCCACTGTCTTAACATAGAGGCTAAGTTTATGCAACTGGTTAATTATTGTAAATTTTTAAATCTTGCTACATCAAGTTAATTCTTGGGTTATTCCCATCTAATACTTCAAGTTATCTCCATCTCATTGTTTTTATGTTTGTTGCACATGCAGCAGCATTTATTTCCCCTTAAATGTAACATAATCATCTCTCTATAACATCAAATATTTGAGTCATTTCAGTTTTAGTTGTAATAATTAACGTCTAACATCTTCGTCAGCCACTTAGATAAAATATGAATAAAAAGCATTTTGAAATGGTGTAAAAACAACTATAAAAACATACTTCTGTTACTCTTCATCTCAGTCAAAATGGTCCCTGTCATGTGCTCCACCACACAAACATACTGGTTGTTCTTCCTCTCGTCTGGTTGAATATTGAGGGTAGATGTCTTCTGAAATGTCCCATCTTCATTTGGTAGTAGCTCTCCAAGATCCACATCCTCATAGTGCTCCTGTCCATTTCTTAACCAGGTGATAGTCACTGATAATGGGTAGAAACCAGTGACATGACACACCACTGGAGACGAGAAACTCTTCTGTAACAGAGACACTTCAGGATCTAAAACAAAAAGAAGATGAATGTGAAGAACTTATGAATACTTCAGATCAGATCATTTCAAATAAATGCATCTAAATTTTGTTTAAATGAAGCAACTCTTGAGGAAAAAAAGAGATACATTTAATGACTCAATTATAATAAAACACTTGTCAACGTGTTGAACAAAGTACATTTGTGAGAGACAAGCTACCTCTTCTCTTGAAATCCTCTTTCCCCAGAGTCAAGAAATATTTTAACCAGTTAACACAATCACGTTGGTATTGTTTCAGAAATTCAAGCTGGGCTGTGTTGTTATTCCACTTGACTGCTGTTATGAATCCCTGCTGTACAGGTGAGATGTATCTGAGCTCCTTCAGATCTAGTGAGATATAATCCTCTCCATCATAACCGTGCCGATCAAACCCATGTGATTCTTCAGTCTGATCATCCCAACCGCATCCATACATCCTCTGATACGTATGAACACCTGAAGAGCAAAAGTGGAAATCATAAGATCTGCTCTTTTTTATTGTGTAACAATCTTTCACGTTTATAAGTTTAGTATAAAGTATTTTAACCATGTGAGTGATTGAATTGCTCCATTAGAACAGTGATGTTGATTTTGTTGGTCTGCTGCACTCGTTCTCTGATCTCAGTGTATTCTTTAAATCTGTCTCCAAACGTAAACTCCTTCATCCAGTCCTGTCTGGGAATCAGCTTCTTTATCTCACTGTCATAATAATCAATCTGTTCCCAATCCAGAGAAGTTACAGAAGAAAACTCTGGTGTTCCTGCAACCGGCTGTCCATTTAGTTCAGTGTATGTAGTCATGAAGGTGTGAAACTCTGAACAAACAAAGACATAAAGCTCTCAAACACAGTTAAACACCACATTAAAATGACAGTTTGAGACTAGATTTAAAATAATAATAATAATAATAAATCATTTATTTTTTCAGAAAATTTTACATCAGATTAAAAGTACCACTTGATTTTCTGTCAGTTGAACCAGTGCTATGATCAATAACTATATAAACATTTCTTTTAAAATAAAGCTACAATTAATAATTAATGAAATATAAATGAAATATTAAATATAAACTGGAAATGTTGACCAAAATGATTTTAATAACAGTGCTGCTGGGGAGGAAGTATCACTGTGGATGAGAACAATAGAATTAATGAAATGATCTGAAAGGCAGGTTCAATTATTGGTTTTATTCCTGATTCTCTTCAGGTTATTGTGGAAAAGAGAACAAGGGCAAATTGAAAATGATATTTATTATGAAGGACATCCACTAAATGGCAGATTTAAGAGTTCACTTAGTGGGAGATTAGTAGGGTACAACAGGGCTAAAGACGCCTTTGATATTATTTTCATCTAAACCACTAGATGGCACAAAAACATGACTTAGCACTTTCCAAAACATCCGCTTTTCAATATGCACATGTATATTTTTCTGATCTTTGACGCGATCGCACGCAGCAGTGCAAAGATGGTAGATCTAAGTAGCAAATAAGAATCACTAAAATTAATGCATATATTTTGAGACAAATGTATTTATGATTTTCATTAAAGCAACAGTTTTTAAATAATGAAAGTGTCACGGTCCTGCTGGTGTGCCCAGGCTGGCCACCAGATGTCTCTGTGTGTTGAGCACATGGCTTGTTGTTTGTTGGTGCCATGTGCTCCCATGTCGATTGTCTGTCCCCTCCCATCTTGTTACTTAATCATTGTTTCAGTGGCTCCAGCTGTGTCTCCCTCGTTACCCTCGTTTGTCTCCCTATATAGTCTCCTTGTATCTGCAGTCATGTGCTGATCCGTTGTCTAATGTTGTGTGAGTATTTCACGTTTGACTGTGCTCCAGTCTTCTGCCTGTCTGCTTGTTTTTCCCCTTCGGGGTGGTTTTTGTTCTAGTGTTTAATTTTATTATTAAAAACCCTGCATCCTCTGCACTTGAGTCCTCGACCCCATCTCTCTCGTGACAGAACGGATCAGCCAAGATGAGGACTCAGCAGAGGAGGGGTTTGGGTCGCCCACCACCCGACACTATCTCCAGCCCCCTATACCAACGCATCCTCCAGTACGAGGCCCTGAGCTCCTGCCGTCAGCAGGGCAATGACGTGAGGAGTTTTGCCGTGGAGTTCAGTGGTGCAGCTGAGGGGCTAGGCTACAATGATGAGGCCCTCAAGGACCTTTTCAACAGCGCCCTTGATGAGCCCCTCAGCTGGTGGAGGATGAGTGGGCTGGACCACCTCACATTTGGGGAATTCGTCGAGGCTTTGGCACGTTCCCCAGCTAAGGTGGCTGGTGTGCCTCAGGTGGTGGGCGACAAGGCTGCAGCTCCTCCAGTGGCGGCAGATGGAGCTGCAGTGCCCCTAATGGCTGCCGTCAAAGCTGCAGCGCACCCGGGATGCCGAGGCTGGTGCGTAAGTTGGAGGATTCACCCATGAGGTCGATGCAGGCAGCCGACTTTTCTCCAACGAAACCCAGCCCGGTGGTCCTGGAGGCCATGGTGGAAGCGCCCGCTCCGCTCCAGAGCCCGCTCCCGATCCGGGAGCCACGGAGTCTGCTCCAGAGTCCGCTCCGATCCGGGAGCCCAGTCCGCTCCAATCCGAGGAGCCCACAGAGTCCACTCGGTCCGGGAGCCCACGCATTCCGCTCCGGTCCGGGAGCCACGCATTCCGCTCCGGTCCGGGAGTCACGCATTCCGCTCCGATCCGGGAGCCCACGCATTCCGCTCGGTCCGGGAGCCCGCATTCCGCTCCCATCCGGGAGCCCACGCGTCGCTCCGATCCGAGAGCCCACGAGTCCGCTCCAGAGCCCGCTCCGATCCGGGAGCCCAAGGAGTCCGCTCCAGAGCCCGCTCCGATCCGGGAGCCACGGAGTCCGCTCCAGAGCCCGCTCGATCCGGGAGCCCAAGGAGTCCGCTCCAGAGCCCGCTCCGATCCGGGGAGCCCACGGAGTCCGCTCAATCCGGGAGCCCACAGAGTCCACTCCGGTCCGGAGCCCACGCATTCCGCTCCGGTCCGGGAGCCGCATTCCGCTCGGTCCGGGAGCCGCATTCCGCTCCAGAGCCCGCTCCGATCCAGGAGCCCACGGAGTCCGCTCCAGAGCCTGCTCCGCTCCGGGAGTCCACGCAGTCCGCTCCATTCCGGGAGCCCACGCAGTTCGCTCCGTTCCGGGAGCCCACGCAGTCTGCTCCAGAGCCTGCTCCGCTCCGGGAGCCACGCAGTCCGCTCCAGAGCCCGCTCCATTCCGGGAGCCGCAGTTCGCTCCAGAGCCCGCTCTAGTCAGGGGCACACAGACTCCGCTCCAGAGCCCGTTCGGTCTGGGAGCCCATGCAGTCCACTCGGTCCTGGACCCGCTCGGTCTGGGAACCCACAGAGCCCACTCCAGGGCCAGCCCCACCCTGGCACCCCTGTGTGCCCATTGCTCCAGGCCCTCTTCCACTCCCACGGGCCTGGCCCACCTCCCTCCTAGACATTTTCTGTTTAGTGTGTGTGGAGCATCTGGGATCCGCTCCTTAAAGGGGGGGTTATGTCACGGTCCTGCTGGTGTGCCCAGGCTGGCCACCAGATGTCTCTGTGTGTTGAGCACATGGCTTGTTGTTTGTTTGTGCCATGTGCTCCCATGTCGATTGTCTGTCCCCTCCCATCTTGTTACTTAATCATTGTTTCAGTGGCTCCAGCTGTGTCTCCCTCGTTACCCTCGTTTGTCTCCCTATATAGTCTCCTTGTGTCTGCAGTCCTGTGCTGATCCGTTGTCTAATGTTGTGTGAGTATTTCACGTTTGACTGTGCTCCAGTCTTCTGCCTGTCTGCTTGTTTTTCCCCTTCGGGGTGGTTTTTGTTCTAGTGTTTAATTTTATTATTAAAAACCCTGCACTTGAGTCCTCGACCCCATCTCTCTCGTGACAGAAAGAATATGTGAAAGTGTGGTATTTGGGGTAAAAAGTGACCCTGCTGTTGGGGCTAAAGGCGCCGTGATTAACATGATAATTAATAGATGACTGACTTTTCCATTTGTTGACATGACATGGTTAGATTCAGACGGTAAATATCATATTGTGTTGTGTGTCCATATAAGAGATAATCACCATGTTTAGAATGAAACCATCATATTTATCAGATTAATCACATCATATAATACAATATCATTTGTCGTTGCTACTGTAAATATATATTCAGTTATTATTGGATCTCCTTCAATGCTTTCAGAATATTTAATTATTAAAAAAATCTATATTTTAAAATATATTTTTATAATAACACTTTAATGACAAAGTATTTATTGAAAATAAAAATAGTATTTTAATTTTCTAAATTAGCAGATAATAGTACAATCTTTGCTAAAGTGATTGTTTTAAACAAGTGATAATTTGGGACATTATTTTAGCTGAAGTATTTGTATCAATACCGTGTGCCCCGTGTGTGGAGTAAAATGCCCTTCTTGCCACCTCATACATTTATACGATTTTTAAACAAAATAAACAACTTGAATGATTCATTTTCACACAAAATCTGTTGCTCCATTAATGTTCAATACAGCGTATATATTTTTTCAGCAATTATACAGTTTAGGTGCAATAAATAGCACATTTGTTCTTAAGGTGGGCCTTTCAGCCCCGTTGTACATTAATGCTTCAGTGTCAGGGCGGTGCAGAGACCTTTGGAGGGGCAGGTGCTCAAAGTATTAAAGGGGCACATTAACACGGCTTTTAATAGAGCTGTGCTCTTCTGTATTGATACAACAGCAAATGCCATGACGCAGGTTTGAAAAAGAAACAGAACAGAAAAGACCATTTGAAGTTTAAATGTTAAATATATGTTTTGCACCTCTTAATTACTCTGGAATGATATTATTATTACTGTTGTTATAGAGTTTACAGGGTATGGTGGGTTTGCTGTTGTTGTTGTTGTTGTAGAAAAGAATATTCCTGTCTTATTTAAAATAGAATTCTATTTGAATCCTGTGCTGAATTTATACATTATTTTAATGATAATGATTATAAAAACAGGATTGATAAGTATAATTCGAAGGACGAGAAAATGAGTTTAAGCCTGTTTTACCAGTGTTGTGGTAATTATTTTAAGGCACTCTACGTTTTTTAATAAATACTGTAATAATAATAGTTCAGAGTATGAATAGTTTTTAGTCAGATAACATAAAAAAGACAAGACACCTCGACGTGCTTTAAACTTTTCCCAATTAAACAGCAAGAACGAAAGAGAACAAGCACCTTTGTTTTTATTGATGTGTGTAGAACTACATTAGCTGCATTTTTTATATTTAATATTAATTTTAATAAAATGTAAACTCGTCCCCCGCACTTCATTCGAGCTCAAGCAGGTGTTTTCACATAGAGGTTTCTAGATTGAAATCTAGATTGAAATGAAGAGACATGACCTGACGTTGAGGAGATGTGAATATCAGGAGAGCTGAACACTCTCGTGCAGCGCATGTTTCATTCATACTCGACGCCAGAGGACGCTCTCGCGCGGAAACTTATGATGTATGGACAAACTCACACGGCTATCATTGTAGCTGAGCTGAATAAAAAGCAAAAACATTTTTACTGATGATACGTAAAGACAAAAAACACACGATTACGAAAATATCGGGTTTATGTGTGTTTTTCAAGTTATCTCCAGGTAATAAATAAATAAACTAAATTAAAATGTAGTACTGATTGACATATCATTTAGTATAGAAACTATAAAATATATTTCCTGTGATAAAAATGGGAAAAGGGTGTTCGTAGTAGCCTTTATAAACCAATCATAAAATTGTCATTAGGAAACATTGAACAACAATATTGTAGCCCCTTGCTCCAGCTAACCGTGCTTCCACAGGCTACACACAGCAATATAAACAACAGCTGTGCATGATCTCTTCACGCCGCTCTCGTCAAATAATAATAATTCATTCATATAAGTTTACAAGCTCACCGCTCCGCTGAGAACTCCTCTTACAGCAGCCGTGGGACGTTATCCTAAAGCTGTCTGAACGTGAGGGATCGTCCCGGATGAGATCGTCAGGTGAAAGGTCATCATGTGGATCATTTAATGTAATTTAAATAATAATAATAAAAAAAATGTTTTATTTATTTTACTAATAGTTAGATTGGGCAGGCCTTCAGAAAAGGGCGTTTAATTACAAAAAAATAAAGAATTGCCTTGAAAAAGGAGAAAAGGGGCTGGTGCTCAAGCACCCACCACGTGGAAGTAAATAAAGACTTTACTGACAGAGACATTTTTATTTCCTTTTTAATGCCGTGTAGCTGAGAATTTAACCTTTAAATGATGTTATGAAATGCATCTCACCTGAGTAAACAAAAGGTACGTAGATGAAGAAAATTAGGAACTTCATTATGGACAAAAATCCATGCATTTGACTCTCAAATAAGTGTATTCATCAAAGAGCGCTGCAAACACTCCAGACTTCAGCACGATGAGAAAAACAAAAGTGGTTACTCAAGAAAGTGTCACTATTGCAAGAATTGTATTTCTGATATGTGAAATTAGAATTTCAACTAGTAAGAAATTAATTCTTGATATCAACCATTGATTTTGAATGGCAGCCTATGGTGACATTTAACTAGTGAAAATACAATTACAGATATCAACAATTGAATTGATATCAAGAATTAACATTGTTACTGTTGGAAATGTAATTGCTGATATCAAAAATAGCCATTATTACTGGTAGAAATCTAATTCCTGATATCAAGAATTAGCATTTTAACTAGTAAAAACTGAATTGTTTATATCAAGAATTAATTTCCTGCGAATTAATAAAAGTCAAAATGGCTTGCCTATTGCCATTACCATGATATACATTTTTGATATTAAGAATAATATTTTTTACTAGTAGAAATGTATTTGCTGATATCAACAATTCAATTTCTGCGAGTGATAACGTCATTGTTGATATCAATAATTCATAAAGGAATAGGTCAAAACGGCTTGCCATAACGTCACTGTGCTCTAAAGAAACAATCTCAATACAGATGTTTAGGGAGGAACCTTTCACAAACTTGATCTTACAGTAAAATCACATTTCAATTATTTTGTCTTGAGAATAACAGTTAATGTTAATCCTCTCTGACTAATTTAACCAATAATTAATGACATGGTACCAGAACAGAAACAACTGAAGCCATAAAAGCACATGTCAAACTCACCTTCCTAATTTGAAAAACCTTTTCTTCATCTGTTTTCTGAAAAGTCAATGACAGTGACGATTCTCAAATGTCTGAAAATACTCCCGACTGAACTGTGATATGTATCTGGTTGAATCCTCCCCAAACCTCAGTATCCGTTCTCACGTCTGTCTCTTTTAGCATCATGAAAATCAACAAGATTTGACTGATCTTACATTTCCATCTGATGCATGATAAGCAGGGGCGTTGCTAGTCAGAGTGCATAGGGCCCAGAGGTCTGTGGGGCCTGCGATCCACTGAACATGATTTTGAGGGGGACCCATAGCAGTGCACAGGGCCCAGAATTCCTAGCGACGGCCCTGATGAGAAGAATAATGTTTGATTTAACAACTGTAGAGATGGTTTGTATGGAGCAGAAGTCAGAATGTTTGGTTCATACAAGTAGGAGAGTAAATGAAGAAACTCTCCAGCCACAAACCACTGACCTCATCAAATAAAAGTCAGGCTAATACTGACGCTGTTTCTCAACCAATAGATCAAACCACATTAGATGTAGATAACGCAGACCACAGCAGGTTTAAAACTGAGCTTCTCACACTACATTCAGTGAATGACCTTCAGCACTTCTGCCGTCTTGCTACAAAAAAACTGTAAAAGTGAAGGAGAACAGCAGCCTGTAAATCTGATTTACTCAGATGAAACAAAATAAGACGTAAAATAAGTATTTTGATGTGATATTTTGTTTTGGGCAAATTTTATCAGAATTTTTAATAAGATTTTTGGATTGCAAACTTTGGTATTTTGGCAAATCTGTAATTAAAAAAGACATGAAAGGGTTAGAAAATACACACTCAAAACATTTGATTGAGTCAGTCAACATTGCATGAACGTCTCTGTTACATCTTCACGAGATGACCGTGTACTGCTTTAAACAATGATACAGACACGAGCCTGTTTTATAATGCAGCTTTACTGCTGTTTCACTACAGGTAACATTCAGCACTAATAATAATAGAGAACCAGTACAGGGCAAGTAGTTATCGCTGCAGCCCGGAGACCTGCAAGTGGGAGGAGCTTAGGCTGGATTTCATCTTAGTTTAAAAAAATGACATAAATATAACTAATTTTCATAGTATTTTAAATTGAAATGTATACAGTTTTGTCATTATTGTGTATATCCCATACCATTCACTGTCATCATTGAAATCACATCTTTACACCTTGCTATATGTCTTGATGGTGTCATTTTAAATCCTTTAACTGTAGTGTAATCAAGCATATTTCTGAATGTTGCATTTTACTTCTACAATTATTCTACAGTAGCCTACCGAGGAACATTAAAGTGAGATGCAGTTGCACTCAGGGGGTAAATGTGTGATACATAAAGAAAATGTTGCTGTTACCATCCACCTGGACTGCACATTGTTTATTAAATCAAATAATTAAATCAAATTACAGCAAACGACAGACTACTGTTCTTTAGAACATGTTACACAAATCCATGAATTAATTAGAAATCTCAGGGTGGGTAAATGGTTTTATTGATGCGTGTGAACTTTTTTGCTCATTTCACAGCATGTTAAAATGACTGCCTTTAGCTCCAGTTAGCCACAGCTTCCTCTTCTGTTCAGTGACGTAGTTTCAACAGAAGTAAACTGAGAAGTTAAAGGTGTCTTAAAGCAGTATTTGATCTGCTCATGAGATCCTGAGAGTGTTTGTCTCTGCTCTCTCCTGTAACTGTCTTCAGCTTGATTGTTCTTTCTTTCTTATCAAATGTCTCAATTGTTTCTCCTCTCAGACAGAAAAAAGAAACCTTGAGACTGTTTTTCACACTGCTTAAGATTGTGACTTCTGAGTTGACAAAGATCATCCGTTTTGAGCAAATGCTTGGATATAAGCAGAGGCGAACCAAGATGAAGTGGGGGCCCCAGGCAAAATTAATAGATGAGGCCCTTATATTATTTTGTTAATATATCTTTGTTACTTAGATATATATTTATACAACATACAAAAAGTAGTCAAAACACATAATATAACATAAATAGTTTATTTAAAAATAGAATGTGCTTATACTTTAACAAAATTGTAATCATCTTCATGGCAGAAGATACAATACTGTACAATACAATCTTGAAGATATTGAACAATCTTCATATTTACAGTAATGGATTGTCACCTTACAAATGGTGCTTACGAACGTTAGCTACAGCAAATGCTGTCACTATGTCCTCCATATTCAAAGACCTTCATATGGACTGGATATCTTCTGTCTGAGGCAGTGATGATAGGGACTTAAGCAATACTCCTATAGAAATATATGGTTAGCATCTTAATTTATTATTAGTTTATCAACTAGCTACGCTATCTAATTTAATAGAAGAGTTGGATAATGCAAGTAAATCTATTGATAAAGTAAGTAACACTATATCTGACACTGAACTTATCATTTTCACTGTCAGGAGAAGGGACTGGGGAATCTGGTGGTGAGTGACAGGAACTTAAGTAATGCTCCTGCATGCAGAAATATATGATTATCATTTTAATTTAATCTTTTTAATTTAATTTAAAGTTTATTAACTATTAGTTCATTGTTTGTTGACAACTAATTATGTTAACTCAACTAATTTAATGTAGATGAGCTAAAAAAAAATGTCAACTAAGTAAATATAACGATATTTATTTATATTGTTTCGTGAGCTCCCCACTGGCAGCAAGACACAGTAAGTTACCGAAACTTGCCAAGTGGTGATGTGCGCGTCTTTCCCGGTAACGTTACCACCTATTATATTGCAGCCTACATTAATACCTGCTAATTGCTGTATAATACATGCTGCTGCTAAGTGCAACACTAGCTAACCTGTTTTCCAGTAACCCTAGAAGTAATTGGACTAGTATTTCATATAGCAAATAATTAAACGAAAATAAGCTGGAATTAACAACATGATTATCATTGAGTCAATCTTATCTCCATCACTTAACTTACCGCTGTCATGTTTCCTCTTTTCCTCCTTTTCTTGCTTTTTTCCACTTTTGGCTGCCAGATGGATAAGTCCTTTTCATTTTTAAAATAGCCCAGTAAATGCGCGAGTAAGTGCTGTGCCAGTTTGGAAACAGCATCACGAGGAAAAAGAAAACACCAGTGTAACGCGAGAGGGAGTCCCCTAGGGGGGATGCCGATATATTGCTCCATGTTACGTGTATATTATTAATAATGACATTTCCGATTGTTCAAATGGTCAGCTGTCGGGGGCCCCCTCAAAATACGGGGCCCCAGGCAACTGCCTGCCTTGCCTGCACCATTGCTACGCCTCTGGATATAAGGCTGGTAAGTAAAGCAATAATTCGGGTCGGTACCCAATTCCAGCTCTAGACGAGCTCTTCAAGGAATGAATGTGTTCAGTAAACTACATCTGAAATGGGTTTCCATCAACTGGAGCTCACAGCACAGTCCAGAAGAATCACAATATCTGCTCTACATAATGCCACATATCGATATGAGAGTATTGTATCTTGAACGGGTAATATAACTGTTTGTCCATGTAAGTATGGCACATGATGTGACAGCTCCTTAACTCCCTCCTGCATTCACAGAGGTACAACAGAAAATTGAGGGTTCAAGGTTCATCATACTCAATTATACAAAATATAATCTGTAGTGAAATGTACATTTCTAAATGAAATGTAAAAATGCACGCACACAGTGCATTATGGGAAGTTTAGTTAAATTAACAGCATTAACAAAAATAAACAGCATTTCGTCCCGTCTTTGATTACAAATTAAACTGTACCACCCTTAATCAAGACGTTAAAATATCAGTTTCCCTAATCAACATTTATATTAAACGTTCAGTCCTTCTTGTTGAATTTCTTAAGTATATCAAAAGAACTTATTCTGTGGGAGATGAAATGGTTCACCTCCAGGTCATCGCTCTCAGCTTGGCCTCTCATGATGATTTCCATGATTCTGGACAGCACTGAGCCATTGTGTGTGCCCTTACATACTTGTGCAGCTGTTACAGGAGCTCTTTCCTCTTGACTGTAGTACAACATTTCAGCCACAGGTGTGGTTTTCTTTCTGTCAGCGAGAGGCAGTCTGGACAGTCCGATAATAATTAAGCAAGCCCAGAAAGATCACAGCTGGCTGTCATTTTGTGGCACTGGAGCATTCACAATGGCCTTAAACTTTGATGGAGACGTATGCAGACCAGAGGAATCAATGACATAGCCCAGCCCCTGGTACTCAACTGAAGGTTGAACAATTCACATTTATCCTTGTGCGTTCTCAGTCCATACTCTTTACTCTCCAGGGCAGCTCCAGGTGTTGCAAGTGAGACTCTTCATCAGTGCCGATCACTAGAATGTTGTCTAATGTCTGAAATACACTACACAACTTTTAAAATCTGAACAAAGTTTTAAAACACTAGGCATTATACACTTAAGACTTCATAAATAGTGACAGAGAAAACTGGCCATCATACACTAAACCACTGAGGATCATGCACTACCAGACATTCAAGTTGTTCTGATCACAACAAACTCAACACAGCTCTGGACTTAAAATCCACTTGAATTAATATTTATCCACTTTACTTTATCTAATAGTAGTTCATCATTGCACAATACTACAGCTGTATTACCGCAGAGACTGCTGAAGAGCTGCAAAGGAATGTAGTAAATAAAAATAACTGTTTTACTAGTATAAAAAAGACAGATGAGCTTAATAATAAATAATGTTTTAATACTGTAAGTCTATATATGTAGCACTCTGCTGAACTTTAAAATATAGTTTGTATTTCTCCAGGAGACACTCAACATGTAATAAAAATGGAGAGACTCTTGAACCTCAGAGTGAGAAAACTTTATTGATAAAGGCAGACGGATAGAAAATTATAACTTAATAATCCCGTCAGAGCAAAGCAACCTTTGTTAATCTGCAGTATTTATCAATCAGGATCACAAGCTTATCAAAAATCACTTGAAAATATGCTGACAAAACAAATATCTACAATTCTATTTGAAACAGTAATAGAGTTTAAAGCCAGATGCAGGTATTATGATCAGAACATGATTTGTAAACAGAAACAGAATCACAGAGAGTTTGATCATTGTTCTGTGATGAAACACGTGTAAATCACCTCCGACACGTCAGATTCCTGTCAGACAAACACAAACAACAAATTAATACAATTATTCATATTAAATCAATGACAGAAACATGCTGCAAATTCATCATGAGGATTGATAGTGCATTGGACCGAAGCATCAGCTGGAGTATTATGGGATAGAATCAGTGTTTCTTGCATTGAATGACTGTTATCTGTATTTTTTCTATTTTATTATCTTTGTTTTTAATATCTGTGTTTTTGTTCAGTCGCTGTCATTCTGTTGCACTGTGGAAGCTTCTGTCACGAAAACATATTCCTCATATATGTAAACATACCTGGCAATAAAGCTCATTTTGATTCTGATTCGGATTTGTGTATAATAGAGATATAGACACTGTGTCTTTCATGTATTTAGGAGACGATTAAAAAATAAAACCAGGCAACATGATTGACTGTTGAAAGCATCAAATGTGTAACACATAATCTACCACTCACTGCCAGATATGTGTAATGAGTTGAGTGAAGTAGTATGCAGTATGCGGTGATATACATTTTAAACAGTAGTATATTATTGCTATGTGCTATGCAGTTATTTTGAACTGCACAATAAATAAATGTAAATAATAATAAATAAATGTAAATTTCATTGGAACGACAGAGACTCTTACCGTCATCAGACCAGTGTGTTTGCAGAGTTCTGTAGAGTCTCGTCTGCATGAACTGAAATAACAGACACGTTCAATCAAAACATGGAGAATATTGTTGATTCACAAATAAGATTGTTTTTACAGATGTGTGAGCTGTGGATTCACTCGACCTGCATCTCTGTGTTTCCTGCAGATACAAATCGTCACAATTACAGCCACAATCAGCAGAGATCCAGCAGCAGCAACAGAGATCACCACTATTATCAGAGAAACTGAGCCTGTACGAGGTGAAGGAGACCCTAAAGAAGAAGGTGGAGAAGTCTGCGGGTCTGGTGTCGTAGCGGCTAAATAAATAAACACATGTCATAGTTGTTTATTCTGAACATGTCTGACAGAGTTGATGTTTAATGCTGGTACTGTTAGTCAACATCTTAATTTGTTTCTCAAGATTTATAATAGATTCATGTTTCACAAGATTATACTGTCAGAAAAGGAAAAAGTCATAAAAATGACCAAATGAAAGAGCAATAAGGTAAAAGGAAAGTGCCTCAGTTATTCGGTGTGTGGTTTGTTTGTTTTATAAATACTCATTAAATAATTATGTGTGTAAAAATACTTAATAAATAATTATTCATTTGAAGATTGGCAGCACAAATGATATTGTAGTTGTGACTCACCATAGACAGTAACATTGAATCTGTGTTTATCCTCTGAGCTGCTGCTGATGATCTCAGCTTCATAAAGTCCAGAGTCTGTCTGTGATGGTCAGAGATCCAGTCTGATGATCCAGCTTCAGTCTGTCTCTGAATCTCTCATCAGGACCATCAAATATATTACTGGTCTTTCCTTTAATTGTAGCTAGAAGATTCCTGTTAGTTCCGAATTTCCACTGGATCTTTTCACCTGTCTGTGTTTCAGTGACATTAATCTTCAGAGTGACAGAATCTCCCTCCTTCACTGACACTGACTTCACTGTGTCTGTATCACCAAACACACCTGAAGAACAAAGAACAAGGGTGAGTTTTATCAGATTTACATTTGAAATGAATAATATTCAGACCAATCACATGGACACAACAGGAGCAAACTGGTGTGTGGATTAATAATTGCATTTTTATAGTGATTTTGAACAAAACTCTGATTTCCTGATGCAAGAACTGAAGCTGATTTGCGCTTCGAACAGAAAACATGTTTACTTCAGATGAGAATCACGTCACGACTGAAACTACAGCTGCTGCTGATTTAGCTCCAGTGTTTTTATAAGGTTTTTTATTAAAATGATTAAAGTTACTCTATGTGTGGCCCTCTAGTGGTTAGAAATAAACCTGCATGTGTCTTGCAGAAGAACATGGGGTCTCATTGACCAAGCATTTCCCTGCGTACAAATGTTTTCACAAACAAATCACGATTCATTCTTCCAGAACACTCCAAATCCACTAACATTTGGCCTGTCCTAATACCCACACTTACGGTCTTGGTTACTTGAGAGCACGTGCATGCAACAGGAAGTAAGTGCTCAAGACTTTCCCAGGTCTTAAAAACGCCAAAGTGCAGTGCTCTTAACACACACTTAATCCACACCATGTGTATCCCATCATGCTTCATGTTCTGGAAATAAATTGTGAGATTTTTTTACAGCGATCTCGTGAGATGTACCGGACACCTTATCACTATAAGTTCAAACAATAATAGTTAGATATTACATATTGTTTTGTTGCAAAATATAAAGATTTGCAACATTTTATTATGCAAAGATGTATATGTTTATTCTGTATAACATTTGCAACTGATGAATGTGATGAATGTGATTCGAGGAGCTGGTTTACGGACAGATACACGACATCTTACCAGAGCGGGTGGACACAAATAACACTTTCTTTTCTTTCTTTCAGTTTTTACAACTGACTGACTCCATAATGATTCGTGAATATTTCTCTCGTTTGTCGGGACTGTAAACTTTTCTCTGTATCCTATACGCTAAATGACATGTGTATGCACATTTCTGTGAAATTGATTATACGTTTATTTAAAGTGTATTATTTTAAGGTCATGATTTTGAAATATTTTTTTTACACTCTCCTAATAATATCAAGTTGTTATTATAATCAGAAAAAGTTATATACTGTTGCTTAGATAATGCTACATCTGTATTTTTCTTTCGTTTTTTTTCATTCTTGTGTCACATTCACGCTTATTTACATGCTGTTCACCAAGCAAGATCTTAAGTAAAAACACATTTTAAACTCACCTACCAGACGCCACAAACAGAAACATAACCAAAATCTGTCAAACATCTTCAAAAGCTTCAGTCCACAAATATGAAAAGACAAGCTCTTCAGCACTGATTCACTAATGATATGACAGACGAGCTGATGTGAAGCTGATCTGTTGTAAAATCACGAGAAACTCTACTGTCAGCTAAAATAACCGGACGTCTTTAAGTGTTGATGCGTGTGAACATAGCTCTGTTTTTGCTCATTTCACAGCATGTTAAAATGACTGCTTTTAGCTCCAGTTAGCCACAGCTTCCTCTTCTGTTCAGTGACGTAGTTTCAACAGAAGTAAACTGAGCCATAACATGATCAGTGACTAGCAGAGGCGTAGCAATGGTGCAGGCAAGACAGGCATTTGCCTGGGGCCCCGTATTTTGAGGGGGCCCCCGACAGCTGACCATTTGAACAATCGGAAATGTCATTATTAAAAATATACACGTAACATGGAGCAATATATCGGCATCCCCCCTAGGGGCTCCCTCTCGCGTTACGATGTGTTTATGGCAAGCCCTTTTAACATTTACAACTTTTTTTTGACTATCCATAAATATAATTTCGGATAATCACAATTGTAATTCCAGATATCTATATTACAATTATGACTAGTCATAATTGGAATCAAGATATCTACAATGTGTTTACGACTAGTCATAAAATGCATTGAAGATATCTACAATTCAATTACGACTAGTCATAATCTTCCATTGACTTCCATTGAAAAATATTTGCAGATATCTTCAAATGAGTTTTGACTAGTCGTAATTCCAATTCAAGATATCTCCAATTACAATTTGACTAGTGGTAATTATGGCAAGCCCTTTTAACATTTAAAACTTTTTTTTGACTATCCATAAATATAATTTCGGATAGTCACAATTATAATTCGGAGAGTCATAATTATAATTCGACTAGTCTCAATGACAATTAGAGATATCTCCAATTATAATTGCACTAGTAAGAAATCGAATTAGAGATATCTCTAAATACTTTATGACTAGTCAAAACTCCATTTAAGATATCTGTAATTACATTAGAGATATATTCAATAGAGCGTCATACATCTGCAAATGTAATTAGAGATATCTCTAATTCAATTTTGACTAGTCACAATTATAGTTGAAGATATCTGAATTGCAATTGCTCCTAGTCGAATTGCTGTTGTGTGAGGTCAGAATAAATTTACTCAGCTCCTCCCCCCACACCAGAACTAAAAACTCACTATTAAAAGCTTCAGTGAGATAAAATGGTTAAGAGGTCATTTTAAATTCAAATTTCTAAATTTAATGAAATGAAGTCCGTTTCAGTCTTTTTCATGAAGGAGAAACGGCCACTCTAAAATCTAATGTTACTGAATTATGGAGAGATGATGAAATACTGTTATGGTTATAGTTTTATAGCATAAAAGAGCTTCACTTTATGACAACGTCTTTTTAAAACAGTTCAATGGGATTCTGCATTAAGATGTTAATTGCAACAGTAACTCACTCTTATCATGATCCTTATTCTCATCATATGTTTCCAGAATATCTTTCATTTTAAGATATTTGGTCTATTTTAAATTATTTGTTTTATGGCAGTTATTTGATTACAAAACTCACACAATCTCACATTAAGCACATTGACTTCACTTGGTTTAGAATTGAAAGTAAGTGTATTATATTTATCTTCTTTACTGTAGTGCAGCATTGTTTATTGGTGATTGATCATTACTGTACAGCCGCTGTTCCAGGGGCGTAGCCAGCGGACGGGCCTAGCGGGCACAGGCCCGCCCACTTTCTGCATAGGCCCACACAGTTATTACAAAAAATATATTGTATTTATTAAATTATTGCTATTTTATTGCGTTAAATATAATTACAAACATGAATTCACTGTGCCATCTCAAATCTTATAATAATACTATTTGATTTTTGGTCGGATATGCTTGGTGAATTTGATTGACATCTGTGTTAAGCGGTTAGCGGTTATCTTGCCTGAGCCATTTCGTGCGTGTGAGTTTGTGTTTTCACGCATTGTATTTTGCAGTTATGTGTTAGCTAGCAGCGATTTTTTTAAACTACCGAATTTGCAACCAGAGATTTGCAGAGCTCCACACTCTCCGTCACAGACACAATCATTCTAATTGAAAATCTCAAACCGAACTTGGTCAAATTCAGAGACAATTCCGAGGGAGATTTTGAGAAAGTCATTTAGTTATCTGAAGAACCAATGACCAAGCATGACATTTTGGAGTGGGATGTCTCATCATCGTGAAAGTTGCCCAGTAAGTTCGATTCTGTAATCAAGCACACCGGGGAAGACTGCAAGTGTTAAAAGTGACATGGATCTCAGACGGATCTGGATCATTGTTTGGATGAACAGATTTCAGAGATGAACAACCGATTTCAAGAGAACACATACAACATCATGAAAACATCAGCTGCCTGCCTGCCAGGATCCACGTTATTTGGCAGACGAGAACTGCTGGAACCAACATGCAGGCTCTATGGACTTGCTGTTGAAGATGCAGAATTCACAGTCTTTATTCAACGCGTTTCAATCGGAAAATGCAAACAGAAAAACAGAGATACTCTACGCTTGTGGAAGTGCTAGACAACTGCCCCATGGACATTAATTCTAACATAAATGCATTGTTGAGAGTCATGGTGACTTTACCAATGACTACATGCACTGTTGAGACTTTTTCCAATGTGCATCGAATAAAGACACGCTTGAGGTCGTCGATGTCCACACGCAGGCACAAAAACCTGTCGCTATTATCCATGGAACGTGAACTTGCTGACTCTTTGGACAATGAGGAAATAATTACACTTTTAAATTCAAAACCCAGGCGTCTCCGGCTTTTGTAATTTTATGCCGGCCTGCCCAACTCAAGAACAGATACGTGTGTTGTTATGCCCGCTGTGGTAAATCAGATATTTATTTTAATGTGTGTTTGGATTGCGGACTTTGGACTTAAGGTGTAAGGAGTGGTACTGTAACTGTCCAAGGTATATTATCTGATTTAACAGTATAGATGCACCAAAAATTTATAGGAAATAAATAAACCAAAATAAATGAATTGGCCTAAATAAAATAACTATATGGATTCTTAAATCTATTTTTAAAATACACATGATCAATAAGTTTTACATATGTTTTACATTAACTCGTTTTAGTTAAACACGATTCAACTCAACTAATTTAAGTTAAAATGACAGTCTTGAGTGTACAGTACTTAAAATTTAAGGGAGGTTGTTGTGCTGTTTTGTATTTCGTTTTGGTGCTCTAATACTGTTTAGGACCACGAAAATTCAATTCAGAGAGTTTCAAATGAAATATGTCAATAAAACAAAATATATTTTTTATTTCTAATTTTTTTTTACTTAACCTGGTATAGATGTATTCGTCATTTAATATCTTTGAATAAATCTGACAATTAATTGTTATTATCAAACAAATGATAACAGTCATCATTTAAATGGTTATATCTTACCAACAAATAGGGGTAGAACATAATTATATTATTAAAAACTTGATACAAAATTGCCTTATGTGATTTAAATGTTTTGTTAAGATTTATTTTTTTATACATTGTTATTTAGTTTAAATTTATTTAATTACTTGAATAAATAAGCGCTATTTTCGTCTTTCCAAAAATATTTATATTATTAAAAAGTTGATTGGATAAAATATGTGACTTATATGTGATTTAAATTTTTGTTAAACGTTTCAGTTGAGCTTTGATTATTAAATAAACTAATTGATTAAATAAGTGCTATTTTCGTTTTTTTTTAGAAAACAATTACTAAAAACGTGAAAAAATGGTCTTATGGTGATTTTTAAATTTTTGTTAAACATTTTATTTGAGTGTTAAATATAAAAAAACACATTGTCTAATTGATTAAATAAGTGGAATAAAATTTGTATGAAATTTTTAATTAAGGTGTTTAGGTCAAATTAATGCAATTGAGTCTAATATTAATCCAATACTTGTTCCGGGGTGGTATGTGGTAGTTTGTTGTTGTACTGAGCGTTTGTGCTACTGAAGTTTATTAATATACTACAGAATAAAAATATAGAATAAAATAAACAAATAAATAAAAAGACTTAAGTAATCTTAATATTGAGTCCGTTAGTTTGCTTTTGGCTATAAGAAATATGTATGCTACATGACCCTACGTGAAAGTGCCCGCTCAATTTTGCCCAGGCCCGGCCAAAAAAATATTTCTGCCTACGCCACTGCGCTGTTCTCTTTCTCTTTTCCTGTCTTGTGTATTTTACTTCAGGTTCCACTGCAAACAGAAGACATGACTCTGATGAGACAGACATGACATTATTGTAAGGTTTCCAGCAGCTTCATTATGAATCTACTGTATATATTTCTACTCATATGAGCCTCAAAAGGGAGCTCTAGATGTGTTTGATATCAACTCTTGTGCTAACACTGATCTATAGATCAACCCTGGTGCTTTTGTTTACCAAAAATCGAATACAAATTCAGCAGTGACTTCTGACCACAGATGGAGCCGGAGCAGATTATTGCCCTGAGTGACATAGATTTATCATTAAAAGTTTTTTATTTTACTTCTTTATCATATATATATATATATATATATATATTACTAGTCTTTACTTGTATTTTATTTTTTTATCAGTAGGTGTAGAAAGTATTCCCCTGAAACATGGACTTTCCCGAACACCCCCATCATTCAGACTGAAATGGACAGTGCCAAAGCTCGCGCTCCGGTTTCCTGTATAAACTATATGCGCTATATAGTTTAGAGAGGAAACAAGTGGATTATATCTTCAAAGAGTACATTGATTGTTGTATATGTTTGCGTGCATCACGATGCAAGTACCCGAATGTGTATACAAGTAACTGTTTGATTGTTTACATGTATAACACTGAACACGACAGTTACATGCAGATGTTTACACTTAATGGCGTTATCGTCAGTCGGCTGCTATTTGAGCCATTTAACATTTATGTTACATGCATATGTGTATATATTTATCTGAAGGCGAAATGACTCGGTTATATTATAACAGCGTGTAGGCGCTCTTGAGTTGTTACTACATCAGCACCACCGCACGCGCAGCAGTAGCAGTGTGCACGTGAACAACTCATGTTGTATTTGTACCACACAATATTTAGGCATTGTTGCCCTGACCCGCAACTCGTAGCCGTCAGCCTATCCGAACCAGTCAGACAAAAATACATTTACAGTGGTTACTTTAGTGTTTAAAAAAAGCAAGTATTTTTTTTTATAAATATACATATATATATATATATATATATATATTTGACATCCCTTCAGCCATGACACTAAACAATGACTCTTCTCTAACATAGTTCCTTGTGTAAGCAAAATAAAAATAAATAGTATAATAAATAGTTAGTACACTAGATGGCGCTCTATTATAGTATATGCAGTATAGACAAATTATGTTGATGAAGCAAGCTATTGGTCAATGCAAAATCTTTCTTTACTTAGTTCAGATTAGTCTAAACTCTTAATTTAGCTCTCAGATTGCAATTCAGTACATAATCAACAATAAGATTAATAAACGAAAGAACCTTTATTCCAAAATGAAGTTGAAGAATGCAAACTGTGTTTGGTGGGTAGACTGACTTTGCTAGTGTTTCTGGATTTGGCTGTTCTGCCAGCTGGTTTGCAATTGGAAGAGGGAACTATTAATATAAAAGGGTTACGAATTAATAAGGTCCACAACAATATAGCAACAATTAATATATGTATGTTTGGGGGTTCTCTATATTTTAGTTTATTTTAATCGCAGAGATCTTTTTTGTCGCAATTGAATGTGTAGCCCTAACCCTAAGTTTTGTTTACATCATATGGATCGTTTTGCAAAAATATTAATGAGCGTGAAGAAACGATGGTTAAATACAACAGTGCATGAGCTGATGAAAATACCTTTAAGTGAGTCACATAAAAACGTCTGTTAAAGTAAATGAAAACATGTTATTTACATGTGAGCTTCAAGCAGTAAGAATTTTGATATTTATCTGGAATGCTAGGAACTCCAATCATCAAATCTTTTTGTCATCGGATCATTTAACAACAACACTCCAAACAAAGAACACTGGACTGGAAGTTGTGACAGAGGGGTCCAAAGCTGTTAGAGAGGGGTGTGTTTATGACAGGCCGACATAGTACTTTATGTATATATATAAAATACAACTAATGATGTGATAATGTGGTATTTTAATGACATTTACATTACCAGTGCACATCACAGTAAGATCTGTACAGATGTCTAATGTAAAGATGGTAATGGGACATTACCAGACCATCATCAGACTGGATCTCTGACCATCAAACCACAGACTCTGGAGATAAAACTTATCTAGAGGAGAGATCTCTAAGAGAGCAAATGACACCATTATGCCCAAACCTCCCCAAGCAGGCTTCACTGAAAGTTCACTAAGAAAGAATATACCACACATGATGTATCTTGTGACCCTGTCGTTTTCCCTCTTCATGTTTGGCATTGTTCTAAAGGTCTCTGTGCGATTGGTAAAATGGTCTCAATTTCACAGCAGTCCCTTATATTAGGAGAAAGACTGAAAACTATTGAAGAATTCCGTTCTGCTGCTGAGGGGTGTGTCTTCCTGTAGGGTGATAATGTTTTCCTGTCTCTGGCCAGTGTGCTCTGAACCAAAAGGGTTTTTATGTTTTTACTGATTTGAAGATTTCTTTGTTCTGGTCTGGGCATATAAGTGAAGTGGCATTATCCACCTTATTTTTCAGGAAGAGCGGGCATGGCCATTTGTATATTTAATGTGTCTGGCTTCTGGTGTCATTAGCGTCCAGCTATTTTTAGCTGTACAAAACAGCTCGTATTGCTGCTTGATATTGCAAACTGGTCTGTCTTACCATATTATGTTAATGTATTATCTTAATTATGAACATAATTGTTTGTAGTGCAAACAGTTTTGCCATTTACTGCACGTTGTTCTTCTACTCATTATTTCCCTACAGCAGCTAATGAACCGGAAGTCTCACACATACACACAAAACGGCATACTTCCGTGTTGAAAAATAAGGTGTATAGTCATTTGGGATTCTGTAAACAGGAAACCCCCACACAGTCTCTGGAGCTCTGCAGTAGAAACTCCCTCATGCTGCTGTGTGTCTCTAGGCTGTAATTATGTTAATTTATGTAATTATCTCTCACTTTTAAGGTCTTTTCACACTGAACAGGAAAATTCGGTGCGAATGTTTGGCGCGATGACGGTTTTGAATCGAAACAATATGGGGCTCTTCTAGGCGCGATCATGTGCGGCGCGAAAAAGAGAGGATTTTTTTTTGTCATATGTGTCAATTTTTCCCCGTCGCTCTGTAATGAAACGGGCTGTCCAATTAGATTTGAGCTTGGATCATATGCCCAGAGCAGCTGCTGTTGCACAAAAAGGCGAGAGTGGTGGCGCTGTTTTGAAAACAAACACCAAAGAAGAGTATTCTGAGAGAGAAGGAAGTGGATGCTGACACAGAACAGCATGTTGTTTACGTTCAATGGATACTCTCCAAAATGGCGCTATAGGGTGACGCGGAGAAGACAAATTGTTGAATAAAGTCGCTGTTTTTATTTTCTTTGCGCACAATAATTAATCTCGTAGCTTCGTAAAATTACGGTTGAACACCTGATGTCACATGGATTATTTTACCGATGTCCTTGCTATGTTTCTAGACCTTGACCGTTGCTGTCTATGGAAGGATCAGAGAGCTCTCGGATCTCATCAAAAGTATCCTAATTTGTTTTCTGAAGATGAACGAAGGTCTTGATTCAGGATGCAGTGGCACGACTGGTCTTCAACGAGCCCAAAAGAGCCCATGTTACACCTCTCTTTGTCTCCTTGCACTGGCTGCCAGTTGCAGCTCGCATCCAGTTCAAGACACTGATGATTGCATATAGAACAACCACAGGCTCAGCACCCACCTATTTCCACTCACTGATGACAATCTACATCCCCTCCAAAAGCCCCTCCTACTTCCACTCACTATTACGAATCTACATCCCCTCCAGAAGCCCCGCCTACTTCCACTCACTATTACGAATCTACATCATCTCCAGAAGCCCCGCCTACTTCCACTCACTATTACGAATCTACATCCCCTCCAGAAGCCCCGCCTACTTCCACTCACAATTACGAATCTACATCCCATCCAGAAGCCCCGCCTACTTCCACTCACTATTACGTATCTACATCCCTCCAGAAGCCCCGCCTACTTCCACTCACTATTACGAATCTACATCCCTCCAGAAGCCCCGCCTACTTCCACTCACTATTACGAATCTACATCCCCTCCAGAAGCCCTGCCTACTTCCACTCACTATTACGAATCTACATCCCCTCCAGAAGCCCCGCCTACTTCCACTCACTATTACGAATCTACATCCCCTCCAGAAGCCCCGCCTACTTCCACTCACTATTACGAATCTACATCCCTCCAGAAGCCCGCCTACTTCCACTCACTTTTACGAATCTACATCCTCCAGAAGCCCGCCTACTTCCAATCACTATTATGAATCTACATCCCTCCAGAAGCCCGCCTACTTCCACTCACTATTACGAATCTACATCCTCCAGAAGCCCACCTACTTCCAATCACTATTACGAATCTACATCCCCTCCAGAAGCCCGCCTACTTCCACTCACTATTACGAATCTACATCCCCTCCAGAAGCCCCGCCTACTTCCACTCACTATTACGAATCTACATCCCCTCCAGAAGCCCTGCCTACTTCCAATCACTATAATTAATCTACATCCCCTCCAGAAGCCCCGCCTACTTCCACTCACTATTACGAATCTACATCCTCCAGAAGCCCGCCTACTTCCACTCACTATTACGAATCTACATCCCCTCCAGAAGCCCGCCTACTTCCACTCACTATTACGAATCTACATCCCTCCAGAAGCCCCTCCTACTTCCACTCACTATTAAGAATCTACATCCCTCCAGAATCCCTCCTACTTCCACTCACTATTACAAATCTACATCCCCTCCAGAAGCCCCGCCTACTTCCACTCACTATTACGAATCTACATCCCTCCAGAAGCCCTGCCTACTTCCAATCACTATAATTAATCTACATCCCCTCCAGAAGCCCCGCCTACTTCCACTCACTATTACGAATCTACATCCCCTCCAGAAGCCCCGCCTACTTCCACTCACTATTACGAATCTACATCCCCTCCAGAAGCCCCGCCTACTTCCACTCACTATTACGAATCTACATCCCCTCCAGAAGCCCCTCCTACTTCCACTCACTATTAAGAATCTACATCCCTCCAGAATCCCTCCTACTTCCACTCACTATTACAAATCTACATCCCTCCAGAAGCCCGCCTACTTCCACTCACTATTACGAATCTACATCCTCCAGAAGCCCGCCTACTTCCACTCACTATTACGAATCTACATCCCCTCCAGAAGCCCCGCCTACTTCCACTCACTATTACGAATCTACATCCCCTCCAGAAGCCCCTCCTACTTCCACTCACTATTACGATCTACATCCTCCAGAAGCCCGCCTACTTCCACTCACTATTACGAAACTCGTCCTCCAGAAGCCCCGCCTACTTCCACTCACTATTACGAAACTACGTCCCTCCAGAAGCCCTGCCTACTTCCACTCACTATTACGAATCTACATCCCTCCAGAAGCCCCGCCTACTTCCACTCACTATGAATCTACATCCCTCCAGAAGCCCGCCTACTTCCACTCACTATTACGAATCTACATCCCTCCAGAAGTCTGAGATCTGCTAGTGACCATCACAGAGAGGCTCAAAATCACTCTCCAGAACATTCTCTTTCACCGTTCCTGGCTGCTGGAATGATTTTCCCAATCCCTAACCGCAATACTGGATCCCTGTCAATCTTCAAGCAACAACTGAAAACTCATCTCTTTCAACTCTACTTGACTTCATCATAATTCATTTTTTTTTTATAAAAAAAAATCACTTTCTCAATCTTCATCTTTATCTTTATCTTTCTCTCCTTCCCTTGCTAGCTTGTACTTATTTGAACAATGCCTGAGACTTGGTGTTACGAGCACTTCCTCTGTCTGTGTGCCTCTTCAAGATTAATCGCTTTATGTATTCCCCAATTGTAAGTCACTTTGGATAAAAGTGCTAAATGACTAAATGTAAATGTAAATGTCTTACGGGTTTGGAACGACACGAGGGTGAGTAATTCATAAATTTTCATTTTTGGGTGAACTATCCCTTTAAAACTCATTCAGTCATCAATCTAATTTTTTTCCAGTTAATTTTCTCAACATGTAATAGACATTTCCCGTGATAACAAGTGCTGGTAATTGTTGGTTTCTGACAAACCATAAACAAATAGAAACAATTAGAATAAACACATTAGCATAAATCATACATGAAGACTAAATCAACTTTAACAAATCCAATAAAGATAAAAGAAAACTAAACATACTTCAGTATAAACAATCACATTATACATAATCAAAGAAACAAGCAAAGGACCTTTTATAGTCCACAACATAACAACTCGACACAGGCCATGTTAAATTAGAGAGAGCTTTCTCACACACAAACACATTAGCTATGTTTCCATTCAACTATTTTTATGCACATTTTGGAATATTGCATGAAAAACAACGACAGCGCTAGAAAAAAAAATGGCCATAAAAACATATGCGTACAGTTGAGTAGGATAAACTTTTATCCGATAAGAATAAAATGTGCATAAACTACGATGGAAACACATTTACTGAATAAATTCCACCACGCGCATCAAAAAGTCATGTGACTTTACACAATGAGACGGGATGACTTGACTAACCAGCGGACTGATCTCGTTGCACAGCATCTGATTTTTATTTATTCAATTTTTGTTATTGTTGTTGTTCTGAAATGCCTGAGCAAAGTCTGTTGTCAAATGATTTCTATATAATTGTCTTACACAGCCACGTTCCCAAACAGCAGGCATCCTCCTCCGAAGGCAATGACAGCATTTCTTGTGTTTCATCTGCTCGCTCTGAGGCGCAACTAATTTATCATTAATGAAAATTATTATTATTAGTGGCTTCTCCAACATTTCTCTATTTAGAGTAAGTTTATTAAAAAAGTGACGATTTAGTTCTCTTTGACTCATTGGATGGAAACGGTGCTTTATTCGCAAATGTTTTATGTGATTTTCCAGTTTTGCGCATAAGTTAAATTCTCATCTCTGGATGGAAACATAGCTCTTGAGACTGAGGCTAATTAGTAAGAGGCCACAAATGTTCTTATCAGGACTCAGTCAACCAATCAGTTCACAGCAGAATTTTCTACACACAATGTTGTTCTTACAATTCCACATCAGCCCCATTGGAAGCCACAATGGGAAACTAAAAACTAGAAATACAATGTGTGCCAGATATTATTGGCCAGGGATGACTGCAGACATTGAGAAATGGGTAATAATTACAAATTATATTACAATTGAAATTAGGCTTTTACCAAAACCAATTAATGTGCATGACCACAAGCTTTTTCATGCTTTGTTTTTAAAGGGGTCATCAGATGCAAAATTCACTTTCCAAGTTGTTTGAACGCAAATGTGTGTTGGAAGTGTGTGTACACATATATCCTATAATGATAAAACCAACATGGACTAGAATGGCTGTCTAAAAACAGAGCTGATTTTGACAGGGTAAAAAGTATTTTTTACATTGCCATTGAAAATGTTTAACCAAAGTATGATATATACTTTTAATTAAGACCCTAAATAATCATGTCAACATGTGATAAATGGGCATCTGATGACCCCTTTAAGGAGTCTTCAGTCTGGGAGTGTCTCAGCATAGATTTGACTGATTACACTGCATGAGTGCCCACTACTGGTGGAACCCTTGGAATGGGCTGAACTGGAACGTCCTAAGCCCTTGATCACTTAGAATCCGCTTTGGAGTTGGTTTATTGTTTACATTTGTCCCCTTACAAATTTGTTTGGTGCAGCATTCTATATGTATATAGGTACAGGATGCTTGGGCTGTGATAAATGTTAAATATATATATATATATATATATAGAGTTGTTAGGGGTGAGGATAAATTAAACACAATCTGCGATGATGTCATAATCGTGTTGCATTATGGACAATGGAGCGGCCTGAAGTGTGCATATGAAGTAGACTCGCTCCCTTGGTCAAAATCGAGGGGTTGAGGGGTCTGTCCATATAAACTTATCTCGTCCACTTCACAAAGTGGAATGCACTTCAAAATGTCAGCGGGGATTCCCCCGAGGGGAAGTACTTAGGGAAGTTTGTGAGTGCGTGTCTAACAGTGGAGTGGAACGCAGCCCAAGTCTGAGTTTAGGCATCCCTGGTTTAAACCTTTACAAAATGAATCAGTTTGTCGCAGCCTGAATTCGTAACCTTAGTTCATGTGAATCAGTTTCCTCACACAGTATCAACAGTTTGATTCAGAAACATAGTGTGAGTCAGTTTAGTGAACAATAAATCAATGTAGCCTAAAGAGTTCAGTTCTATAGTATAAGTGTTTTGACTTGATTTTTATTTGCTGCAGCAAGTAATGACACAGACACACACACACACACACACACACACAAAACGTGTTGATGGTTTTTAGCTGATGCTTTTATGACCCACCAGATGGCGATACTCAGTACAATAAATACAAATGATGCCAATACGAGTCAAAATTGTGCTACTGACCTGCGGGACAAACCTGTGTGTTAAAATAAGTTTTGAAAGGTATTCTGTGTTTAATTGTTTTTATTATTGTTTGACTTATATGATTGAATATGCAATATTCAATTTGATATTTAACCAGGAGTAGACAGTGATAGAGGCAGAACACAGTGAAGGGAGAGAGCAATTGTATATTTCCACAGGTGATTAGCTAAAAAATAACATTTACCTGAGTTTCTTATGCTGTGATAACTACACAATTAAACTATAACAGAGCAACACCATTTCATACATAATAACAATTTATGAGTGTATGTGCAAAAAAAAAAAAAAAAGTCCAAAACAGAGATAGACAAAAAACATCCTGGCAGAGAATAAATGTGACCTAAAACATGTGAGTCAGGGGTCCATGAGCTCTGAAATATATTTGATCATTGTTGATTATTTAGGCTGGTATTTCCATACACAGGCTCTTTTGATTTCTGTAAGGAAACACAAACTCAATCAGGAACCTGATGATGAGACTGTTAAAAAAACGTAAAAATAATAAAAACAATTACAGATTTTTTTGCTTTAAATTCACTCAGAATGAATATTAATTTGAGTTAAATAAATAATTGTATAAACATCACAAAAATAAGACTGCAGAGCCAATGGGTGGAGCTGGACTAGGTTACGTCCAGAGAAGGGGTGCTGGACGTCATTAGCTCTGCAGTGAGCACTACTTGCAAAATAGTGGTCCTAAAAGTTATTAAAAATGTAACACCGTGTTCTAGTTTAGTTGCAGCAAATGTAAACGATATTGTAAATGAGCGTGTATCCAAATATATTTGTTCATTCTGTTTACTATTCGGAAGGACTCATCCCTATGCCCTAATCCCTTCAAAGGGTTTACCCTCCAGAGTGAGGGCTTCGAAGGGTTGAAGGGTGTAGAGGGCCAAACAACTGCTTCTCTAAGTGCCCTCCATACGGAGGCGCTGTCATCATGCAAAGCATCTGCGCAAAGAATCATGAGGGCCCAAAGTGTCCATCAGTTATACCCTTCGAAATCCTTCATTCTGAAGGGCCCTTTGAAGTGGCTAGTTTTGAGCACTTCGGTTTGGAACGACTTCATTATGGTGGCCACGATTGTTTTCACTCCGAAGTGCCCTTCGGAGTGTGATTATATCTTGTTTGGAACACACAGACAGTTGTTTGGTCCCCTACACTCTTCAACCCTTCGAAGCTCTCACTCCGGAGGGTATAGGGGCATAGGGATGAGCCCTTCCGAAATGAAGGCAGGGCCCATTTCTTACAAAATTAAGCTAGAGTGTGTATGTGGGTACGACCGATCATTCACATCTGAACACAGCTTAGACACTAGAAACTCGGTGGTAAATCAAAAGCAGTGTCTAAAGGCACAATTTCTCATCTAGTCTAAAACGGAAGTGCACTGACTTTTTTTTGGAGATAACTTACTTTTTTCCGGGAAACACAAAGGATGGTGCAACACAGAAACTAAAAACGGAGAAGATGCAATGAATGTTTAAGGTGAGTGAAGCTTACTGTGAGTACTTTGAGCAAATTAAAACAATAAATAATAATTTCATCATCAATAATAATAGTGTTTCATTATTATTGAGGTAAAAAACAACACTTAACTGCGTGATTATGAATCTAGCTTTATGCTAATTAATTTACAAAATACTTTGTTAATATTTACAGATGCAAACAGTGGTGTAAATAGCATAAAAGCATGCTTTTTTCTAACCGGTCCCTACTGAAGGTAATATGATCAAGCCTGACTACCCACATCTGTTCACTGCCTGTCACATTCAGTGTTGGGCATGTTACTTTAAAAAAGTACAGGTGCATCTCAATAGATTACAATTTCGTGGAAAAGTTCATTTATTTCAGTAATTCAACTCAAATTGTGAAACTCGTGTATTAAATAAATTAAATGCACACAGACTGAAGTAGTTTAAGTCTTTGGTTCTTTTAATTGTGATGATTTTGGCTCACATTTAACAAAAACCACTAGAGATCTCAACTAATTATAATATGGTGACATGCCAATCAGCTAATCAATTCAAAACACCTGCAAAGGTTTCCTGAGCCTTCAAAATGGTCTCAGTTTGGTTCACTAGGCGACACAATCATGGGGAAGACTGCTGATCTGACAGTTGTCCAGAAGACAATCATTGACACCCTTCACAAGGAGGGTAAGACACAAACATTCATTGCCAAAGAAGCTGTCTGTTCACAGAGTGCTTTATCCAAGCATGTTAACAGAAAGTTGAGTGGAAGGAAAAAGTGTGGAAGAAAAAGATGCAAAAACAACCGAGAGAACCGCAGCCTAATGAGGATTGTCAAGAAAAATCGATTCAAGAATTTGGGTGAACGTCACAAGGAATGGACTGAGGCTGGGATCAAGGCATCGAGAGCACCACACACAGACGCGTCGAGGAATTTGGCTACAGTTGTCATCAGAGGCGTCTTACCTGGGCTGAGGAGAAGAAGAACTGGACTGTTGCCCAGTGGTCCAAAGTCCTCTTTTAAAATGAGAGCAAGTTGTGTATTTCATTTGGAAACCAAGGTCCTAGAGTCTGGAGGAAGGGTGGAGAAGCTCATAGCACAAGTTGCTTGAAGTCCAGTGTTAAGTTTCCACAGTCTGTGATGATTTGGGATGTAATGTCATCTGCTGGTGTTGGTCCATTGTGTTTTTTGAAAACCAATGTCACTGCACACGTTTACCAAGAAATTTTAGAGCACTTCATGCTTCCTTCTGCTGACCAGCTTTTTAAAGATGCTGATTTCATTTTCCAGCAGGATTTGGCACCTGCCCACACTGCCAAAAGCACCAAAAGTTGATTAAATGACCATGGTGTTGGTGTGCTTGATTGGCCAGCAAACTCACCAGACCAGAACCCCATAGAGAATCTATGGTGTATTGTCAAGAGGAAAATGAGAAACAAGAGACCAAAAAATGCAGATGAGCTGAAGGCCACTGTCAAAGAAACCTGGGCTTCCATACCAACTCAGCAGTGCCACAAACTGATCAACTCCATGTCACGCCGGATTGAGGCAGTAATTAAAACAAAAGGAGCCCCTACCAAGTATTGAGTACATATACAGTAAATGAACATACTTTCCAGAAGCCTATCCTGAGTGCAAGACAAATGAAAGCCCGCATGGAGTTTGATAAAAAACACCTGAAGGACTCCAAGATGGTGACAAATAAGATTCTCTGGTCTGATGAGACCAAGATATAACTTTTTGATCTTAATTCTAAGCGGTATGTGTGGAGAAAACCAGGCACTGCTCATCACCTGTCCAATACAGTCCCAACAGTGAAGCATGGTGGTGGCAGCATCATGCTGTGGGGTGTTTTTCAGCTGCAGGGACAGGGACGACTGGTTGCAATCGAGGGAAAGATGAATGTGGCCAAGTACAGGGATATCCTGGATGAAAACCTTCTCCAGAGTGCTCAGGACCTCAGACTGGGCCGAAGGTTTACCTTCCAACAAGACAATGACCCTAAGCACACAGCTAAAATAACGAAGGAGTGGCTTCACAACAACTCCGTGACTGTTCTTGAATGGTCCAGCCAGAGCCCTGACTTAAACCCAATTGAGCATCTCTGGAGAGACCTAAAAATGGCTGTCCACCAACATTTACCATCCAACCTGACAGAACTGGAGAGGATCTGCGAGGAGGAATGGCAGAGGATCCCCAAATCCAGGTGTGAAAAACTTGTTGCATCTTTCCCAAAAAGACTCATGGCTATATTAAATCAAAAGAGTGCTTCTACTAAATACTGAGCAAAGGGTCTGAATACTTAGGACCATGTGATATTTCAGTTTTTCTTTTTTAATAAATCTGCAAAAATGTCAACAATTCTGTGTTTTTCTGTCAATATAGGGTGCTGTGTGTACATTAATGAGGAAGAAAAATGAACTTAAATGATTTTAGCAAATGGCTGCAATATAACAAAGAGTGAAAAATGTAAGGGGGTCTGAATACTTTGCGTACCCACTGTATATATTTACAACCATGCTCTTAATTGAAACGTTTTTTTTTTAATCGCTATTTTTCCACGCTAACGTTACATTGCTGGTTTGCACAACAGTCCCGCGTTTCTCTGACTGGAGAAAACATCACTAAAACGCAATCGACATACACAAACTTTTAGACGGAGAGTTTGTGATCAACACTTGTCTCCTCTGGTGACGTAGCAGCAGCTAGCGATGATGTATGATGATGTAACAGTAACCAAGTGGCGTCTCATTTCATAGGGGTATGTTTTCACCTCTAGCGCTTACCACTCGGTTTCGAGAGACAAGGGCAAGGGGTAAGACGAAGGGGAAGGGGTAAGACAGAGAAATGGGATTCACCCTTAAACTACTTCAGTCTGTGTGCATTGAATTTATTTAATACACAAGTTTCACAATTTGGGTTGAATTACTGAAATAAATGAACTTTTCCACGACATTCTAATTTATTGATATGCACCTGTAATTAGTTATAGTTACTAGTTACTTCTCACAAATAGTAACTAAGTTTGTAACTAAGTTACATCATTCTACAAGTAACTAATTACCAGGGAAAGTAACTATTGTGTTACTTAAAATATATATATCAAATAACTTTGCCCCAATATGAAATATGTTAAATTAATGAAATGGATAATAAACAGAATGCATTATTATTATAAAACTTTGTACACTAATCTACACTATTTTAATGATTCTGTGGGACAATGTGAGAGACACCTATCAAATTCAATGGATTATTGTATTATCTGATATATATATATATATATATATATATATATATATTAATGCTGTCAAACGATTAATCACATCCAAAATAAAAGTTTTTGTTTACATAATATATGTGTGTGTGCTGTGTAAGTATATACACATGCATGTATATATTTCAGAAAATATGTTATTTTTACATGTTATAGAACTTAAGTAATTAGATTAACCATGTATGAATGCATATTTGTCATGTTGACTGAACTTACGACTGGTGGTGGTGTTTAAGATATTGTTTCTTAAAAAAAAAAAAATAATACTGATAAGATAACAAAACTACTATGAATTCTACTACTAATAACAATACAAAACGGATTAATGAGCGGATTAATAAAGGATGAATATGAATCTATATTATTAATGATGAATATTAATGCATATTAAAGCTGGGTTCATGCATATGAATCACGTTGTCTGTGTTTGCTCGAATTGATTTGCTGAAATCAAAACAGGGATGATAACAGGCAGAGATTGAGATGAGAGGGTCTGTATTACTTACTATTAGAGAAAGCGTATCGGCTGACTTGGATCATGTGTGTCTTAATAACCAATCACATTATAGCCTTGACGTGACTGAATTCAGGTCAGAGTAGTACGACACTCAATCGCCATTTATGGATACCATAGGTTACCAAATTTTGATAACACACAAAGGCAGTATTATTCCTTATTTCCTTATAAGAATCCAGAAAATGTCATTACCCAATTCCAGATGGAGTCATAAAGCGGCAAATCAGCAGTCTAATAAAGTGGTTGATAGGCAAAAAGCATTTTATGTATTTTGAAAATACAAAAATACTAAGATTAAATGAATTTAAATACAAACTACTTTTGATTTTTTTCAAAGGTATTTAAATACAAAATAGTATTTAGTATTTCAAATACGTATTTTAAATACATGTATTTGAAATACAGCCCATCCCTAGTTCCACCCACTACCAGAGAAACCGGCAGTTATACAAATTAAGCTCGGATGAGCTTTATTTGTCACATACACAATTATACAGAGTATAATGAGGAGTGAAATGTGTTCTCTGCATTTAACCCATCCAAGTGTACACACTTGGAGCAGTGGGCAGCCGAATGTGCAGCGCCCGGGGAACAGTCTTGGACTTCCTGCTGGAGCCGGTATTCGAACCCACAACCTTGGGTTACCATTTCTCTGCATTTAACCCATCCTAAGCGCGTACGCACCTGGAGCAGTGGGCAGCCATCGTACGGCGCCCAGGGAGCAGTTAGGGGTTTGGTGCCTTGCTCAAGGGCACTTGGTATTCATGGTATTCCTGCCGGCTCGAGACTCGAACCCGCAAACTTTAGGTTACAAGCCCGACTCTCTAACCATTAGGCCACGACTGCCCCTGGGTTCTTAATAGCTGAAGAATTCCAAAAGATTTTGACAGGAAAATACAACAAGAAGTTCCGCATGTTATAGGACTCTCTCATCTGTATCTTTCTATGCGTTTGTGTGAGACAGCGACGGCGAGTCATGCACCTTCACACTAGAGTTTATGGTATATCAAATACAGCTACACTGCGCATCCATTCAGATGAACTGAAATATTTATTTATAATAATATTATTATAAATTATAGTAATGCCGCATTTTATTATCGTTAATGGGTGTTGTAACGGGGAAACATTAATTTATTTGATTACTCGTTACTGAAAGAATAGTGCCATTAGTAATGCCTTTATTCCCATCACTGGTCATATTACACACATCTTCAATCATCAAGCTTTTATCAGACTGCAACATCATCTTGCAAATGATCTTACCGTTTTTCGTTGTTTTGGTGTAGGCAGTGTAGAATCATTTTCATATAACTCGTGGATCACGACTGCATTAACTGCATTAAGTCACAGTCATGTTAAAACAACAACGCTTTCAATCTTATATTTAAACGTATGCATTAAAACCTATACATTTTTCAACATAGGCATTAATTGCTTGCTTTTCTGACCTATTTTTCTTTGTTTCCAGCAGCAGGTCACGACTGCAGCTACAATCAACAGAGATCCAGCAGCAACAGAAATCGGCACAATGTACACTAAAGATAGGCCCTGATCTGTAATGGACAAAATGAGCCATTAGTGTGACTGAACCTGTCCGTATGATCTACAATAAACACTATCAAACAACATCACTGGATAACTGAGAGGAAATGTTAATGTCAGTGCTACTGTACCTGAACATGTGTGACAGAGTTGACTGATGTCCAGATGTGTGGTCTGGTTGCTGATGGGATTGTTGAGCACACAGCTGTAGGTGTTGTTATCCTGATATTCCACCTCCAGAGATAGAGAGAGACTGATGCTGAGATCAGACACACTGATGCTGGACAATAAACTGTTTCCTTTGTACCAGGAGAGAGTCACATGACCCACATTCACCACTGAACACAATAATGAACAATTCTGCTGTGATGATGATGATGATGAAGAACATTGTGAAGAGTTACTGACGATGACAGGAACAGATAGACGAGCTGAAAACATGAGAGAATAAAGGTAAATCTAGTCAACAATCTTATTTTTGGTGTAGTCATTGAGTGTTTCTGTCAATTCAAACTACAACATGATGAAACACCTCAATAATTATTAAAGGAATATTCTGCTTTCAGGAAAAGCTACCAGTTAAATCAACTGACAGTATTTGTAGCATTGAAGGTCACAAATGATCTCTACTCACCATAAACAGAAACATTGTATGTGTGTGATATCAGTTTCACTCCAGTAATCTCTACTTTATAGAGTCCAGCGTGTTCAGTTGTGATGTTTGTGATGATCAGAGATCCAGTTTGATTGTCCAGCTTCAGTCTGTCTCTGAATCTCCCATCAGTACCATTAAATGTGGACAAGATTTGCTGTTGTTTTTTTATTTTAGCTATAAAAGACTTTTCAGCTCCAAATGTCCACAGTATGTCATCACCTTCATGTATTTCAGTAACACCAGTGTGTAAAGTGACAGAATCTCCCTCCATCACTGACACTGACTCACTAAACACACCTGATGAACAAACAGATGTTACACAGATTAAAGCCTCTGGTGGTTTACAAAGTGTAAAATCAGCTATAATTTGTAACTAAATGTGTAAATGTTTCAAGGTTGTAAACCTTGAAACCGAAGTTACATTCACTATCAATTTCCATTATTTTCCATGACATCTGTGAAGAATGTTACCGATATTAAGACAAAAAAACATATATTTATAACTTACCAATCAAATGCCACCAACACAAACAGAACAAAACAAACTCGTGAAACATTTTCTTCATCTGTGAAAGTATAACACTTGAGCTGTTCAACTTCTGTGTGAATCCTCCCACACAAGCGCTTGACCCTCCTACAGTGGGTGGAAGCTATTTGTGAATGATATATGGTGATAAATAAATGCTTGACTGGCTCTTTTTAAGACCGTATAATAGTACACATTCTTTGTTCCATCATTTAACACTAAACATGTTCAAAAGAAGATATTTTAAAGACTTTTGGAAACCAAACCATTGGTAGCCATTGACTTTCACTTTATTTATTTTTTCCAACGGGGAACAATAACTATAGGGTTTCTAACTTTCTTCAAAATATATTTTGTTTGTGTGTGTGCGTGTGCGTGCGTGCATGCATGCTGTTTGTGTGTGTTTGTGTGCGTGTGTGTGTGTGCAGAGGTGGAAAGAGTACAAAAATATTCTACTCAAGTAAAAGTACCATTACATTAATGAAATTGTACTTAAGTACAAGTAAAAGTACCAGTCTAAAAATCTACTCAAGTAAAAGTAAAAAGTAGCTCATTTAAAATTTACTCGGAGTAAAAATTACTCTTTTTTTAATTTTTACAGTGGGAGGGACGAAAAAATGGGACCAAAGGTGTCAAACTCAGTTTCTGGGGGTCACAACCCTACACAGTGTAGATATAATCCTAATTATACACATCGGATCCAGCTAAACTAATCATTTAGGCTTATTTGAAAACTACATGGTGTGTGTGTTGGAGCAGGGTTGGAACTAAACTCTTTAGGGCTGTGGCCCTCCAGGAACTGAGTTTGACACACCTGGGATAGGCCTATAAATCTCAAACTAGGTGTTTTTAATTAAAGGAATCAGTTATAATTAGAATAAAAACACATGTGGGCTGTTACCAGGCAAATTAAATCAGTATCAACTAAATTCATCTTTGCAATGCAGAGGAAACACAGAAGCTTCATCTGAAGTGGCATAGATGTATTTACACTGACATGAATGCATTTAGCCTGCAGTTACAAATGCAGAAATAATGTTTTGATAAATAAGACATAAAATGTTGAATACTCGTTTAAAATTATGCAAAATATAAAAATAAATCAAAAGATTCTTTAAATGTGAAATTAAAACAGTCAGTAGGTGTCAGCAATTCACTGTTAAGAGTCATTGCGATTGAACCGAATCATTTAAACAGTTGATTCATTCAGGAACAAAACACCATCATGCGTCAGAGACGCAAAACTGTGTATGGTGGCTGCGTTTGGAATTATTTTTGTTGTCGAAATAGAGCAAAAACAGGAAATATGGTGTCTAAAACGCAAGTCTCTTAATTAACTTCTGAAAAAAAATCTACAGGCCTATCTAACAATGCTGATTTGTGGAGAAAAAACAGCACTCTTCGTGTGATGTTGATTTACTATATTGAATTATATAAATATATACATTTTCTGCCGCTATATCTTCAATTTTGTGATCATTCTAAATGCATTTTAACAGACTGATAATAGAGCATGAATATATGGCCAGGGGTTCACTTTATTTCCTTCGAGTTCAACTTCAGCAGAATATGACGGGGTTTGGTTTTCAGCTGGGTCTGTATCATAACGTCTGTCTTCGTCTGCATCTTTCTTGTGATTTTAGCGCCTGTTTGTTCTTCTGCACATTATTTGCTGCAGTAGTTTCCAGGGAGTGAATTTGTATTTATTTTTTATTCAGTAGTTAATGTGTTTTAAAATGCAGCGAAGTACAATACTTCAAACAAAATATACTTGAGTAAAAGTAAAATTACATATTTTTAAAATTACTTTAAACGTAGAAGTACACAAAAAAAGCTACTCAATTACAGTAACGTGAGTAAATGTAATTCGTTACTTTCCACCTCTGTGTGTTTATAAGAAGAAAGAAGTTAATGCAGGTTTGGAACAACATGAGGGTAAGTCAATTATGACTTCTTTTTTTTTGGGTGAGATGCCATCTGCCATTTCTTATTGTGGGACTAGCAGCTCATCGTCTGAGTCAGACTGAAACCTGTGGTCAGTTTTCTTTAGAAATGTGGTTTGGTCTGTTGTATGGACAGACCATTTAGTGCATGTATGTTTAGTTTGTTGGTGAAGATTTTTTTTCTTGTTCTGCTTTTTTATAAATCTCACAGTTGACACCCTCATAAAACAGCTTTAGGGTTTTATAAAATACTGAATCCTTCATAAACAGTCAAATCAGAGGTCTAGTTTGTCTGTTTTTGATGAATTCAATGTTTTATTCTACTGTAACTAACAGTCTAGACTTACCTATCATGTGTCTTTGATAACATTCACAGACTGACAGCTAAACAAAACACTTACACCAGATGTTTTCTTGGCTGCTATAAGCAATTAATGACATAAAGATAATGTGGATCAGTGCATTCAAATCCAACAGCAGCATACATACATAAGTTGAAATAAAAACATACATGCTTAGAAAGACACTGAATAAATAACTTGATTTTCACACAAATGCTTGGTCCAAACATAGCTGCCAGTCATTTCCTCTTCTGAATCATTTGTGTCATTTTTAAATGACGTGCTTCCTTTCTATTTTGATCATATCAGGTTTAGTCTTTACTCTGCAGTTGGCACGTTAGATACCGGAACAAGTAGGAGAACAGAATGTTTTTTTTTTAAACACTATTTTATATAGTTTATTTTTATATGTATATAGTTTAGTTATTTTCTCTCTATCTCTCTTTATCTCTTTATCTCTCTCTCTCTCTCTCTCTCTCTCTCTCTCTCTCTCTCTCTCTCTCTCTCTCCTCCATTTTTTGTGGCTCCACTCACTATCACTATTAGGAATCTACATTCCCTCCAGAAGTCTGAGATCTACTAGTAAGCGACGCCTCGTGGTACCATGACAGAGAGACACAAAATCACTTTCCAGAACATTTTCGTTCACTGTTCCTGGCTGGTGAAATGATCTACCCAACCCAATCCAGAATACTGATTACCTGACAGTTTTCAATCAACAGCTGAAAACTCATCTCTTTTGTCACCATCTGAATTCATCCTAAAACAAACAAACAAACAAAAAGACCTTGCCTTTCTTTACTTAATCTCCAGTCTAGCTTGTTCGTTTTGAACAATGCCTGAAACTTGGTATTACGAGCACTTCCTGTGTCTATTTGCCTCTTTGAAGGGGTATTAGGACTGGGTATGGCTTAATATAACGTAAATTATGTCTCTTACTGAAATATGTAGTAGAAAACCCATGAATGGTTTATTTTAAAAATTCACAGTTTTGAAGGAGTGGATAGCAGATCTACAATGGCCCTCATAATAATGTTAATTATAATATTTATTGAATAATTATTTGTCAAAGTTACATTTATGCATGTTAGAAAATAAGTTGAATATGGCTTTAGTCTGCCTTTTTACTCTCTAAGAAGCTGATCTGTTGTGTGTGTAGTTAACCATACTTAAAAAGATTCAGGGCAGAGACCGGCAACCTTGAAGTACAGATAAGTGTTCTCTGCGTATGTGTGTGAATGTTTATCTGTGCATCTAGATGCAGAGAGAGAGAGCTCTAAGAGGAAATCGTTATTTGCCGTCACCCTGATGTCCAGGGTAACAGATATACATCTCTGGAGACATATTACGTCTGACCTCTGATCAATTGTCACCAAAATAATTACTAGATGATATGCTTCGAGTTCTACGTCCATGTGTGGAGATTTTCTACGTTTATCTACCAGCCAGAATCTGACTTACCTATGTATTAATTAGTGACCTCTGTTAGAGTATAACTATTGGTGTCTAGAACATGTACGCAGAGCGGCCTACGAACTCCATTGAGAGTGTTGAAGCTGAATTCTGCTGATGAAACGGCAAACTATTTTCTTCAATTGATTGCATCTCTGACTCCTGGTCTTTGTTCATCATACCTGGTCCTTGGGTCTTAACTGTAAATTCCCCTAAAGTTTTATACATATTTTGGAATATGGGTGGCACCATTATTGTGATGACGTAAAATGGTTGCACTCGGTGAGCTAGTGGCGCTACCTGTTACTATTTTTACCACAGCACAACTCGGAAATACACAACTCGGAAAATACAACTCTGGTATGATGACCACAGCTACTGAAAGAGCTTACAGGTGGAGATGCATATAATCATAGGCTTAAACCAAATGCCACACTATAGATTTTTCCCTCAAGAAGTCGAAACATCCCAGATATCGAGTGAAATCCGCACCGAGAAACTCCTCCATTGGCCGCGAGTTAATGATAAGCATCAGGATGTTTACAGCCTAACAGATGGCATCCAGCTCTCTTGTCTTAGCTGTTTGTAAGCTTTTTCAGTAGCTGTGGTCTACTAAAAGCCTCAAAGCATCAGGGATAAAGTGGAGAGAACAAAGAAGCGGGTCTTTAGGAAGTTGTATTCGTCCACAGACATCTTCAGGCAGCTCATTGAGTTCAACCATTTGACATTCAACTCAACCAGCACGTGAACCGAGCATCTCTTCCACTTTCCTAGTTATACCATAACATAAACATGAATTAGCATCAGAAGGTATCTTGTTTCAACTGTGGAAAGACAGCAATGCACACCATTTTTCAAGTTCAGGTTCGACGTTAATCTACTCTCCTGTCTTGTTTGTTTGTCAGACAAAAATGGCAGATTCGGCATTATGATTGACGTTTCGCAAAGAGCTTGATTGACAGGCGATCTGACCTGATCTGATCACAATAATGAATCTGCCATCTTGCCCGACAAACAAATCAGATAGGATAGTAGATTAACTTTTGTGGACATAAACTTGAAAAATGTTGTGCATTGATGACGTCTTCCGTGGTTTAAATAAAATATGTTCTGATTCGTGTTAATTTCATGCTTTAAGTAAATATGAAAAGACGATTGTCTGATGTGTCGCTGGAACTGAGTCTTTCCCAACACATTAAAGAGCCACAAAATAGTATTTATTGTTCACATTTCTTAAAATATGACAAGCTGAGACCTTGTTTCAAACCATAAGTAACCTGCTCTGTCTTGTCTGTTGGCGTGTTGGCAGTTTCCTCTTTGCTCTGTGATGTATTTTTACTGCATGAGAACATGATGTCATGTGTGGCGTGAGAGTGGCATGGCTTGTCAGACATAGCAACAGTAACTAAGGAGGGCGGGGTTTTGCGGAGGGTCAGTTGCAGTCAAGAGAGTGTAGTTACAACATCTACCAGCAGGTGCAAATGGGACAAAAGAAGATTATAACTGATGTTCTTTTATTTCCCCTGATCAAATTCTTCTTATTCTACAACTGGGTCAGACTCAAGGTTTTTTCAAGATTATTGTTCAAATAATAATGCTATTGTTCTGCTGTTGGGGGAAATGTAATGTATATATTGTAATTCCACAAGACTGCTCTCACAAATCATTCCCGCCTTCTGCTTAGGTTTACCTTGTTTTATTTTTAAATAACTAAAATAATAAACTACCATTTAAATAAACTCAACAGTAGTCTTCATGTTTTAGATCAGGGGTTCTCAAAGTTTACATTCAAAGGTCCGAATCTGAATTATCATCAACGTCAAAAGGTCCGAAATAATTGTTATTACAAAACTTGTTTTTATAAACATGCTTATAACTTTATATAACAATTCAACTTGATCTATGCTCTATTATCATATTTATGACGTCATCAGGTCGTACTTGCGTTTACGAAAATTAACCATAGTTTTAAACAAATAAAACAAAAAACTTGGTTACTATACTTAAACCATGATAACCACAAATTAACCATGGCCTTGCTACACTAACCATAGTTTAACCATTGTATTTGTAGTAAAACAGGTTATATAAATTGTAATCAATATGCAAAAGAAATTACTACACTTTAATTATAGTAAAACCATGGTTATTTTTCATAAGGGTTACTCAACAGTACTGCATTTTTATACAACTAAATGCCCAATAAAGCAGTTCTCATTTAGGCCTACATATTTTATGTTTCTGAAATAGTACTTCAATGTAACCTGCAGTCACTTCAACTGAATTGCCAAAATCTTTAATTATATATTTTTAAATATATATTTCATGGAGCACAAACGTGCACTATGTGCATATTTCAACCCTTTACAGATGAACTACACTCATGTTCATATGTCAGACAGTCAACAGTGATAGGTTTTAGGAAACGCTGTTTTGTACTTGTTCATTCAGAAGTCTGCGGTTCGGTTCTTTGAATACGCTGCTAACTCTGCCGGTGGAGAAAGACTGCGTCAGGGGGGCGAAACCTCGCTCGCGGGGCGAAACCGGTGATATTATTTTACTGAATGAAAGCTAAGGTTTATCCAAAATGTCGCTAGTTGCTATGTGCTTTGTCTTACAAAAGAGTCTGTAAACACTGCAACACTGGTTCATGCGCCCGTGTGTGTGTGTGCGCCACGCCCACCGCGCGGAGGTCTGAGTGATACGAGTGCGCTTGAAATATCAAGTGGAGGCGGGTCCGGATTTAATTCCCTCCTGGTCGACTTTGATAAGCCCTGGCCTATAGAACTCTGTGCGAGCGAGGTGCACTGGACAAATGGAAACTCTGGAGTGGATTCGTGATGTGTCGTTCGCGATCGAGGCGGTTCTAAGAGCCGATTCTTTGTAGCGAACGAGAAGAGCCGAATCTTCAGCAGGTGTTCTGACGATTTGTGCTACCTGCTCAGATTGTGCTACCTCCCATTAAAAAAGATAGGTAGCACAAATCGATAGCAAAAAATGATACCTATCAGATTGTGCTACCAATAATATATGTGTATTGTTTTAAGGGTAAGTTTAGGGTAGGCCTAAGGGTAGGTGTGGATAGGGATGGAAATTATAAAAGCCTCAAACCACATGAAAAAAGAGGCTGGTAGCTCAATCTGAAAGGTAGCATTTTTCGCTATCGATTTGTGCTACCTATCTTTTTTAATGGGAGGTAGCACAATCTGAGCGGATAGCACAAATCGTCAGAACACCTGTTCTTCTAAGGGAGCCGAGCCAAAAGAGCCGAATCTTTGAAAAGAGCCGAACTTCCCATCCCTAGACTGGATCTGGAGCAGCAGAGTCATGACTGAAAGCGTGTCGCACTTTGCTCACATACCTCTGCACTTCCTTGGATACTCATGTGTATAATTGCTAACTTCCATCGGGAAGCTCCTTGTTGCTTTCACTTTTAAAACCGCCAAAACTGCGTCCATATTAAAGTAGAAGAACAGAACGCGTTTATGAATCAGAATCTGTGTTCATTTTCTGAGGGGAAAGTTGTGAAAATGAAGCTTCTCTTTAATGTGCTTGCATGGATCTTGTTTTTACTCGACCACGGTAAGACCTTTTGTTACAATAGCCTTACTCTCCCGAATCCTGTGACCTTTCGACTAGTCTCTGTAGTGGCAGATTATGGTTAAGATGAGAACAGTGCCTATAAAGAGTCCCATTGCTGAAATAAAGTCTAGATGTTGTAATTGACGACATTGTAATTAATCAGGCCAATATAAAAACGTAGCATGGCATCATATATGGTCATTAAATGTTGATATTATTAGATACATGGATCTAAATTCATTAAGATTATGTACATGGGATTATATATAATAATAGCCTATAAACAATATTTTGTAGAAAATATCTGGACAGCATTTATTTAATATGAATCCAGGCATTTTTCTCTACTCATGATAAAACATTTCCACAGCAATATTGTTGCAGTATTGCATTGTTTGGCATATTTAATTACATTTTTTCTTCAGTTGCATCTGCTGTCGGATCAGATGAAGTATCAGTGTCAGCGATAGATGGAGATTCAGTCACTCTACACACTGGTGTTGAAACAAACCAACAAGAAGATATTAAGTGGTATTTCAGCAGCACGCGCATCGCTCAAATCAGTGGAGATCTCAGATTTATCTGTACAGATGTTCAGTGTAATACAGGCACTGAGAGATTCAGAGACAGACTGAAACTGGACAATCAGACTGGATCTCTGACCATCATGAACATCACAACCACAGACTCTGGGGAATATAAACTGAAAATCATCAGAAGCAGCAGCGGCAGTGACAAAATCTTCCATGTTATTGTCAGTGGTGAGTTATTATTTTTTTTCTTTCTTAAAAAGCTGTAGCTGAGCTCAAATGGAGATGACAACATCTAATCATCTTTGACCAGCTGATAAGCATGTGTTTATAAGCACAAGTCATGCATATCTTTTTAAATGAAAAGTCAAGAAAGGGCTTGTTGCGCTCATCTTTCCAGTTCTTTCAAGTTGTGGAGTGTGTTATTATTTTCAGCAGAAAGATAATCCTGCAGCTGTTGGTTTGTGCTTCAGGTGTTCCTGCTGCTGAACAAGATGAAGTGAAGAGAAACGGGGGGGAATCTGTCACTTTAGATTCTGGTGAAACAAGAAAACCAAATTATGTGATGACATGGTTTTTTAAAGACGATCTCATTGCTCAAATTACTGGCGATCCCAATAAAACCTGTACAGATGTTCAGTGTAACGAGACTGAGAGATTCAGAGACAGACTGAAGCTGGATCATCAGACTGGATCTCTGAACATCACAGACACCAGAACCACAGACTCTGGACTCTATACACTACAGATCATCATCAGCAACAGCAGCTTCAGTATCAGCAGAGAGAAGAGATTCAGTGTTACTGTCACTGGTGAGTACAGAGTTCAGTCATTCAACTCGTGACTAATGTTAGTAACATGCCAAGTGCATGATATCAGTTATTTTTTTCCTGTGACTATTGTTTTCTGAACACAGTTTCCTGTTGAGTTCCCAAAGACGTGATGTTTAACTGCTGTTGCTAAAAACAACAGATGGCGCCATTTATCAGTTAAATCAATGCCATACAATTTTTGACCAAAGTAGAAAGATATATCTCAAAAGTATTTTTTTTTGTAAATTCTGGATGGATAAGTATTACACTCTAGTAGTAATGACTGTCTGTCTTCAGCTGTTTCAGATTCAGGTCGGTCTTCAGCTGCTGTAGCAGGAATAGTTGTTGTTTTGTTTGCGGCTGTTGCTCTAATTGCTGGTTTGATTTACCGTCGCCGAAGCAGATATAGACCAGCACCACAGAATGTAAGTATTACATGCAGCTGATTATTTACTGAGGGAAGAAAAAACTTTAAAAAACAATGGTTCTCATAACAATGTAGGGTGTAACGTTAATGTACAATGTGAATAACAATGTGCCACCGAAGCAGATATTCACCAGTGATGCACTGTAAAAACAAATTAAAAACAAGTTTCAACTTAAAATTATTTGTTACCCAGCTGACTTAAAAAATGTTGTTTAGTAAACTTGAAATGTTAAGTTTCTCGATGTTAATTTAAAGGACAACTGGAGTATTTTAGTTGACTAAACTAAAAAAAATGTAGGAACAGATTAACGTGTTTTTTTTTTTTTACAGTGTGTATTGTAAATATCTCCCAAATAAACTAAATAGGAATTTAAAAAAATTATAAAGTTCAAAATGTTTAGAGAGCAAGTGTCTTAAAAGAAAATGCCAATACAACGGTTTAAGCATAGTTGTGATATTGAAATCACAATACTTCAAAATTGTATTACTGTAATACACAGAGGATGACAGCTTGATGCAGTTTTAGACACTATTTTAATATTTAGGGAAGTAAAAATTGTTGTTTGTGTAACTGACTCATTAGTTACTATTACCATTTATGATTTATTTTTATTTTATGCAGGAGAACGATGTCAAGGACAAGACATCCTTAAATCAGACTCAGGACAAGGCTGCCCAAAAAACTATGTAACATCATTTATCATTTTGATACTTTCACAGAAAGGGACACTAAACAGAATTTGGAAAAAAAAAATGGAGAGAAGCGGATCTGCTAAAACTGTCTTCAGAGTAATTTGTGTCATGAGTCCAGGATTTCAATTTAAAAACTATAAATATAAATATATAATGAATTAAAACATTTAGCCTTAAATAGTATATGAGCTGTAAGCAGCAAGTGCTTTGTTTTTCACTATGCATTTATCAAAGCTGCTGAACTGTTCTATAGTCAGGAATAATGAGCGATTATTTCTTTCTTATCTTTTGCACAAACAGACCATAAGTCTGTTATGAGAATTTATTTTGTCTTGCCTGTTCACATCCTCTTATAACAGAGACAATGGCTGGCTGTGTTTTCCACTATTATCTCACCAAGTAGAGCACTATACAAACATTTCACACCTCACACAGTCTTATAGGACACAAGTGCTCTTCATAGTCTGCACTACTGATACTCATGTTTCTACTTTATTTGACTGAAATCATTATGTTACTAATGTGTAATGTTGAGTAGCATCTGAATAGCATTGATTGTATATGTCCACCAGCTACACTGGAATCAAAACAAGCCTTAGAGATGCCTGGAAGTTCACTGATTTATTTGAAAGCTTTGCTGAGAGTATTTATGATGTTCAGTGCCTGTACCTGGATGCTGTTAAATCTTTTTTTCTCTGTAGTTATGTGATGTGATGTTATGTTTGTCCCTTCATTTTGTGTTTTTTTTTGTCTGGTGCTAACTTTAAATATGTAAATAGCTTCAATAGAGATGTATTATGATGTTTATTTGTGTCAGATAAATATTTCTATATGTCATGTACACTAGGATTGTAATTTTTTTAACCATAAATCAATAAGAGCTGGACACAAATGTCACACGCTGGTGAAGCCTATACTGGCCAGAATGGTGTAAATGCAGTGAAAACACAGACAAAACCGCTACCTAAAACACTTTTACTAACCAATTGCAAGCATTTTATTGAAAACGCATTCTTAATTTAAATAGTTGCTTTTTTTTCTTCATTTTTGTTGTCTTTGACCAATGCAACGGCCAGTAAATGGTTTGGTATAAACATTGCATTTCCAATGTGTTCAAGAAACAAGGCCGTAAAAACAAATGCTCTAAAAATAAGACAAACTCGCACCTACACACTGTTTTTTTTTTTCCGGGACATTTTCATGCACATAATCCATCTTTGATTTCTGTAAGAAAACACAAACTCAGTTTGGAGCCTGCCAATGTGACAGTTTAAAGCTAATAATAGAATTTTGCTTCAAATTCACTCAGAGTATAAATTAATTGTAGATCAATTCCACTATGTTGATCAGAAATAAAGTTCTCTTTCATCATTTCTTTGACTGAATGTTTATCTGAATGTCTGATTATTTCACATTTTCACTGTAGCATCAACACAGAAGCACAAGAAGAGCAGCTCGAGGAAATGACATTAAAGTCATATACATCACATGACTTTTTAAACCGTCGAATGAGAGAACAGATGCACCCAGATTTCAGGCATTAGTAAGGCAGAGGAACAGAAACATAACATTGCATTATTTTCTTTACCAACCTGTCAGCTGCAATAATATTAAAAGTATAAGTTCTGAAGGTTTGTCACGACAGCTTTTATATTGAGAATGGTGGCCTTTCAACTACAAAGATATTGAAATGTTAAGATAGGGGTCTCCTGGAAAAAGGTTGGGATCCTCTGCACGAGACCACTCTATGTATTGCCAGTGATCTAGCCGTCAAATAATGATACACCACAAACATCCGGTGTAGACACAGCCTTGCTTTTCATAGCACAGGTTGAGTGTGATCAAAAGGTGTCGTTTTACTAAGTTTTAAATGATTATATATATTGTCTTAAATGATTTTATGTTTGGACTGTATCGACAGAAATCGGTAGCTCAACTGAATGAAGACCAATCGCTTCACTGATAGGCTAATTGCTATATGAATGAACTTGCTGTGTGTTAAAGGGACAGTTCACCCAAAAATGAAAATGATGTCATTAATTACTCACTCTCATGTTGTTCCAAACCCGTAAGACCTTCCGTTCATCTTCAGAACACACATTAAGATATTTTTGATTAAGTGCTATCTGACCCTCCCATAGACCGCAATGCAACTGTCCATGCAAAGGCCCATGGTAGTAATGACTAGGGCTGTGCAATTAATCACATACTATTGTCATGCGCATCTCGTCAGTAAAGCCGTTTCTGTGATTAGTATTAAATCTCCATCACCTGCTTTCAGATGGAGCGGGAAAAAATGACTTTATTGACAAGGCAATATCGCATTCATTATCGCAGGCAATTAATCTGCGATAATGAACGCGATATCGCGTAGCTTGTCAGTGAACTACGGCTCTGTGTATTAACTGCCGCTCCATCTGAAAGCAGGTGATGGAGATTTAATACTTTATTACTTTTTAATACTATATTTTCTTTGCACACAAAATGTATTTTCATAGCTTCATAACATTACAGCTGAACCACTGATGTCACATGGACTATTTTAATGATGTCCTCAGTACCTTTCTGGGCCTTGAAAAATATCTATATTTGCGTTGCGGAGATGAACGAAGGTCTTGTGGGTTTGGAGCGACATGAGGGTGAGTAATTACACAGAAGTTTCATTTTTGGGTGAACTATCCCTTTAAGAGAAAACATAAGTTTACAAACAGATCCACATCTTGCGTTTTAAAATGCTGGCCAAATGCCAGCTTTCCCCGTTGTTCAGGAACTCATGTTCAGGCTATTTCCAAGTTGGTTAAACTATTTTTGTGGTGAATAAAAGAGTGCAATTAGAAAGGAGGAGCGACGTGTCTACACAGTGAACCAGCTTTAGTCAGACTAACTGACTGCAAATCAATCATAAATGATCTTACCATGTTTTGTGTTGTTGTTTTACACAGTTCTGAATCAGTTCTGTCTTCCTCCTGTGTCGTGACTACATTAACAATAGTTCAGCTTTACAGCTCAAATAATACACATATTTTGACATAAAATAATTGTTTTTGTCAAAACGTAAGCTTATCTTTTGTACTTTTCTACTGTCATTAAAAATAATGTAAGCGCTTCGTTTTTTTTTCTTGATTATGATTTCATGATTTTTGTGGTTAACCAAAGAATATTTGAATATAAACAAGAAGAGTCTATTCACCATAGACAGAAAGTCTGAACGTTTTTACATTTACATTTATGCATTTAGCAGATGCTTTTATCCAAAGAGACTTACAGTGCATTCAGGCTGTACATTTGTATTGTCAGTATGTGTTCCCTGGTTTTTAATGATCCTTTCGCTCCACTTATCTGTCCTTCATGAAGTCCAGTATGTTCAGTCGTGGTGTTTGTGATGGTCAGAGATCCAGTTTGTTTGTCCAGCTTCAGTCTGTCTCTGAATCTCCCATCAGTATCATCAAATGTGAAGAAGATACAATATTGTATTGATTTCAGCTATAATGCTCTTTTCACCTCCATATTTCCACAGAATATTGTTGCCTTCGTGTATTTCAGTAAGATCAGTGTATAAAGTGACAGAATCTCCCTCCGTCACTGACACTGAATCACCAAACACACCTGATGGACATATTTTACACAGATTAATGCACTTATTGGTTTTGAAAGCCTGAAATCAGTTTGTAACCTTTACACCAAAAAAAGAAAGTCGACATATGAACAGATAGATGTATGTGAATCAATAATTTGATTTTGAACATGTTTATCTGCTTGTAGAGTAAAATAAAAATGTTGCATACAGTTAATTACAGTCAAGTAAAAGTAGTGCAAGTTTAATTCTGCTGGACACTTTTAATACTTTCATATTTGGCTCATTATAACAGGCTTAAAAGAGAACTGAATCGAAAGTAGATCTCTCAATAATATGTGAGTTTGCAAATCCTCTAATTATTTTAAACAGAATAAATTTCCTTGAATGAAATGATGTTTAAAAATGCATTTATAACTTACCAATCAGACAACACAAACAGAACAAAAGAAGCGTGTGAGACATTTTCTCCAGTAGTTCAGCTATCTGCTGATAACACTGCACCTGGTGTGTGAATCCTCCCACGACAAACTCTGACCATCTTACTAGTTCACACGCACGCTACGCATGTTTACATATTTTATAAATATTCTTATATATGTTTGTCTGGCTTGTAAGACTTAACAGTCAAAAAAAATCTGGAAAAAATTGTTAAAAATGTAACATTGATGGTTTCTGAATTTTACTTTTCACTACTGATTATATTCTGTATAATTGAGTATATGACGAATAAAACCTTGAAACCTTGAAAGGTAGTATTTGACTGTGGCAAATATGAAGAAGTAGAAAAATGGATTAGTAAAACTAAATTTAAAGATGAATGCATTATTAAGTTATTATAAATATCTACAATCTTATTTTACTGTCAGTCTTACTGCACTCTCAGAAAAAAGTTACAAACGCTGTCCCTTTCAAAATGTAGGCCGTTGTACCTAAAGAGACCATAATTAGTACCTCAAAGTTGCATACAAGATTGTATGTATATTAGTACACAAATGGTACATACTAGAGAGTTTTAAAGGGTATCAAACCTTTTTTCTGAGATGTGATGTGAGACATGAGCAGCTCAGTTTCTAGCAGAGATTCAGGTCCACACTCAGACCAGCTGGAGGCGGTAGTGCGCCAGCTCGTTGTTTACCAGCCGCCAACAGTGTTGCCAGATTGGACGGGTTGCCGCCCAATTGGGCTTCTTTTGATCGGCTTGGACCGGAGAATAACGCATTGGGCGGGTAGACCAAAGTTGGGCTGCTTTTAAAAAACTAAAAACCGCCCAATCAGCTGCTTTTTTCTTCACTTTTATCTTAGTCACGTTATCTTAATATGCTCGAGCTCAAAGTATCACAGCAAAATAATGTTTAGTGCAGTCATCAACTCATTTTTCCTTAACGCAACCCTTTTTGGTTTATTTTAACAGAGACTTGTCAATCAATTTACCATCTTTTATGTTGGTGAGATGTGATGACTCGTGAGTGATTGGGTTTGGCGCTGTAAACGGCTAAATTTAAATGTGCAGCTATATATTTACTCTTTCATTTTATTTAAGTTAAGTGATTCATGGCAAAGTGGCTTAAATATAAGTTACACGATAAAGAATCTAAGAGTAACTCAAATCTCACAACGTGGATTAAATGAATAGAAGACTTCTAAATGTAATTGTAACTGAAATAAGTGAACAGTTGAATGATTTAATAAAAATCAAAACTGAACATGGGACTATACAATGCTGTCCTGCATCAGAACATCTTTTAAACCGTCCAAACTCTTGTATACTTGGCATTGACAGCTGCTGGACTTGAACAGTTTTGACTGCTAAGTTCTGCATTATGTTCTGAAATGTTTACTTCATGAAATACGTGCTGTCTGAAGATAAAGCACAAGAGAAAGGTAAGCGCATTGTTGTTAATTGTTATTATTATTTTATTTTTGCGGTCAGATTATCATACATGAATAACACATGTTTGGCTGTTGTGGGTGTGAATTAACATTGCTTTCTGATCACTTTATTGTGCACTTTTTTGCACAAAAATTGAGCTTTTTCTTACTGTGGACATTGAAAATGATGCATGTGTTTTTCCCGAGGGTTATCAGTTAATTTCTTGATTGCCATTTTAAAAAGGTTCCTGGTCATTTTAAGCATATTTTCTGACTGTCTTTAACGCATTTGCCCTGTTTTGATCCATGTTGCTGTGACATTTATTTATATTTATTACCTTTTATTCATCATTATTTTATTTTGAGGAGATAAAAATGGTCCTTATTAATCTTGATTGACATGGTAATAAAATCATATCACATTATTTTGGCAGTTAAAATTTTGGGCTGGTTTTTGTTGAAGTGGGCGGGTTTTGGTGAGCTTTTGGGCTGAAAATCGTCAACCCGATCTGGCAACACTGGCCGCCAAGAAACCCAAGAAGAAAACGACTCTCGTCCGCTATGAGTCAAACGCTGTTTCACTTTCGTTTCTGAGAGTGTATATCTGCTTTCTCTGGTGGATTTTAGGTTTACAATACAGAAACGTTAGGTGGAAACACATGCATTTGATGCGGGATGTCATCTAAAACGAAACATGACCAAAACAAACAAACACGAATTCCTAGCAGACGAATTGTAACGGATGCTAATGCTAGTATTCATGTTCCGGGTGTGTTACAAACAACATGTGTCCCTGCACACGTGTACTATCATGTAGCGAGAAATCCTCGACACGTGTGGATGCTCTTTATTTGACTGAGAGACTGTTTTGTGTATTCGGCTTAGTTGTGTCGTTGTGTCATTTTACATAACTTACAATAGTAATGAACGCAGATGTGTTTATCAGCTTTAATGAAAAGCTTCAGTCCTGTCCTGTGCTCCAGAAACGAATGATTCCTCACCCTGTGTTGCTGAGGAGAGGTGTACGTGTTATTTAAAGTGACCAGACTTATGGTGGACGATGAAAAGTCCCTCAGAGGCACAACAAACGAAGGACCCGAGACAAATACAGACCAGAATATTACATAGACTATATCATATCAGTCATGTGGGCTCTTTTGACCAGTCAACACCGCATTTACGTATTTGCTATTGCTTTGTTTCTGCTCAAATTAAAAAGAGAAGTCGTTTGTATCATTAGATGGATAACACTTCTTCACCCCATCACTATGTTTTGTTCCCTGATCTTGAGGTGCTGAAACTGGAGCAGGAGTGGATATCTTGAGCTCTCCATTTGTGTCTGACCTTTACAATTATCACCGGAAACTTAAGGTGAGATGATTATGATCTTAATCTGACACTTTCAACTTCAACCATTGTTTTACCTATGGACAGGAGTCCTGTTATGCAATTGAAAAAACAACAACTAACAAACTAGTTTCTAAATTGTAAATTATACATTGCATTTATTCATTTATATGACCCAAACACTGGCATAAAAAACAGATTCTGCTTTGAAAGAATAGAAACTACTGAAACTACACTCTCAGAAAAAGGTGCACGCTCTCACTAGTGCATTACCCTTTTGCCCATTTAGGTACTAATATACACCCTTAAGGGGTAAATAAGATACAAAGGTGTACTTTTTAAAAATGTACTGCACATTAAAGCTTTTGTACCTTTTTTTCTCTCTGTGAGTTTAGTACTGCTTAACTGCAGGATCACTGTATAAGATCATCATGCACACAAAGTATATAAAGCATATTTTTCATACTAATATCTCGGTTAGATTTAAGACATTTTTGTCCAAAATCAGCTCTAATGATTTTAGCATGTTGAAGTAAAGTGGCTTCCCTGTAGAGCTGAAGTCAACGTTTTCATGTGAGCATAAATGAAAAAATCCTTGCAATGACATGCTGATCACAGACTGACACCTCAGACACACTCGCACCGACACCTCAGACACGCTCGCATGCACACACTCACACAGGCATAACACTGACACCTCAGACACACACTTGCATAGATGCACACTCAAACAGACACCTCAGACACACTCGCACCGTCACACTATAGACACCTCAGACACACTCGCACCGTCACGCTATAGACACCTCAGACACACTCGCATGCACACACTCACACAGGCATAACACTGACACCTCAGACACACACTTGCATAGATACACACTCAAACAGACACCATTGACACCTTAGACACACTCTAACGAACTGCATCAAATGCAGACATCCAGTAGACACATTCTCATGCACAGATCAAACCACATTTCTGTACAGATGTAAATAATCAATACCACAGCAGCGTTTACTTTGTCACCTTTAGACGGATAGTTTGCATCGACGTTTTGCAAACGTGAAAATGCTCATCCGTAGACCATAGTGTCTGAGCTCGTTGCAGAAGGTTCCTGATGAAAATGATCTGACAATAAGTGTATTTGTACTTTGAACAACACTGAAGTTTGATCATCATCTCATCACGATTGATGCATATACCACATGACTCTCCTCTTCAACTTTCTGTAAAAAATGTATAAGACAATAATAATAGTTATATTAATAGCAATAATAATAACAAGTCTTTTACAAACATATGGAGCAGTTTGTGTGAGATTCATGGTATAGATCATTATACAATGAAATCCCATTTCTGCCATTAGGCCTGTCAAAATAATCAACTTATCACACAATATATGGAAAGAGCGGACATCGACAGGTGAAAAGAAGGCGTTATTTGAGGCCAGTGTGGAAGAATACAGTTCACTGTTCTGGTCCATATGTAAATGGTGCTCTCCCACAGCCAGCACAAAGGGGGTTTCACAAAATGTGCATTAGATGGATGCGTTTGACTGTCTTTTTGCAGCATCTTGTGCACGCAATATTATGCATTTAGTACTTGCATTGTTATGTTATTAATTATCATTATATATTCAGTGGCAAAAATGATCTTAAAATGATAATATCGCAATTATTTCTGAGACAATACATTGGCCAACAAAAAGTAGTTATCGTGACATGCCTAAGTGCCAAATAATTAAAAAGCTCTGGTAAATCATTATAAAAAACAAAATGTGACATACAAAGTCAAATTTATGAGATTAAATATTCAAAATTATGACACTTAAATCAGATTATGGTATATATACACAAGTCAAAATTAGTCCTAATTTCATCATTTTAAGTTTCTGAACTTTTTTTGAAGAATTTGAACTTTATTTAAATGTTGTATATGAGATTTTCAACTTTTTAAGTTATAATTTTGAGTTTTAATCTCGTAATTTCAATTTAGTATGTATATAATTTCTAATTTGGTCATAATTATGTTTATGTTTATTTTTATGTGGTGAAAATGTACTTAAATATTATACAGATAAATTCAAAAGTACACAGCGACATACATCAGACTCTGCTAAAATTATACGTTAACACTTTACAGTAAGGTTTATTAGTTAACTACTTTAGGTAACGAACTGAGAATGAACGAAAATGCTACAGCATTCATTAATCTTAGTTAATATTAATTTCAACATTTACTAATGCATTATTAAAATCAAAAGTTGTGTTTGTTAACATTAGTTAATGCACTCTGAACTAACAATGAACAACTGTGCTTTTTATTAATTAACATTAACAAATATGAATAAGTACTGTAGTAAATGTACTGTTCATTGTTTTTTCATATTTGTTAATACATTAACTAATGTTCACAAATGTCACCTTATTGAAAAGTGTAACCAATTATACACATACTCAAGAAATGAACAATAAATGGTCTTACCGACTTCTGCGCGTTTCTTTTGCAAAATGTTGTCTCAGCGTACGTGATCTCTGCTTCACACGTCTCGACTGTTTTAACAGAAGTAGATGCATTAAAAGCACAACCTCAGTCTTAGTTAGATCTGCTTCTTCACTGCTTATGTGCTTTTATTGGGGCTTTCAACACTCAAAGATTTCAACATGACATTAACCATTTTAATTAGCTTTTTCCACACACAGAGAGTTCCTAAACTTTATCATTACATATTGAGAGACACATTAATCACATGAATTTATAAATAAATCAAACGCAAACAAAGTATAGTATTTTACATTCTTTATATTTAATCGGCACTTAAGTTAAAAAAACACAACAAAAGCTATCATTCATATACATGTTTGAGCACCAGCCACATCTTTACGCATGTAAGATTATGTTCATAAAATGGAGAGGGCTTTTTTATTATTAAAAGTAAACATTTCTGTTGGCTAATATACTTAGAACATATTTTTGAAGAATTATTTCGTATTATACTTGTTTAAACAGAGAAGATAATACTTGCCTTCTTGATCAGTTTTGTTTCCTGCAGATGCAGAAGATCACGACTGCAGCGATAATCAACAGAGACCCAACAGAGATCAGCGATATCAGAGAGACTGAGACTGGAGGAACTGAAGGAGAAGAAAAGACAGACAGTCATTAATGTAAGTGATTGAATCAGTCTGATCTACAACAATAGACAGACATCAGGTCAGTAAATGAACACATATATCAGCGCTGCTGTACCTGAACATGTCTGACAGAGTTGACTGATGTCCAGATGTGTGGTCTGGTTTCTGATGGGATTGTTGAGCACACAGCTGTAGGTGTTGTTATCCTGATATTCCACCTCCAGAGGTAGAGAGAGACTGATGCTGAGATCAGACACACTGATGCTGGACAATAAACTGTTTCCTTTGTACCAGGAGAGAGTCACATGACCCACATTCACCACTGAACACAACAATGAACAATATGATGATGATGATGATGATGAAGAACAGTTGTGAAGAGTTACTGACGATGACAGGAACAGGCAGACGAGCTGAAAACATGAGACAATAAGAGGAATATGAATACAACAATCAGCTTATTTTCAATGCTGTGAATTATAGTAATAATCAGTGTAATAAATTCTGTCTTGAGCATGTGTTTAGTGTTTTAACAGTCACTAAATGTGTCTGCCATCTCAAAATATAAAATGAATAAGCTATGTACTATGTAAATAGAATATGTGAACATTTCAACAAATGATCTCTCACCATAGACAGAAACACTGAATGTTTTTGATGTCAGATTCGCTCCAGTTATCTCTACTTTATAGAGTCCAGCGTGTTCAGTTGTGATGTTTGTGATGGTCAGAGATCCAGTTTGATCGTCCAGCTTCAGTCTGTCTCTGAATCTCTCATCAGTATCATTATATACGGAGAGGATTTGCTTCTTTTTCTTCATTTTAGCTATCTGAGAGTTTTCAGCTCCGTATTTCCACAGTATGTCATCACCTTCACGTATTTCAATATCAGTGTTTAAAGTGACAGAATCTCCCTCCATCACTGACACTGACTCACTAAACACACCTGGAGAATAAACAGATGTTACACTGATTAAAGCCTCTGATGGTTTATAAAGCCTGACATCAGCTTCATTTACAAGTGAAGTTGTGAACAGCAGCAGAAACAAACAAAATGTATAAACAGCTATTGTAAACTACTAACTGTTACCATTTTAGAGAGACTGTTAGAATCAAGCAGACAAAGGAAACGTTGCACGTGCTATTTAATGGATTAACATATTTATATACAGTTCATAATGCACAAATCTGTACATAATTCGTTCTGTTCCAGATGGACCACTTATTATTAATTAATTATTTATTGCTTTTCCTTAGTCTTACTTACTGTTTAAATGTCCTTTTTTTCTCACATCATATATGTATGCATGTGCGAAGAACACCTGAAAAAGCACAACACATTGCTTGTGTGTTTTTACGCACACCCGGCAAGTAAAGCTATAAAGAGTGAATAAAGTGTTTACATCAGTAAGTAAAATGGTGAAGTAAAACTAGGATCTAAATGGTGGTTTAAATGTAAGTGTACTCATTTTGGTGCCACAGATTTATTAGATAAACCTTGATTTAATCTAGATTTAAGATCAATCCTTATTAGTGTGTCACATCCTTAGTGTTTAATTTGTTTTAAAATGTAGAGGATAATCGATGTTTAAAGTTTTATCATTTATTGGCACTAACTACATGATAATTATTGCAGATTGAAACGTACAGTTTTAATTGTGCTGGATATCTTAAATAAATTAGAGATTTCGATCATGAGAGCTCTGGATAGGCTCCTATGGACTATAAGGTTCCTTCCCCATTTTCCACATGAGTAATCATTTTCATGACATTTGTAGATGTTTATGATCACTACTGAAGTATTTTTAAATATGTATATTTGTGATCCTGGACCACAAAACCAGTCATAGGGATAATTTTTGGAAATTGAAATTTATACATAATCTAAAAGCTGATTGAATAATATTTCCATTGATGTGTGGTTTGTTATGATAGGACAATATTTGTCCGAGATACAACTATATGAAAATCTGGAATCTGAGGATGCAAAAAATCTAAATATTGAGAAAATCATCTTTAAAGTTGTCCAAATGAAGTTCTTAGCAATGCATATTACTAATAAAAAATTACGTTTTGATATATTTACGGAAGGACATTTACAAAATATCTTCATGGAACATGATCTTTACTTAATATCCTAATGATTTTTGGCATAAAAAACCTGTGCTACTTATGACTGCTTTTGTGCTCCAGGGTCACATTTATTAAAATCTTTAATAAAAGTATTTTTAAAAAGACAAAAATTGCCTGATATTTGAAAGCAGCTCAACAGAAAGTTCACACTTTCTGAACATTTACATTCACTGTAGGGATTACATTTTTTATGAGCTTTTCCAGATCTGGAATTGTCAATATAAACGTCCATACGCTAATCCCAACAGTGACCTGAATTCAGAATGAGTAGATCTTGTATTATATTCATATAAAATTCAAATTTTGGTACATAACAGGAAATGAGAATAAAATAATTAGAAAAATAGCAGCAGCTTTATTTCTCCAAAATTGAAAACAAAAAAAGGTAAAATGATTTGATAAACTTACCACTCTGACTCCAGCAGCACAAACTGAACAAGACAAACTTGTGAAACATTTTCTTCAGTGGTTCAGTGTGTGATCTAACAGCAGAACTGTTAAAGTGTTGTGTGAATCCTCCCCTGACAGCGTTCGACACTCCTAGTTCACATCCTGCATTTGCATTCAGTGTTGGGCTCCTGTCTCAAAAAATGTAATATATTACTCATTACGAGTAACTCATTTCAAAAGTAATATTATTACTTATTACTCCCAGCCAACAGTCTGGGGCTCCGCTGTGGTTTCTGGGCCCCCTGAACAGCATATTCACTTGGGCCCCAGTATATTCACTCGATGGGCTTCCTCCATCGTCGGGCCCTTGGAATCGTCCTAAGTTTGACTAAGCTAGCTTGATGCATTGGTGATGTCGTGTGTTAACCTAACAATTATGAAAATTGATAGGGATGATTGAATTTTTTTAATTTCTAATCATTAGCAATTGTGACCAAAAAGTAACTAGATATTTTTTGTATGGTCACTATATATAATATTATTGCTTACATTTTATTAGTATTTACACTACTGCTAATATTACTGTAATGCTTTTCTAGTTACTAGTTACTGCCCAACGCTGCATATGATATGTTATAATTCATGTAGCCTTTATTAAAAAAAGTATGCGTAATTTTTATCAAAAGGTTAAGGTTTCATATGTTCACAGTGACGTTTCTTCTGAGAGTGTAATCCTGACTGTTTCACATTGCTAAAAGAAGAACATTGTGTGAATTGTGAATGAACTGCATTTCATGGTAAAATGGAACACAGTGATTTTAAAATTATTTATCTTTATTCTAAATATTAGTGAATGGAAAAATCAAAGATCAAATTTAAAATCATGTTACAGTGCCTGAGGTTTATTTTCTGAGTCAAACTGAAACCTATGGCTAGTTTTCTAAATGTGGTTTGACCCTTGGGTGGACAAACATACTGTATGTCAGTGACACTGACATTCTTACTAACTGCACGCTATCGCCATCAACGCATGAAATGGGCCCAAGCTCATCGATATTGAAAGAAAGTGGCCTGGTCTGATGAATCAAGATTTCTACACCAATTACAGGTGACAGAGGCTACGGCACCTGGATGCACTGGTGTGAACACAGGCCAGCAGCGGTGGCGGTGTTATGTTGTGGGTGATGTTTTCTTGGGACATGTTAGGCCCCAATATCCCAATCCCTGAGCTGTCAGGTATCTGAACAGTGTTGCAGACCAAGTGCACCCATTTGTGGAAACTGTGTTCCCTGATGACCATTAAGGCCAAAGTATACTTTGTTTTTATAAGTGTACGTTAGTGTATGCATTAGAGGTGGGCATAGATTAATTTTTTAATCTAGATTAATCTAGATTAATTTTAGAATTAATCTAGATTAATCTAGATTAAAATGGCTCATTTGAATTCTGCCAAGGCATTCAGAATATGTGTGCTACCCAAATAATGACTAAAGTAAGTCTTTGAGAACGGGTTTCTCAAGCCAGGTGGCGATGACCAGGGCTCATCTCCTGTTTCCAAAATGCATCACAAACTTTAATCTCTTGTCCCAATCCCACGAAAAAACTGGAGGAAAATCCGTTCCACTCCGGAAGAATGACTCCCATTCCCTCCCACTCCCGTGTTGTTGTTTTTTTGTTTTTGCCGATAACTGTCAATTACAGTAAAAATATAGTACAGATCACAGCGTGCCCACCTTATTCGTTGAATAAAACCCAAAATGTCTTGTTATTATATTGAACTGAAAGCCATCTTATTATGCACAGTGTTGCACAGATTAAATTTCATGTAAATCATCCATGCTAACACACACGCCTTCTATATTTTTTTAGACATTTCACTCTCTATAGATATATTTTTCTATTTACTGTATTTTTAGATATATTCGAGTTACGAGTTTCTCGCTCAAGTTCACATGAGACCTGAAGCGCATCCTGTTTGCTTAAAAAGCGCCAACGTTTCGTTGTTATTCTGAGTGCACACAAATAAACGAGTCTTTACAGATTCAAAGATGTATTAGGCTACTTTTATCTGTATGACCAAAAATGACGGAGATTTTAAGAGCAAGTGAGCGCACGGAGCATGTCTTTCAGCAAAGCTTCCACACAAACACTTCAATAGCGCACATTTCTCTAGGTTAACATCATATTGAGCGCCATGTAAAGTTGTTACTACATACATCTTTCAGATGAAAAGCCATATTTGAGGTTGATGAATGATAGGTGAGTGTTTGGATGTCCTGCCAGATTGTATTACCATATAGACCAGCCGTTAACAATCTGTCCATCACGGACTATGAGCCTCTAGTTCAAGACTGCTCGCCCCCTACAGTGCAATTCGGCAGGTATACATCCGCTAAATATCAGGGTGAAAGTCATCTAGCTTGCGAGTATAGACCCAGCTCCCAACCCAACTTTGAGAATAGATTAACGGTATATTTTTTATCGCCGATAAGAGTCTCACGTTAACGCAGCACGTTAACGCCGATAACGGCCCACCACTAGTATGCATACAGTTGAACACATAGCCTTTCAAAGTACACTTTGTTTGATGTGAATGCGGGCAGTCGACACATGCGCTCTTGAAAGCTTCTTCCATGTTTGAGGCCAAACAAATATTTTTGAACAATTTTAAACCAAAGCTGGACGATCCCATTCCCTCTAGCTCATAAGCGTTCGTCAATGTGTTGTTGAAATTTCCGCTATTTTGTTGTTTTTCCATCTCTTTATTTTGTGAAACAACAAGGGGCCAGTTAATCAAATTAGCGTGAGAGCGCAATTCCAAAACAGCGCCAATGGGCGGAAATTTCTGCAGGTGATTTACCAACAATGCACTAATTAAAGAACACATGCAACCTCTCATTAACATATTGACCAATGCAATATACCAAGCGCAGCGCAAATTAGCGTAGTTTGGAGACCAAAAAATGAAGGTTGCAAGAAGTTTTGATAGACCTATTGTGTGACTCTAATTTGGGGGTTTCAAGTCGTTCTTTTATTTTCTGAAGCAAATAAAAATAACATGACTTGGCAAATTATATGTTTGGATAATGTGTTCTTCTGGCATTCCAAATAAATTAATACGTGTGGAAAAATCCTCTCCCTTCTACCACGGGCGCTCTGTTCTCTGCGGTGCCTCCTCTAGCAACAATAATTGCAGCCATTTCAAGAGTAAAATAGTTTGACATGCTTTTTTTGGGCATTAAATAATGTCGCAAATACCAGTAATTTGACGAGCGCAAACGTTAGTAAATCTCGTTGCGTGGTTCATTTGAATACTCTCCTCCCATAAATTTTGCGTCTGAAAGGGAAACTCCTACAAATGCATATTCAATAAGGTCTGGCGCAAAAATAACCATGTCTACGCCTTTTCAGTGCTAATTTGTTACTGCGCGTCTTTAGTAAAAACCTGACAGTACTGTTTTAATGACAAAAGACTGTTTGCGCAGGCGCAAACTGTTGATAAAACTGGCCATAAGGCTGCAACAATAAATTAATGCATCGTAAATCAAGACACAATTCTTCATCGATTCTGCAATTTTCCAAATACATCGCGATTCTCTCTGGAATTGATTCTGGGCTTAGTTTTTAACAGCAGACGACACTGTGTGCTTTAGAAACAACCATACTCTGCTTCCAGTTCCTTTCACACAGACCACTTAAACCTCAAATAATCATTCATAAAGTTTGAAAAGGTTGAAGTGAATTACAGGGGTGTTCACATTGTGCTGTGTTTACAGTAATCTTGCATCATAAATGCATTCTGAGCCGAGGTGCAAATACATTTAACCACTAGCCGAACCACTAGCGCTCTTTAGGGCTCTTCATCATTATCATTTGAGTGTGTGGTTAAAAACTAGCCTAGAGCACCATCTGCTGTTGAAAACTAAGCTCAGAATTAATTCAAGAGAGAATCATGATGCATTCCGAAAATCTCCAAGTACTCCAGAGTGCAATCTGGACGATTGGGGCGGGGCGACACGTGTTGCTCCGCCCACCCCCTATTCCATTGGTTTATAAAACGGCAAATCTTATTGGTGTAGACCCGCATGCGGATTCCTTTGTGCACTATTTTGTAATTGATTTGGCCATATTACAGAAATATTATGTGCTAACTCTAGAATCATAGGCCTATCTTAATTATTATCTGTTTAGTAACCATGGTAATTTTAGTCAGATGAAGTCATTGTTTACAAATAAACGCTTGATGACATCACCTCCGAGGTCTTCAGGCTGAATAGAGCTTCATTCATATTTCCTTGAGGATCGGCAAGCTGCGGATCCGCTCTAAGTTGGGATTTTATACGCAAATTATTATAATTCACTGTATTGTAGAGATGGACGAACACAAACATAAGAGGCTGATTTTACATTTTAAAGCACAGCCGTTTTTTTGTTGTTGTTTAAAGATATGTTGCTCAATGAGTCACAAACTTGTAGGTCATAAAGTGCTGATAAAATGTTTTCATGGCAAGCTCAATGTTTCCTTGTTTATATCTTAATAAAATATTTGAGCCTTTCTCTTATAGTTTTTAAGGCTCCTATCCAGTGCTTGAAGTGGAAAAAAAGTGCCGGTACTCACCAACCCCCCTGCTTTATTTATTTAGATTAAATAAAAAAATATTTTTTAATAATGCACAATGTATGTATAGTGCCACAATCAATCAATCAATACAAGTTTTCAATACAAGTTAGCACAAGTCAAGCTGCAATACCAAACATGACCACAGCGAGATGCCAAAGACCACTAAATTGTTTTATTGTTCAAATTATGTGATTGCAAATGCCTGCTAATTTTAATTTTTAAGATATTATTTTCGTTATAAAGTACTGATCCAAGTAATAATTAATTATTATTCTACTACTCCACATGTCTCCCCTGACACCACCTATATATATATATATATATTTATATAGCGCTTTAAACAATGCAAATTGTAAGGCTCAGTCGGGGGGCCAGTTCCCCTCCGGCCAAACGAACCAGTAGTTTGTTCCAACTGCAGCAAAGTCAGAGTGTAAGTGGTCCACTGGTTCCAGTGGTCTTTTCCCGATGGATGTCTAGGTTACAGGGTCCTCACTGGAGATCTGTCTCTGGGGCTCATCTAGGTGTCCTAGACTCTGCTGACGTTCAGGGCTGTAGAGGTTGTCTCTAGGTGATGATCCACCATCTAATCTGGATACGGACTGGATCTGGTGACTGCAGTGATCATCTGATCTGGATACGGACTGGATCTGGTGACTGCAGTGATCATCTGATCTGGATACGGACTGGATCTGGTGACTGCAGTGATCATCTGATCTGGATACGGACTGGATCTGGTGACTGCAGTGATCATCTGATCTGGATACGGACTGGATCTGGTGACTGCAGTGATCATCTGATCTGGATGAGGACTGGATCTGGTGACTGCAGTGATCATCTGATCTGGATACGGACTGGATCTGGTGACTGCAGTGATCATCTGATCTGGATGCGGACTGGATCTGGTGACTGCAGTGATCATCTGATCTGGATGCGGACTGGATCTGGTGACTGCAGTGATCATCTGATCTGATGCGGACTGGATCTGGTGACTGCAGTGATCATCTGATCTGGATACGGACTGGATCTGTTGACTGCAGTGATCATCTGATCTGGAAACGGACTGGATCTGGTGACTGCAGTGATCATCTGATCTGGATACGGACTGGATCTGGTGACTGCAGTGATCATCTGATCTGGATGCGGACCGGATCTGGTGACTGCAGTGATCATCTGATCTGGATGCGGACTGGATCTGGTGACTGCAGTGATCATCTGATCTGGATAGGACCGGATCTGTTGACTGCAGTGATCATCTGATCTGGATACGGACCGGATCTGTTGACTGCAGTGATCATCTGATCTGGATACGGACCGGATCTGTTGACTGCAGTGATCATCTGATCTGGTTACGGACTGGATCTGGTGACTGCAGTGATCATCTGATCTGGATACGGACTGGATCTGGTGACTGCAGTGATCATCTGATCTGGATTACGGACTGGATCTGGTGACTGCAGTGATCATCTGATCTGGATACGGACTGGATCTGGTGACTGCAGTGATCATCTGATCTGGATACGGACTGGATCTGTTGACTGCAGTGATCATCTGATCTGGATACGGACTGGATCCGGTGACTGCAGTGATCATCTGATCTGGATACGGACTGGATCCGGTGACTGCAGTGATCATCTGATCTGGATACGGACTGGATCCGTTGACTGCAGTGATCATCTGATCTGGATACGGACTGGATCCGGTGACTGCAGTGATCATCTGATCTGGATACGGACTGGATCCGTTGACTGCAGTGATCATCTGATCTGGATACGGACTGGATCCGGTGACTGCAGTGATCATCTGATCTGGATACGGACTGGATCTGTTGACTGCAGTGATCATCTGATCTGGATACGGACTGGATCTGGTGACTGCAGTGACCATCTGGGCTGTATAAGGACAGTAGTTTTAGTAGACATAAACATTCAAAATAGGCCTATATGAAAAAAGAAGTTGTTATTTAAAATAAAACCATTTGCGAGTTTGTCCCGTCTTACTGAACTACGGTGTATTATCATCGTAAGTTTTTGCTTATCCACCGATCCTAAAATAAAGCTGCATATAAATATACTTTATAAAAAAACAGCTAAATCTCAAACAGTGGATCATTTGTATCAACATTGCCCAGCTAAAACTCCTCAATGTTAAAGTATTTCTGCTTCGTATAGCCTACAGTGAAAAGTGCAATAGACTTCATTTAACGTGCAACCCACCTGTTGAGATTGAGGAGGACCTCTTTTACGTTCATCACACAGAAACATAATTAATATTTCTCATAGGTGAGGCTATTTATAGCATAGGTAGGACTATATCATAGCCACGAATTAAGAATTTGTTCCCCAGACTTAATTCCTGAGCCGCTCCTATTACACAGCTCTGTTCTGCCCGAAGCACTCGGAGATGCTGCCACCAAGCGTTTTATAGGAACTTAACTAATTTGTCATAAGTTTAAAAAAAAACAAATTTTCTAATTGATTCTAACTAAAATCGCTGTTGTTAGCACTTAATATTTCTGCAATACAGCCAAACAGCTTAGATCATTCATAAAAACATATATAAAAGAATGCCCATGCGCTTATTCTAACATCAGGATGGGTTTTAGGGCCAAGCCACTAGCACATCTGAGGAAAAGAGCTCCTACCATAACCAACATTTTAAAAACCTGGCCTGAAGGTGCTTCCCAATAGTTGCCAGACTGCTTTGAGTCAACAGACTGGGAGGTCTTTGAACACCAGAACCTGGAGCAGTACACAGCAGTGGTCCTGGGATACATCAATCACTGCACAGACACGGTCGCTGTGGACAAATACATCCGGGTCTATCCCAACACAAAGCCCTGGATGACATAAAAGGTGTTGCGCCTGCTCAGGAAAAGGACACAGCCTTCAAGTCTGGCGATCGGGAGCTAAATAGTGCTGCCAGAGCTGACCTGAAGAGAGGGATCAGAGAGGCAAAGGCTGCCCAGAGGACGAGGATCGAGGACTGCTTTCAGAGTAACAACCCCAGGCAGGTGTGGCAGGGAGTCCAGCACATGACCAACTACAGACCCAGCAACCTCTCGGCCACTGACGGTGACACCTCACTGGCGGAGGAGCGAAACCACTTCTTGTGTGACTATGACTGTTTTTTATGTGAGTGTCTTTCTCTCTCTCTCTCTCTCTCTCTCTCTCTCTCTCTCTCTCTCTCTCTCTCTCTCTCTCTCTCTCTCCTCGTTGCTCCAGGTTTCAGCTGCTAATTACCTGGGAAGGTGGATTGGCTCCTCGCTGGACGTCGCACCCTTTAAAAGACGCGCTTCTGCGCAAGACAAAGAGAGAGAGAGAGGGCGCGGCTTTAGGAGTGTGTGCTACCGAGAGGACGCTGTGGTGTTGGCGTTCCTCCTATCTGTTGTAAGGTTGATCAAAAGTGAAATAGCCTGTTACATTAGTAACGCTGTGCTATCTGTTGTTTCCTCAGTTTAGTTTTTATGTTCAAACTGTGTGGTATTAAAAGGTAATCTGTAAAGATAGAAACGTCACGATTCTGTAGGAGTTTGTCTTTGTTTGTTTAACATTGTATCGGTATTAAAAGGTAACTTGTAAATGGAGTAAGGAAATGGGTGCCTTTTTTCTTTTGGGAAACTGTATTTTCTCCTGGTTTTAATTAGACAGGGAGGCAGGGAAGTGGAATGTATTTTCTTTTATTTCCTTTGTTAAGGTAGGATAGCATCTAAAAGAAAAGTTAGTTTTGGTTTGTTTGTTGTTTTGGCTCATACCCATTTCTGAAGCTGGTATAGTGGCTTGTAAGCGAGAAGAAACTGGTTTGCTCCTACAATAAATGGAAATCAACCCTTTATTTGTGTGACGTTCTTAATTTATGTTACTCGACGGTTGCCCATAGACTGGGCCGTAACACAACTTTCTCATGACATTGTCACATGACACTTTCAGTCTCCTGTTGCATAGTGCTGCTGTAATGCTGTTTTAGCTGCTTTTATTTAAAACACACCAGATGGCGCCACTCGAAAAGCAATGACAGTATAAAGACATTGTTTTGTAATAAGTAATCTGTTTTTGATTGAATTTATTATTGTTGTTGTTGTTGTTGTTGTTGTTGTTGTTATTATTACATATTATAATAAACATCAGCACAGTGACTATGAAAACAGCAACATCTACAGTATGCACTCTGCATACTCTCTCAGTGCACTCTATACTGTAAAAGTAGAGCTAATGTGATTTCTTGCTTTGGACACTAGAGAACGATGATGTCCTTGTGCTGAATTTGCCAGTTTTCTCTTGATCAGTGTTCATTCCTGTAAGGTTAACCCTGCCTGTTTTAAATATTTGAAAATGATTAACAGTTGAACACATTTGTTATAAAATAACCAAATGTAATCAGTTTAATTACTTTTTAAAAAGTAATTGAAATAATTACACTACTTATTACCAGGGGCGCATTAATGCATGGGCTCCAGGGGGCTGAAGCCCAGGGGCCTACACTAGAAAGGGTGCCCACTGGCTGCAAGGAAATTATATTTTTTGAATAATTATTTATATGGGAGTTTGCAGCAGTGACGACAGCATTCTGTAAACAAACTCACTCATTTTCAGTGACTCCATGGTTGTAGTTGACTATATAGTGAATGGTATGTTCCTGTGGCTCAGTGGTTAGAGCATTGCATTAGCAGTGCAAAGGTTGTGGGTTCGATTCCCAGGGAACACACATACTGAAAAAAAATGTATAGCCTGAATGCACTGTAAGTCGCTTTGGATAAAAGTGTCTGCTAAATGCATAAATGTAAATGTTAAGTTTAGGTTCTGCCCAACACAGTGCGATATACTGTAAGCGGAATGCTGCACAATCAATGCATTCGCTAGTAAAGTAGCCCAGCACAAGAGTGCCTTCATGTTAACGTGCCGATGAACAAGATAAACAACACTGCTGTGTGAAAGGAACTGGACCAGACAGCTTTCTGTAGCATCATACTGTTCATGAGTTCAGTCATTTGCGTGGATGTTATCTATGTGTCAGCTGAAGGTTGATTAAGGTGCTGCTTCAAAGTCTCAATTTTAAATCCGGGGATGAAAAAATAGGAATCGTCCTATTGCTTAAATGTGAACGGCTGTGATTTAATTAATTAAATGTGAGCACGGCATGTTTCAAAATAAAATTGTGATGTGAACGTTAACTGACATATTAACAAGAAGAAAAAAATTTTTGTCAGGAAGCTTAAAAAAAGGGTTTTCTGTGGTAGGGGGGCCTACTGTAATGCGGTAGGTTATCTTAAGGTGCCCCTACTTATTACATTTGTAATTTGTAACCTATTACATTTCCAAAGTAACCTTCCCAATACTGAATACAGCTTACTAGTTATACAACTTAAATAGTCTTCTTTAGGGAGTGCATGCAAAGATATACAGAGAATAAACAAATGTCAGAGAATAAATATGAACTAAGCATCAGATCACATAAGCATCAGATGCTAAACTGTGAGCTCTCTAGGATGTTCTGTTTTGATCATCTTGTTTTGGTGACATTTGCATACACAGGCTCCTTCTTTAATTTCTGCAAAGAAAAAATACAAAATACAGTCAGTGAGGAAATCAATGCACCAGTTTCACACACAAATATAATTAAATTTTCTTCAAATTCAGAGTGAATACTTCTGCAGACCAAGCTTATTAAAGTTCCAGACTGTATTAAAATTCCTGTGAAATGAATTCTGTGACTGGTCATAGCTTTTAATTTTGCGGGAATAAAGCAATTGGGTTGTCAATATTTTTCTAGTAGGCGTTGCTGCTACGGTCACTAGGAGGCTGATACAAACATAATGTATTGAGCATGCAGCCGATCGTTCGCATCTTCACAGATTAACACCGTCGCCGAATAAACAATACCGGCGAATCAAATGTTGTTAATTCACCCTGTTGTTCCCGCGCACGTTCCAATCATAAAGTTGAGAAATATGTTCTCTAAGGTAAATAAAACAATGCGATTAAAAACGGATAAGCGTCTAAAGGCACCACTTTCTCGTCATGTCTCTCCGACCACGATAAACACGGAAGTCTAATGTCATACCCCAAGATAAAGGGTGAATCCCATTACTCTGACTTTTAAAACCATGTTACGATCTCACAGTGCCTGAGGTTTATTTTCTGAGTCAAACTGAAACCTATGGTTAGTTTTCTAAATGTGGTTTGACCCTTGGGTGGACATATGTCAGTGACACTGAGCATTCAGAGCACGAGTGTTTAGTTTCTAGGTGAAGAGTTTCTTCCTGTGCTGCTACTATTTACAGTGTTTTAGACTCTTTAATCTACTGGGAAAAAACATTAGAAACTGTTAAAAACAAAAAAGTATTGGTCACACTTTAATTTAGGGTCCAATTCTTACTAACTGCACGCTATCGCCATCAACGCATGAAATGGACCCAAGCTCATCGATATTGAAAGAAAGTGGCCTGGTCTGATGAATCAAAATTTCTACACCAATTGCAGAGAGAGGCTACGGCACCTGGATGCACTGATGGGTGAACACAGGCCAGCAGCGGTGGTGGTGATATGCTGTGGGTGATGTTTTCTTGGGACATGTTAGGCCCCAATATCCCAATAGTGCAATCCCTGACAGCTGTCAGGTATCTGAACATTGTTACAGACCAAGGGTGAATCCCATTTCTCTGTCTTACCCCTTCCCTTCGTCTTACCCCTAGCCCTTGTCCCTCGAAACCGAGTGGTAAGCGCTAGGGGTGAAAACATACCCCTATGAATTGAGACACCACTTGGTTACTGTTACGTCATCATACATCATCGCTAGCTGCTGCTACGTCACCAGAGGAGACAAGTGTTGATCACAAACTCTCCGTCTAAAAGTGTGTGTTTGTCGATTGCGTGGGTTTTAGTGATGTTTTCTCTAGTCAGAGAAATGCGGGACTGTTGTGCAAATCAGCAATGTAACGTTAGCGTGGAAAAATAGCGATTTAAAAAAAACGTTTCAATTAAGAGCATGGTTGCAAATATATATAAGTTACAGGACTGTGTAGAGCACAAAACAAGACTGTCATAATTTTTAAATCCATTATTTCAGCCTGAAAATACTTATATTTATGGGACTCCCTGGATGATCTGGCCGCAGTGTGTTCTGGGTACCCCTTGGTTTCAAGTAAGCTTGTGAAAATGCTTGGTTTTAAGGGGTATCTACCCCTTCCCCTTAGCCCTACCCCTTGGTCAAAACGAGAATTGGGACAGCCCTTACTCTCACGTGAACGCGCAAAACTAAGGGGAAGGGGTAAGACTTGGGATTCACCCAAATATTTATTACTCTTTCTTCCGGTGTTATGCAGAACGTTAGGGACTGACGGTGACAGGCTGTCATTCTGCAGTTAATAGAACTCATGCAGGATTATATCAGTAAACTATTATTATAGAGGATCTAATCATTGAATATAATAATAATAATTGAATGTTCATTCACGTAAGCCACTTGACACGAGTTCATTCAATAGTATTTGTCCACCGAATGTGAAAGTAGGCAATGTGACAAAGTAATACTGTAAGCAGTTAATAAATCACAGTTGAAATGTACATTAATGCCAGTTGTAAACAGTCATGTAAACAGCTGAATATTGTAATGGGATCGCCAAAAACAATCTTGTTACAGTAATGCCAGACATATAACGTTAATCATCATAGTTGTGTGATAATTTTTACCTCTGGACGATGTACATTCAATTTCGAAAAAAATCCCATAATGTAGCCTACAATCATTTCAGAATTTTGTGAAACTTCATATGATCGTTGTAATAGGGCTTCTACACATTGATCTAGCTGTTGATCTTATGTTTATCGTTATAATTGTGAGGAGAACGTGGTATTATGCATGTCTTTCATCTCATCTCACGTTACGTCTTCTTGGCCAATCATCGTGGAGAATAACTCTCTCACGAGCACAAGTTAACGCTCTCTCCATGCTTAGGTCAGTGTTTCCAAACGGAGGTCTTTAGCAACAGGTACTATGGTACGCCTAGTTATCTATTGTGGTAATTCCAGATAAATAGCTGTATTCTGTACGTTTGACTCATTGTACAGTAATTTTCTTCCAAATGCAATAGGCCTAATTTTGAGCTTCTGGTACAGGACTTGGACATTTCCAATCTTGCAACACTGTCTCATTACCATGAAGTGCTTCTATAGCACGCTCGATTTCCAGAATGAATATAATTATTTTGATTTTCCAAATATATGCGGGAGAAGTGGGATAGAGAATTGAAATACATATATGTACATATATGTGAATACACTTAGTTTAAGTAGCATAAAAGCATGTACATGTTACTCTCTATGAAGATAATAATCAAAGCTGACCATCCACATCTCTTCACTGACCATCTGAAGCTATTGCACACAAAACTTAATTCAAACCTGTTGCTCTCTTCTCTTTTGCTATCGAAACTTGGGTTTCGGGGAACCTGACGGAAAGTTCGCAGCGGGCTATACGATGGACGCGTGGGAGAGGTGGCGAATCGTGTGTCTTGCGGCTCTTTCCGTGGAGGACATTGATATCTACCTATTCGGAACCATGATAACAGGTATTTTGCTGATTGGATTAGGCTTTGCCCTGGGTTATCGAAGAATTCAGAAAACGGGAACAGCTGTCCAAAGCCCCACAAGGCTGCCCGTATGATTGAAGCTGTGGGAAGAGCGGTCAGCATTGAGACTGAGACTATGATCGCAATATGGATTATATCAAGGAGAAGCTCACGGCTTTACAAAGGAAAAATGATTATATGGAGACCAAAATGGACAGAGAGAGTAGCCTGCAAAATTGGAATGTGTTTACTCGCCCCAAAGACAAAACAATCTTATCTTTTTCTGGCTCCCCTAGGCAGTGGCCTTGGCAAAACTGTTGTTGCAATCTACCCCGGGAGAGCAATGCAGTGAGACGCTCTTGCGTTCCTCCCCCACCCTACAGACATTACAGACATTGCCCCTCCCCCGACCACTCGCCTCCGTTCGCTTTGAACCGCCAGCCTGTCAAGCGGGTCTGACCAGCGCCGGATTAGAGGCTGCGGGACCAGATGGCTGCTTGCTGGGCCGGATTCACTTCCCCTGTGGCTATGTCATGGTGTATGTGCTTTTGTGTTGCTGAGGTGTTTTTCCTGTTCTCACACTGTACTCCCCAAGGAGCATAGTCTGGGGGTTATTTTTTTTCTCCTCACTTTCCTCATGTCATGCTGTATTTTTCTTCAATTCTACTTGCATTTCACTACTGATTATACTCTGTATGATTGTGTATGTGACGAATAATAAAGAACCCTTGAAACTAATTGACCACAACAATTTCTTGCAACACAGTCAAAATGATCTTACCCTTTTTTGTGTTGTTGTTTTACACAATGCTGAACCAGTTTTGTTTTTCTCCTGGGTCTGGACTGAATTGACAATAATCACATGCATGTTAAAACAAAGTTTTCAATCTTATATCAAAACTTGTGCCTTAAAAAGGTGAATATTTTAACATGGGTATTAATGTTTTGATTTCCTGACCTGTTTTTTTACATTTCCTGCAGATGCAGAAGATCACGACTGCAGCTACAATCAACAGAAAACCACCAGCAGCAGCAGCAGAAATCAACACTATCAGAGATACAGAGTCTGGAGGACCTGAAGGAGAAGAAAAGACAGACAGACATTAATCTAAGTGATTGCATCAGTCTACAACAATAGACAGAGAATATCAGCGCTGCTGTACCTGAACATGTGTGACAGAGTTGAGTGATGTCCAGATGTCTCGTCTGGTTGCTGATGGGATTGTTGAGCACACAGCTGTAGGTGTTGTTATCCTGATATTCCACCTCCAGAGGTAGAGAGAGACTGATGCTGAGATCAGACACACTGATGCTGGACAATAAACTGTTTCCTTTGTACCAGGAGAGAGTCACATGACCCACATTCACCACTGAACACAACAATGAACAATATGATGATGATGATGATGATGATGATGATGATGATGATGATGATGAAGAACATTGTGAAGAGTTACTGACGATGACAGGAACAGACAGATGAGCTGAAAACATGAGAGAATAAAAATGAATATGAATAAATATAAGCAACACTCTTATTTTCAGTTCAATGTGTTGGGTATGTCAAAACAATATTTTAATATACTTTAAAATATAACTTAATTTTTTTCTTTTGTAATATGATAATATATTATATTACTTTATTTCTGACACAAAGCTGATTTTTCATATTCCAGTCTTCAGTTTCACATGATCCTTCAGAAATCATCATAATATGCCGATTTGATACTCAGTTATTATCAGTGCTTAATATTTTTTGTTACCTGTGATACTCTTTTCAGGATTCGATGATGAATAAAAAGTAAAAAAGAGCAGCATTTATTCAATATAGAAATCTTTCCTAACAGTCTTTACTATCACGTTTTATCAATTTTAACGCATCTTGTTTACTTTTTTTTCAACAAAAGTTTCAATATTCTATGCATATTTTATTTTTACAAGAAATGTGTATGTGAAATAACAGCTGTTCTCTTTTAAAATTGTATTCATCAATGAATCTTGAAAAAAGTATCACAGGTTACAAAATCATTACGTTTTTAATATATGTTAATATATGGAAATATGTTTTGGTAATCAACAATATGCCACAAACGCTGTTGATTGAGCTTTAGTTGTACTGAATATTTTTTTAATAAATCAAGAAGGACAGGGCAGATGAAATCTCTACTCACCATAGACGGAAACACTGAATGTTTTTGATGTCAGATTCGCTCCAGTTATGTCTAGTTGATAAAGTCCAGCGTGTTCAGTTGTGGATGTTTGTGATGGTCAGAGATCCAGTTTTACTGTCCAGCTTCAGTCTGTCTCTGAATCTCTCATCAGTATCATTATATACAAAGAAGATTTGCTTCTTTTTCTTCATTTTAGCTATTCGAGAGTTTTCAGCTCCATATTTCCACAGTACGTCATCACCTTCAGATATGTCAATAACACCAGTGTTTAAAGTGACAGAATCTCCCTCCATCACTGACACTGACTCACCAAACACACCTGGAGAATAAACAGATTTTACACAAATTAATGCTTCTGAGAGATTTATCTTCAGTGTGTGAAGCTACTCAGTCATTTACATAAAAGAATCACCTTGATATTTAACATCTGTAAATAATGTTACTGATCTTAAGACAAAAATATATATATTTATGACTTACCAGTCAGACGCCACCAGCACAAACATAAAGCAAACGCATGAAACATTTCTGAAAAGTCTGATGTAATGAAACTATCTGCTGGATGCACCTGAGCTGATGTGTGAATCCTCCCACGACAGAGATTAACCCATGTGGGTGCTTTACAGGCACTTTACAAATGATTTATAGTAACATAAGTGCTCTTCTAGCACTTATTAACACTTAATAGTAGAAAACATTTTCATTTTATTATTTAAAATGAATTATGTAGTTGATTTACTGTGTTATTGTGTATGGTATAAAGACAACAGAAAGTGAATACTATCTTCTATCTCACATTGTTACTCTTGCAGCTCATCCTCTGAGTCAAACTGAAACTGCTGTGGTTGGCTTCCTTCAGAGATGTGGGTTGATCTGGACAAACTTGTGGGTGAAAAAAAGTTTCTTCATGTCTTGCTTTTCTTTTAACCTCACAATCAGCTTTACAGGCAAATAAAATACTAAATCCACTTAGCATTAACCATGCATATACATCATTCCTTTAGGCTGGAAGTAGATGGCAATAAGATGTGGTGTGATGCTGTACATATCAGTTATATGAATATTCCAATTAAGGCTGTCAATTACAGGTACATCTAAAAAAAATAGAATATTGTTTGTCACTAATTTCAGAAAGTGAAACCCATTTATTATATAGATTCATTACATATAGAGTGAAATGTTTCAAGCCATAGGTGGAGTTTGGGGGGGGTGGGCGGGGGGGGGGGCACTGCCCCCCCAGATCAGAGCCAATTGATTTTGTCAGATCTATGAATACAAAAATATTTTTACATTGTCTCATTTTATTTGCATTATCGTATTTTAATGAGTATGTTAAGGCTAAATTATTTGTAATTAATGTAAAAAAAAAAAAAAAAAAAAACCTACTCTCATGACTCGCGAATCTCAAAGTATCGCGTGAGTGGACTCTCTTCTCGTTCTCTTCCCGCTTTCTGCAAAGATACGCTAAAGGAACAAAATGGATATTCGTCGTTTTTTTAATAAACCCACAAGAAAAAGCGTGGAGGTCTCTAACTTTGACACTTCTAATATTTATTATACTGCCGCTGATACTGATACAGCAATCGAGGCTGTGAACTCCTCCGTCCCTGGAACCTGCAGTACCAGTACCGCCACCGTGTCGGCAGAGACACCCGCCGCTGCATCTGGATGCGTCAACGACCTCGGGGAGAAAGCCACAGGGCCGAAACAGCCCATACTTTCTTTTTTCCCTAAGCACCAAATTGGAGATATTAATCGTGCCTTCTCACCCTTTTACTACAACAAGTTCCCATGGATTGAGTACTCCGTTTCACTGGATTCAGTTTTTTGTTTTTGCTGTCGCCACTTTTCTTCAAATATTGCACGATGCACAGACGAACTGTTTACAAAAGTGGGAGCTCGAAATTTGAAAAAGTTGTCGGAAAAGCTGACAAAACATGCTTCATCACAGGTACATTTATCAAGCATAGAGATGTGGGAGAGCTACAAACAGACTGCTACATCAGGGTCTGTGGCAGCACAGCTGTCACACAGCCATCAAAGCACAGTACAAAAAAACAGAGAGTATATGTGCAAATCTGTTGATATCATAAAACTGCTAGCCAAACTAGGCCTGCCTTTCCGCGGACACCGTGAAGATGCAGATGCAGAAACAAGGCGGAATTATTTGAGTTTATGCGATTTTTTCTCAAAATACGACCCTGATTTCAAATCCATGCAGTCTAAATATTTTAACTGCACAAGCAGAGATTTTCAGAATGAAATTATTGCATTATGTGCAGAGCTCGTTCGTGAAGAAATATCCAAGAAAGTACACGAGACAGGTTTTCTTGCTGTTATTGCTGATGAAGCGAAGTCGTCAAAGACTGAGCAACTTTCTGTTTGCATAAGATACACTGATGGGCTTCAGATTAAGGAGCGATTTATTTGCTTTGTTGACTGCTCCAATTCTCGTGATGCTGCAGGGATTGTTTCTGGTATTAAAGAAGGATTGCAGTCGTGTGGTTTGAAGGACATTCCCATAATTGCTCAGTCATATGATGGAGCCTCTGTTATGTCAGGGCATTTGAGTGGAGTTCAGCAGCAAATCAGAGAGGAATTCCCCTTTGCTGTGTATGTGCATTGCATGGCGCATAAGTTGAATCTCATCCTCGTTGAATCGTGTACAGTGAACAGAGACATTAAAACGTCTCTAAATGTGATTGACAAACTGTACTATATGTTTGCAGAGCCAAGCAACCATTTCAGGTTTTTGATGATGCAGAAGACACTGGCTCTTAAACCAAAGGAGATAGTGCAGCAAAGCGAAACACGTTGGGCATGCAAATACAGATGTGTTTATGCTGTCAAATCACAATATGCTGCCATCATTCGCTGTTTGAAAGAGATGGAAGAAGAGGGAGAAAAGTGGTCTGTGGAGGCAAGTGGATTGTATCACCACATGACAAGTCTTCGCTTCATTACTTCCATAATTATTCTTGAGGAAGTTCTCAGAGTTGTACATGTAACGCACAAAAGACTGCAAGGTGCAAGTACAACCATGGCTGATGCAGCCTCAGCAGTAAAGAGCCTGAGAACACATCTCCAGCGTTGCAAAGAGGAGAGTTCATGGGAAGCAATGTGGATGCAGGTGAAAAGGTTTTGTGAGGATTTTTTTGGTGCAGAGAGTTCCCCTCAAACTGGAGGAAAACGAAAAAGAACCTCACGAACACCTGCCGGGCTTTCGCAGTAGGCCTACTTAGTACCAAGCACACTTGGCCAGCGTGATGAAAATGAGACGCACTGCGAATCGGAATCACAGACGTTTAAATGTCAGTTATATCTTTCCGTTTTAGACACTATACTGGCTGAATTGGACAGGCGATTCTCAACTGATGCAATGGCCCTGAGCATGGCCTGTGATGCCGTGTTCAGCTGTGACAAAAACGGCATCGGTCCTTTACTAAGCACGTATGCAAGCTTTAAGATCCACCCTCAGCTTGTGACAGCTGAAATGGACCTTCTTAAATGTGCGATCACTTCGCCGATCACAATTGAAAAACTTACAAATGAAGTGCGGAAGGATCAACATCCAAACTTTTACCGACTCCTTCAGCTCGCTCTCACACTGCCCGTTAGCTCAGCTACATCAGAAAGAAGTTTCTCAGTGATGAGAAGAATCAGAAACTGGCTCCGATCTGCGATGTCTCAGGACAGATTTTCCGATCTTTCCATACTGCACATAGAAAACGATTTGACTGCAAATTTATCAGGAGAGAAGATCGTGAACATCTACGCAAATCGGAAAAAGAGGCGGATTCTTCTACATTAGGTAATATATAAGTTTTTATTCCACTCTTTGCCAACCAGTCGTTGTTGTAAATGTATTTTAAATGAAGAAGAAAATACATAGGCTATAGATAATTGCAAATGTTGAAAATATGGTATATACGGTGTATAAAAAAAGAAAGAAAAAAAAATCAGAGCTCACGGTCTACCGGTAGGTGCCCCCCCAGGCAAAAATGTGAAACTCTGCCTATGTTTCAAGCCTTTATTTCTTGAAATTTTGATAATTATGGCTTACAGATAATGATAACCCAGAATTCAGTGTCTCGGAAAATTTGAATATTACATAAGATCAATAAAAAAAGGATATTTTAAACCGAAGTGTCAGGCTTCTGAAAATTATATTAATTTCTATGCACTCAATACTTGGTTGGGCCTCTTTTTGCATGAATTACTGCATCAGTTCGGTGTGGCATGGAGGTGATCAGTCTGTGGCACTGCTCAGGTGTAATGAAGCCCAGGTTTCTTTGATAGCGGCCTTCAGGTCATCTGATTGTTGGGTCTGGTGTCTCTCATCTTCCTCTTGACAATACTTCATAGATTATCTGGGGTTCAGGTCAGGTGAATTTGCTGGCCAATCAAGCACAGTAACACCATGGTCACTGAACCAGCTTTTGGTACCTTTGGCAGTGTGGGCAGGTGCCAAGTCCTGCTGGAAAATTAAATCAGCATCTCCATAAAGCTTGTCAGCAGAAGGAAGCATGAAGTGCTCTAAAATGTCCTGGTAGATGGCTGCGTTGACTGTGGACTTCAGAAAACACAGTGGACCAACACCAGCAGATGACATGGCAGCCCAAATCATCACAGACTGTGGAAACTTCACACTGGACTTCAAGCAACATGGATTCTGTGCCTCTCTCTCTTCCTCCAGACTCTGGGACCTTGATTTCCAAATTAAATGCAACATTTACTTTCATCTGAAAGAGGACTTTGGACCACTGAGCAACAGTCCAGTTCTTTTTCTCCTTAGGCCAGGTAAGATGCTTCTGACGATGTTTCTGTTTCAGAAGTGGCTTGGTAGCCCTTTTCCTGAAGATGTCTGAGCGTGGTGACTCTTGATGCACTGACTCCAGCTTCAGTTCACTCCTTGTGAAGCTCTCCCAAGTGTTTGAATCGGCTTTGCTTGACTGTATTCTCAAGCTTGCGGTCATCCCTGTTGCTTGTGCACATTTTCCTACACATTTTCTTCCTTCCAGTCAACTTTTCATTTAATATGCTTTGATACAGCACTCCTTGAACAGCCACCCCTTTCAGTATTGACCCTCTGTGACTTGCCCTCTTTGAGGAGGGTGTCAATGATCGCCTTCTGGACCATTGCCAAGTCAGCAGTGTTCCCCATTGTTGTGGTTTCAAAGAACAAGAGATACCAGGAATTTATATTTTGAGATACTGGATTTTTTACTTTCATGAGCTCTAAGCTCTAATCATCAAAAAAAAAAACTTTTGAAATGTTTTACTTTACATGTAATGAATCTAAAGTATATGAAAGTTTCACTTTTTGAAATAAGTTACAAGAAAAACTTTCACCATATTCTAATTTTTTTGATTTACCTGTATATGCATTCATTTGGTAATGATGTTAAATGGATAGTTCACATAGAAATGAAAATTGTCCCATGATTTACCCTCAAACCATCCTCGGTGCATATGACTCTTATTTCAGACAAACACCACATTTTATTTAATACATTTTAAATATGAAAACATATATATATATATATATATATATATATATATATATATATATATATATATATATATATATTAGAGGTGGGCATAGATTTTTTTTATCTAGATTAATCTAGATTAATTTTGGAATTAATCTAGATTAATCTAGATTAAAATGGCTCATTTGAATTCTGCCGAAGGCATTCAGAATATGTGTGCTACCCAAATAATGACTAAAAGTAAGTCTTTGAGAACGGGTTTCTCAAGCCAGGTGGCGATAGACCAGGGGCTCATCTCCTGTTTCCAAAATGCATCACAAACTTTAATCTCTTCCCGTCCCAATCCCACGAAAAAACTGGAGGAAAATCCCGTCCGTTCCACTCCCGGAAGAATGACTCCCATTCCCTCCACTCCCGTGTTGTTGTTTTTTTGTTTTTTGCCGATAACTGTCAATTACAGTAAAAATATAGTACAGATCACAGCGTGCCCACCTTATTAGTTGAATGAAAACCCAAAATGTCGTTTTTTGTTATTATATTGAACTGAAAGCCATCTTATGCACAGTGTTGCACAGATTAAATTTCATGTAAATCATCCATGCTAACACACACGTCTTCTATTTTTTTTTTTTTGACATTTCACTCTATAGATATATTTTTCTATGTACTGTATTTTTAGATATATTCGAGTTTCGAAGTTTCTCGCTCAAGTTCACATGAGACCTAAAGCGCATCCTGTTTGCTTAAAAGCGCAACGTTTCGTTGTTTTTCTGAGTGCACACAAATAAACGTAGAGTCTTTACAGATTTGAAAGATGTATTAGGCTACTTTTATCTGTATGACCAAAAATGACGGAGATTTTAAGAGCAAGTGAGCGCACGGAGCCTGTCTTGCAGCAAAGCGCTTCCACACAAACACTTCAATAGCGCACATTTTCTAGGTTAACATCATATTGAGCGGCCATGTAAAGTTGCTACTACATACATCTTTCAGATGAAAAGCCATATTTGAGGTTGATGAATGATAGGTGAGCGTTTGGATGTCCTGCCCGATTGTATTACCACACAGACCAGCCGTTAACAATCTGTCCATCACGGACTGCGAGCCTCTAGTTCAAGACTCGTTCTCGCCCCCTACAGTGCAATTCGCTAGGTATACATCCGCTAAAATATCAGGGTGAAAGTCATCATAGCTTGCGTAGTATAGACCCAGCTCCCAACCCAACTTTGAGAATAGATTAACGGCGACATTTTTTTTATCGCCGATAAGAGTCTCACGTTAACGCACGTTAACGCCGATATAACCCACCACTAATATATATATATATATATATATATATATCCTTGCTCTTCCAAGCTTTATGATGGTAGTCGGGGTGTTGGCTTTTGAAGCCCAGAAAAGTGCATTCATCCATCATAAATGTAATACATGTAATAAAGGCCTTCTGAAGTGATGGTTTTTGTAAGAAAAGTATCCATATCTACAAATCTAATAGCTACACTATATTGCCAAACATATTGGGTCACCCCCTTCTAATGAAAGGTTTGACTACTTTAGTAATTTCCATGAGTACAAATCTTCAAGGTTCAAGGTTCTTTTATTCGTCACATACTCAATTATACAGGATATAATCAGTAGTGAAATGTAAATGTTCAAATCTTAATGTTTAAGCATATAATGATATTCTAGGGAATTGTGTGCTTCTAATTTTATAGCAACAGTTTGGACTCTTTTCTATTCTATCATTACAGTGTCTCTGTCTATAAGACAAGGATCAAAGAGAAATGATGATTCAGTCAGTGTGGAAGAACTTGACTGGTCTGCAGAAAGCAGCTGAACACCTCTGGTGTGACTTTAAATGAGCCAAAAACTCATCACCAAACACCAATGACCTGTATACAGTGTATGGACAAAAGAACCAGGACACCCCCTTCTTTAGAAGAGAAAAAGGGACTTCCAAACTGTTGCAACAAAGATGGAAACATAATTCATTTATTTAAAAATTGTATTTCCACCTCTGTTGCAACAGTTTTGAGATGTATGAAATGACTGTACCCATATGTACCCATATGTCATTGGTGTTTGGTGATGAAATTTTGGTTCAAGGTCTGCATTTAAAGTCACACCAGAGGTGTTCAGCTGGGATTAGGACTTGTCTTTCTGCAGACCAGTCAAGTTCTTCCACACTGACTGAATCATCATTTCTCTTTGATTCTTGTCTTATACACAGAGACACTGTCATGTTAGAATAGAAGAGAGTTCTGTACAAACTGATGATATAAAATTAGAAGCACACAATTCCCTACAATATCATTATGTGCTTAAACATTAAGATTTGTACTCATGGAAATTACTAAAGTAGTCAAACCTTTCATTAGAAGGGGTGACCCAATACTTTTGGCAATATAGTGTATAAAACAAACAGCCATACACAAATTGATTTACAGGCTGTTCCTGTTTTGCCTTATTTGGTCACCTTCCTGTCCTTGTTTAGTTTGATCATTAGTTGATTCCCTGCACCTGTCGGTTTTGTCGGGTCTACCTGTTTCTACTTGTGTTTGCTCAGCTCCTGTTATGATTATTCCCAGAGTTTCCTTGATTAAAAACTGTTAAACGTTTCCTTGTGCCTCCAGTGTTTTCCTGCAACAGCGTAACGTGACATGACCACCAAACCTATTCTAATCTAGACTGAAAAAACATCTCTTCAACCTGGTATAAATTGCTATTGGGTGGCTGGCGCACTATAACAAATGCAATGGAAGACATGAAATATTATTTCCAAGCATACGCTGTCAGAAAAAAGGGTACAGTTGGGATCCGTTTGCAAACACTTAGGGTACAAATGGTGAAGTTGTACCCTCAGTGGGTCATAGTTGCACCTTAGGGTACTTATGTGTACCATTTAAGGGTAAAAAAGTTACAAATATGTTTCCAACTGTCAGAGGGTCCCTGTTTGGACCATTTAATCCCCAAATAAAGGTACAATCACTTGTGTCACAAAAGGAGTAAGCCCAAGCGTATTAAATTTTTAACCCAAAATAGATTAAACATAGCAAGATAATCGGAGGATCTTCTTGAAAAATTGAAAGAAGCTGGAATATGTAACTGAAGACGAAGAACAGAAATTCAGAGGTAAGTTTAGTTTTAAGTAACGTTACTGTGAAAATCCGTTTGTTCCCTTTCGATTCATGTTTACTTGACTTTGTGTCTGTAACGTTAGCCAGGCCTAACGTTAACGTTACCTGGCGCGTGAGGGAAACCTTTCTTCGAAAACATTGCTATTGCATTTTAAGCTTTTTGTTATTATTAAAATGATTTTATTTAGCCAGAAATGAAGACATGACTTAACGTTACTCTACTGCGAGACAGTGCTCGAGACGCTGACAAAACAGCGGTGAAACGGCCATAGAAACGGTTCAAATCCATTGCGTTTTGTGTGACTCGGCTTTAACCACAGATTTAAAAATGTACCGTTAGTTTCCCAGAATTGTCTTACTAACGTTAACGTTACTCTACGTTACCCGTGTTCACTCTGGGAGCGAGCGAACGCCTGTCCCGTTTTATTTTAAAGCCTCTCCTACCTAGCGTTAGTCAGTCTGAAATTATATAATTTACGATTATCATCCGTGTTGATTTATATCATTTTTATTCGGTACATATTTAAATAACGTTCTAAACTTGATGTCCACGAGAGTCCTAATAATTTGTGCTGCAGATCGAGGCATACGTCGGCATCGAGCCCTTCCAAGGACAGCAAGATAACTTTGTTTACCATTATTTCTCAAAACTGGTAACGTTAACGTGCAGAGTTTAGCTCCAACCTTGATCAAACTGTTTTTATACTGATAACTGTCCATTGAAAAATACATTGATTTTATTGTTGCTGTTAAAACCGCGAGCTCACACTGATCATTCGTCTTTTTTTCTTCCAGAAAATTAGGTGGATGGGGAAACAATAGCGTGTGGCCTCACAGAGAACATGATCTTAATATTTATTTCAAGGCTCCTCTAAAAAAACAGGCCAAGTTTAACAAATTTGTACAGGAGATGAAGGGGCTGGTAACAATAACACTAGAACCAGTGCCAGCAGAATCCTGTCAACAAACCTCGACTTCAGAAATGTTAGTATAACATTAAGTATTTTGTATTATATTTTTCCTATGTTTAGTGGTTGACCGATAATTATTTTTTTTTATGCCTGATGCTGATATCTTAAAAAGCAGGGTGGCCAAGCAGCACGCACAAAGAAACTCAGATAACATGCTGTGCTAAACATTCAAAATGTGGAGTTTTTATATTTATAATATACTGTACGGTACAGTTAAGAATGGCTGGAACGACGCATCAACTTAATCAATTATGTAAATTAGTTGATTTGCAAAAAATGTGTCAATTTGTCACACTGTTCATATTCAGCTGTTATTACAAAAAATCTGACCTGATCTAAAGTCTGGACGCTCTGTAAACTGAAATAGCAAACCACAGCAGCACAGTTTCTATGTAGGGACATCTGAAAAGAAAGAAAACATCTTAACACCTCTTACCTCAAAACAATGAGATGGCAGCGAAATTATTGGATTATTAAATATTTTAAATTTGATCCAATAGACAATTGCTGTTTTTGGTTAGGATGCATCATCTGTTGAGGGTCATGTGAATGTACTTCATATCCAGTACAGCAAGGTGCGACCAGACATCTTGGTGGTCTAAGATCTTATGCAGCAACTTTTGCATGGCGAAGACGGGAGATAAGAAATGGAATGACTGTGGAGAAGATACTTAAGAAATACCCTTTCTTAAAAACACCCTCAGGGTCAGTGATATCACAGATTTTTCATCAGTTCTCAGCTTAAAATATTTGTTGAATGCCAATATAAACCAAACCGTATGCTAAAAATTATAATTTATATTTAACTATTTTGTGTAATTTTCTGAACCTTCAGGGAAACAAATATGTGTGCATTCAAGCTTAGAAATATTTGTACAGTGATTTACTAAAGAGAAATGGCAACAAAGAATAATAGAATATCTATTTTTTTTTTTTTTTTAGTTAATGTGAATGATTAACTTTCTCTTTTTGTCACTTTTCAGTTGCGTGATGAAGTTGATCGAATGCATTCATGAACTGTCAGTTTAAGCCAGTGCTTCAAGGACGGCTTTACCAGTATTGTGCCAAAGGTGCTTGAGCTTGCTCAAAGAAATGCTCCATTGTCCAAAGTCTACAAAGAAGCAAGAGAAGAGATGCTTGCAGAATATCTACCAGGTATTGACCTAAAACGTAGTGGTTCTTTTGTAAGAACTGATAGTTTTGTTAATTAAAATTATAGTGCTCAACAAAAATATTTGTTGAAAATTTGTGCTTTGTGTATACAGTATCTCTATAAGAAACTGATCTAGCAGCGGGTGACATGACCAACATCTTGTATCAAGATATGAGTCATTTTATTTTATGATAATAATACGTCACATTATATTTACTCTTGCAGGAAAAAAAAAAAGTTTAATTATAGGTGAAGTTCACTTCCAGAACAAAAATGTACAGATAATGTACTCACCCCCTTGCCATCAAATATGTTCATGTCCGTCTTTCTTCAGTCGTAAATATTTTTTTTCAGGAAAACATTTCAGGGATGTTCTCTATATAGTGAACTTAAATGGTGCCCACGAGTTTCAATTTCCAAAATGTAGTTTACATGCAGCTTCAATGGACTCTAAACGATCCCAGCCGAAGAAGAAGGGTCTTATCTAGCAAAATTATCTTTTTTTTTTTTTTTTACAAATTACAAAATAACAATTTATATACATTTTAACCTCAAATGCTCGTCTTGTCTATCTCCTCGATGCACATGCATACTCTGAACACTTCAAGACAGTTAGGGTAGGTTGGAAAAACTCCCCATCTCATTTTCTCCTCCAACTTCAAAATGGCCCTACATCACTGCAGAAGTACCGACCCAGTGTTTACAAAGTGAACGTGCAAAGAAGGTCAAACGCCCTTTACAAAAAAAAGGTAGAACTGATGTAGGATGATTGTGAAGTTGGAGGAGAAAATGATGGGAGTTTTTCGGCATACTCTAACTGTCATGAACAGAGTTTGCATGCGCATCACAGAGCTAGACAAGATGAACGTTTGAGGTTCAAAAGTATATACATTTTATAAAATAACCGCTTGTTTTGCTAGATAAGACCCTTCTTCCTCGGCTGGGATCGTTTAGAGTGCATTTAAACTGCATTTTGGAAATTGAAACTCACGTACCATAGAAGTCCACTATATGGAGAACGTCTCGGTTATGCGTAACCCCGTTCCCTGAAGGAGGAAGCAGGCGTAACGTCAGAGTGACTGACTAATGGGATCTCGCCGGAGAGCCCAATCACCTTCGAGTGTTAACAAAACAAGCCAATGACAGTTGGCGTGCGTGTTTCGCCACGCGCACTCCGCCCCGCGGTGCGGGTATAAAAGGAGAGCGCGTGCAAACGCACATCAGTTTTTCGCTGAGGAGCCGAGACTGTGTGCCCCGGCCGTACAGCGGTGGTACAGCAACTATGGCGGCGGGGCGTTACGTCTCCATTCCCTCCTTCAGGGAAGCAGGGGTTACGCAAGTAACCGAGGCGTTCCTATCAGTCAGTCACGTTCGACGTAACGTCAGAGTGACTGACTAATGGGATCCTTGAACGCCACTATTGCTGACCCCCTCCAGTGCTCTGCAGAAGCCGGCAAGTCCCCCCACACCAGCTGGGATGGAAGATAGGACAGGGTTTAGGCAGAGATAACCGCACTGCTGTTCCGCTCAGTGGGTAGAATAACACTGGGAAAGCGTACCCCAAGTAGGGGAAACGCTACGGAGCCACATCCCGCATAAGGAGGTATCATGTGGAGATCACACGTATGGACTGGCCAAGGGCAGTACCACATACGGGAGTCTCTGAGGTAGACCCAGCCCGCCTGGGGTGAGATAGCTACACAGCAGAGAAGGCAGAGGGTTCTGCCAGGGAAGACACGGGCTCACCAAGGGGGGGGAGCCGTACCGTGGAAGAATACACATGTGGGATCATCAAGGGGGAATCACTACACATGGGCACCTAGCCCAGCACAAGGGTTGACCTTGGGCAACGTTACGAGTACTGGACCTGGCGTCTGGTGCTCCGCCACACCTGACTGCCGAGGTGCGGGAGGAACTTCAACAGGGTTCGCCGTGGGGAACTGAACTGAGAAGCAACAGGGCGCCGCGTATCCGGTCCGTGGGGAATGGCGCAGCAAGCGTGATTGACACCGGCGGGTTCCAGTGTTACTGGCCATCTGAGACAAGTACACGGGAGGACACTGGCTCTATACGGAGATTGTAAAACCTCGCAAAGCGTATTAGGTGTCGCCCAGCCGGCAGCTTTACAAATGTCTGCTATTGAGGCGCCTCGTGCAAAGCCCAAGAGGAGCAACGCCTCTCGTGAGTGTGCTCTCACACCAAGGGGGCACGGTAAGCGCCGGGCCTGATAGGCCAAGACTATAGCCTCCACTATCCAGTGGGCGAGTCTTTGTTTGGAGACAGCTCTTCCCTTCTGCTGTCCTCGAAGCAGACAAAGAGCTGGTCTGAGGTCCTGAAGCTCTGCGGTCCACATAGATCGCAAGGCACGAACGGGACAGAGCAGAGCAATGGCTGGGTCTGCCTCCTCCCGGGGCAGCGCTTGCAAGTTCACCACCTGGTCCCTGAAGGGCATGGTGGGAACTTTGGGCACATATCCAGGCCGGGGTCTCAGGACAACGTGAGAGTCAGCCGGCCCGAATTCTAGGCACGAATCGTCGACCGAAAATGCTTGCAGGTCCCCTACCCTCTTGACTGTGGCCAATGCCGAGAGGAGCACTGTCTTTAGAGACAGAAACTTAAGCTCTACTGACTGCAGAGGCTCAAGGGGCCCCCTCAAGGCCGACAGGACCGAGGAGATCCCAAGAGGGTACCAGGTGAGGCGCGGAGGATTTAGCCTCCTTGCCCCTCTGAGGAACCTGATGACCAGGTCGTGTTTCCCCAGAGACTTACCGTCTACTGCATCGTGGTGTGCGGCGATAGCGGCGACATACACTTTGAGGGTGGAGGGAGACAGCCTTCGCTCCAACCCATCCTGCAGGAAAGAAAGCACGACTGCGATCGGGCATCTCACGGGGTCCTCCCGGCGGGGAGAACACCAATCGACGAACAGGTTCCACTTCAGCCTGTAAGCTTGTCTCGTAGACAGAGCCCTGGCAGAAGCGATAGTGTTTACTACCGCTGGAGGTAGCCCACTTAGAACCTCCGCGTCCGTCCAAGGACCATACGTGGAGATTCCAAGTCTGGGCGCGGGTGCCAGAGGTGCCCCTCTCTGAGAAAGTAGATCCCTCCTCAGAGGAATTTGCCAAGGAGGGGCTGTCGCGAGGAGCATCAGTTCTGGAAACCACGTCCGGTTGGGCCAGTAAAGCGCCACCAAGAGGACTTGCTCCTCGTCCTCCTGACCTTGCACAGGGTCTGTGCGAGAAGGCTCACTGGGGAAACGCATTTGCGTAAGCCCCGAGGCCAGCTGCATGCCAGCGCATCTGTGCCGAGGTCCCCTCGGACAGGGAGAAAAACAACTGGCAGTGAGGCGTGTCCGGGAGGCAAACAGGTCTACCTGAGCGTCCCAGGCGTCTCCAATTCAGCTGGGGTACCTCGGGGTGGAGTCGCCATTCTCCCGGAAGGCGTGCTGGCGTGAGAGCTCGTCGGCTGCCGATTGAGCTCGCCTGGGACATGAGCGGCGCGGCGACCTCAGATGCTTCTGACTCCAAAGGAGGAGATGGCGGGCGGTTGCGACATCGCCGGACGGGAGCGTGACCGCCCTGGTGGTTGATGTACGCATACGGTCGCAGTGTTGTCCGAAGCGGACCAGTATATGCTTCGTGTAGCAGCGTTCTGAAGCGGCGCAGAGCAAGCTATACTGCCAGCAACTCGAGGCAATTGATATGCCACTGCAGCTGGGGCCCTGTCCAGAGCCCGCGGCTGCGTGCCCGTTGCACATGGCCCCCAGCCCGTGGCAGAGGCGTCTGTTGAAACAACAACGTGCCTGGATACTTGCTCTAGGGAACTTCTGCCCGAAGAAGGCATCCGACCATGGGCTGAAGGTGCGGCGGCAGGGCGGGGTGAGTGAGACCCGGTATGTGCCGTGGTGCCATGCCCATCTCGGGACTCGGTCGTGAAGCCAACGCTGAAGCGGTCTCATATGAAGCAATCCGGCGGCGATAGCGGCTGAGGATGCCATATGCCCCAGGAGCCTCTGAAATGTTTCAGTGGAACCGCCCTCTTGCGCTGGAGAGACTCCAGGCATCTCAGCATTGACTGAGCACGCTCCTCTGAGAGGCGTGCTGTGAGGTTGACCGAGTCCAACTCCCTGCCGAGAAAAGAGATCCTCTGCATAGGGAGAGTTTGCTCTTTTCCCGGTTGACCTGAAGCCCCAACCGGCTGAGGTGCCCGAAGGAGGGCCTACTGGTATGCTCGCCCTTCGCACGCAAAAGCGGAATCGAGGAGGATCGAGACATGGAAGTAGGCGTCTTTCAGGTCGATCGCTGCAACCCAATCGAAGGGACGGACGCATTGAAAGAGGCATCTCTGCGTCAACATCTTGAGCACGGGAGCTTGACAAGGGCCCGGTTCAGAACACGCAGGTCCCAGATTGGATGTAACCCACCGTGTTTCTTGGGAGCGATGAAGTAGGGGCCTTTGTAGAGCCCTGACTCCATCTCGGCTGGAGGGGCCGGCTGTATCGCGTCCTTCGCCAGTAGGACCGCGACTTCTGCCGCAAGACAGGGGCATCCTGGCTCAACACTGAGGTGAACCGATTGCCCTGAACTTGGGAGGACGCTGGCGAACTGAATCGCGTAGCCGAGTCTGATGGTCCTCAGGAGCCAGCGAGACGGCCTGGGGAGCTCTAGCCAGGCCCCCAGGGGCCGTACAAGCGGGACCAGGGGAGACATAGACGTACCCGCGGTGGGGCAGCGCAGTGGAGCCCAGGGGCCCGACTCGAAAGGCACTGCCATCCTCGGGGCCAGTGGCGGAACAGAACAAAAATTCTCCACCCGGCCCTCCTCCGGGGGAAGGAGTGGTGCTATCGCCATCTCCTGAAGAGCAGGATCCCGAGGCTCCGGGTCGCCCGTCCCAGGGACGCCGCCTACCCTGGCACTTCACAGGCTTGGCAGGGGCGGAGGCGGGCCGCGCCGCTTCCCTGCGGCCAGCTCCATGCTGCGGCCATTGTGAAGGCTGCTGTTGTGGCCGAGCTGGAGGCGGAGGTGGAGGTCAAGAGGAGGCGCCCGGCGACGAGCAGGCGGAGGCTGCAGCCGGCGGTGGGGTGGAGACAGCAGCGGACCGCCGGGGCAGGATGTGACGAAACGCCCGTCTGCTTCTGTGCGGCGGAGAACTGTTGGGCAAAGTCCTCCATTCGCCGAATAGGCCGGCCTGGGAGATCGGGGAGTCCAGGAAGCGGTGCTTGTCGGACTCCCTCATATCCGCCAAGGTCAGCCACAGGTGGCACTCCTGGACCACTAATGTGGACATCGTCTGACCAAGGGCCCGCGCCGTGACTTTCGTCACCCTTAGTGCGAGGTCCGTCGCTGTGCGCAGTTCCTGCAACACACCTGGGTCAGCATCACCCTCGTGCAGCTGTTTCAACGCCTTGGCCTGGTGGACCTGCAGGAGGACCATGGTGTGCAGGGCGGAAGCGGCCTGTCCAGCTGCACCGTAAGCTGCTGGACAGGCCCTGAACTTACAGGCCCTGGACGGAAGGCGTGGATTACCCCTCCAGGCGGCAGCGCCCTGCGGGCAAAGCCGCATGGCAATGGCGCGCTCGACTGGGGGGACCTCCACATACCCCTGGGCCGCTCCGCCGTCGAGGGTGGTGAGGACGGAGGAGGCACTAGGCCTGCGGGCAGAAAAAGGTGCCTTCAAGACCTAGTCACCTCCTCATGCACTTCCGGGAAGAACGGTTGCCCGGCGTTCGGCCTGCGCCCTCAGGAACCAATCATCCAGCCTCGGCGCTCGGGAGAAGGCGGACGCCTATAGTGCAGCCCGGTGCTCTCAGCGGCCGGGAAAGCATAGCGGTCAGTTCTGGATCTGACTCGGCAGCGCTACTCTTCCTGGCGGAGGCAGCGCAGCCGAATCGTCCTCTCCAGAACCTAGCTCATCCCCGATGCAGTGATCGAAAGCCTGTCATCTGCTGGGGCACTGAATGAGATGCTGGGCCCGCCTGTCCGAGGACCCCGCATACTCATCCGGGAACCCCAGGCGGTGCGATGTGCTCGAGGAGAGGCCAGCGGAGGCGCACTCGACAGGGAAGCTCTCACTGTGATCCTCAAATCACCCTGGCCCTGAGCCGAGTAGTCCTCCGTCCGGAGGAATTAGAACGGGCAGAGCAAGGGGATACCCCACGTCTAGCGAGGAGGTATCTGGAGCGCAACATCGCTATGGTCATGTTCCCACAGAGAACATGACTCATCCCAGCGCTGCCTCAGCGTGCCTAAAGCCCAAGCACGAGGGGCAGCGATCGTGACCATCAGATGAAGTCAGGAACCAACCACATCCAGAAAGCACGGCGGGAAGCCATCTTTAAAAAGGCGCCCGTCGCTTGTGGAGCTCTTTTAGATTTGCTCTTTTAGTTGAAAACTCTCTTTCAGCAGCGCTGAAGCGCCGAGGAGGTAGCACGCGTGATCGCTGCTTCTCGCGAATCAGCACTGGACAGCAACCTCCGCTGACGCGCCGTAACACCAACGCTGTAGTCTTGCTTTGCAGACACTCAGAGATTTGCAAGGCTCGGCTCCGGCGAAAAGCTGATGTGCTTGCACGCCGCTCTCCTTTATACCCGCACCGCGGCGGAGTCTTGGCGTGGCGAACACGCACGCCAACTGTCATTGGCTTGTTTTGTTAACACTCGAAGGTGATTGGGCTCTCGGCGAGATCCCATTAGTCAGTCACTCTGACGTTCGTCGAACGTGACTGACTGATAGGGAACATCCCTGAAATGTTTTCCTCAAAAAATTATTTATTTGTTTAAGACTGAAGAAAGAAAGACATGAACATCTTGGATGACAATGGGGGTGAGTACATTATCTGTAAATATTTGTTCTAGAAGTGAGCTTCTACTTTTAAAAAAATGTGTCTGTAAAAAATACTGGTCTAATGTAGAGTAAAACATTCTCCAACTTATTAAAGTATTAAAATTGTATTTCGACATTTGTTGATATTTGCAGTTAATCTGTTTTTTTTGTTTTAGTTTTTTTAGAAAATTGCTGAAATATGAATAACAATGAGTAAAGGCAACCTCGTGTGGAGGGTATAAATGAATGTGAAAACAGGCAATTAATATATTATATTATTAAAGAATACTTTATTTTTTTACAATAGTTTCTGACTTTCGTGCAGCACTTATTCTGCTGCCCCACATCTTTAAAGAGAAAGTTCAGAGCTTAATCATACTAGGAGAGGTATGGGACTATTTGTTTAACTCTGATACAAAGTTATCACTTTGTAATGATACTCTGATACAGGTCCGGTTATGCAGTTCTGACAGGTGTTGCATTGTTTTACTGATAGATGTTTAACATTTTCTTTTCTTCTCACAGTGTGATGCTGATACTTCATACCCAACCATACAGTTGGTAGAAACTGACTGGAAAATGGATTTCTCCAAGAGGATTCAAGTCCTTGTCAAAGTGGATGGTGTGGAGGTGCGCAGGGGAAAAGGAGTTGGAGGGATAATTGCAGCCTTCAATGCTTTATATGTTGGCTTATCCACCCTACATGAAGAATACACTGACCATACTGCAGCATGCCATAGCAAAGATTACTGAGGTGGGTAGCAAGCCCTTCCAATAACGATCACCCGAATAATGAATATTCTGTGCTAAAAATGCCACAACCATATCGATGCACAAGGAGTAGAAGAAAAACCCTCACCTTAATGAAACTAATTCAGCATGATGGTCTGGTTCACAACCATGAACCCAATTTCAGCATCACTTGTGGACTGAATAACTGCAAGTCATCTTTTACAATATAAGAAGCCTGTTCTTCCTCATGATTATATAGATGCTAGTGAATACATGGACAATGACAATGATTTTGAAAACATAGACTGTCACAATGATTTGGAGAATACCAATGAGTGCACTTGACGCGGACTCTGCTGATGATAAATTTGTGATCCTCAATAATGTTTAAAAGGTTCAAATTAAATATGTAGTACTGTGTTTGATGATATGTGTGTTTGTGATCATGTTTTAAGGGTATAAAGTTACAAGTAATGAAATGTGTACTGTTGGAAATAGATTGCTTTGAGATTCTTGATCTTAGCAACTTTTTAGAAAGTGTAGTAGAACTTACTGCTGTTTTGAAAAAAGTGAAATGACTTTCTTAATGTTACAAAAAATGGTCAGTGAAATGCTATTGTACTGATGTTGAGAAAAAAAAGTTTAATATTAAGCTTAATAATTTTATAAAACGTTTAAAAAGTTGGAGTAAAACCACAACTGTTTTTGGTGAAAAAAGTAAAATTATGACACAAAAATAAAACCTCCTGTTATGACAGATTGTGAAAAATGTGAGAAGGTAATAGTTTTGAAAGTTTAAAAAATGTGTTTGTGATAAAACGTTAAGGGTATAAAGTAAAAATTAATAAAATGTGTGCTGTTGGGGAAAAAAAAGATTTTTGATTATTGCCGTTTACAATTTTGAGTTTAAAAAGTAAACTGTTTTTAAAAAAAGTAAAATTGCACAATATATGTATCCTGTGTTATGACTGTGTTATTACGTATTCTCGTAATATTTAGACTTTATTCTCGAACCATTTTGACTTTATTCTCGTAATATTTCAACTTTATTCTCGAACCATTTTGACTTTCTCGTAATATTTTGACTTTATTCTCGAAATTTCGACTTTAATCTGGTAATCTTAGATATTTTTTTTACGTGGCTCTAAAACGCCATTTTATTACACAGCTGCTGTTGCAGCCATTAAAAAGTTCAGTTTTGTTTTTAATGGCAAAGTGCATATATATCGTTTCATTTCTTTATTAAGTTAATTTAGAAACACGATTTAAACATTTTATGTTTGTTAAATTCAAGTTGTATTTATTTTTTTAAATACCAAGCGCCATACAGAGAGTTGAGCATATATTTGATCAGTTTAACCATCTCCAATAAAAATGTAGGCCTAATACGTTTCACAAATTACAAAACGTAAGATTAATGTGTGATAAATATTCAATCGTTTGTGCTAAAATTGGAAGCTGACGCTCATTGGAGGACATGGCTGACATTTTCTTCTTGATAAGAGTGGAAATTAAAATACGACTTAATTTTTCCTCATGAAGGTAAGAGTCTATACATCATTCGAAGCTGCAAATAGTTTTATTTGTGTGCAATAAAACTTAGGCTTATAGATGTTTTTGAAACTTGATAGATTTCATGAGACATTCATTTGTATTAAATTGTTCTGATGTTTTTTCCAATATGCATTCAAATATTTATTCATGTTTATTTCGTGCTGCAAATATTAAACAGGGAAATATCATTGATTCACATGCTGCTTGAGCTGAGGCGAATGTAGTTACCTCACTACAAATAAAAGATTCTTAATATAAAATGTACAGAACGATGAGACTGTGTTATAATAAAATGGCACAACGCTTATTGAGATTATTGGGTGGCTTGCGTCAAGTTGTGTGCAAAGAATGGTTTGAAAACGTTAAATATTATTTCTAAGCATTTATACCGCAATTAAAACAGCTTGTGAATAGTTAGGTAACGTTATTTAGTCAGAAAAATCAACAAAACAAATGAACTGAGTTGGAGCTCATATCATTTGTGGGCGGAAAGTACAAATTTTTGCACATGGGCCCGGGGCTGACCTTCTACGCCACTGTATATATGTATATATATATATATATATATATATACTCTTTTTGTTTGCCTTGTTGGATTATTAAAGTTTTAGATAGACAATCATTGACCAATTAATAAACTCCTGACTGGGGTTAGGATTAAGCGTTGTAATATAGGTACTACTATTGCCATAGTATAGTATATTTATACGATATTTTACAAACGGAACAGGACCGAAAAAAATCCATAGAAAATGCCAGGAATTTTCACTGTTACGTCACTCCTCTTCCGTAAGGAGTCTCCAGAAATGTACTTTCACTTTCTCTCTGCCATTAAAAGCAGAAGAACAACACTTATGAATCAGAAATCGCATGGGTTTTCTGAATGGTGAAAATGAATCTTTTCTTTAATGTACTCGCAGTGACGTTGGTTTTACTCTACCATGGTGAGATATCGCGTTACATTCTCTTTTCCGTTGATTCTGTGGCCATACAGAAATCTACACTGGGCTGCAGTTTTTTTAAGCCTAAAAGTTGACATTCATATCCGTGCGCAAACCTGTCGAGTGTAGTTTGGATATAATGGAGTCGATTTGGTTCAAAGCTTCTTCCAAATTCATAAAACGTAGGCCTAAATGTTGCCAGCAGGTTATTTACATGGGAGATTACGGACTAAACTATATTTATAAAATGTAGAAAACACAGCACTGTATTGTCATTATGCGGTGTAAAATAATGATCATGTATTTTTGTAGGTAAGTTATCTATGCAATATTTATTATGAGTCTATGAAAACATTTGATTAATTTAATGTTAAAATATATGTATAGGGAATTATGAATCTAAGGTTGTGGATGTGTGTTGTAAGATCATCAACGAGACTCATGTTGTTTATCTGAACAGTGTAAATCAATGATGTGCTGTTGGTTTGCATGCATGACATTATGAATCCAGACATATTTCTCTACTCACAATCTTTATATGATCTGTACACAAATACTTTCACAGCACTATTGTTTGTGTGTGTGTTCCGTCAGGTGTATCTGGTGTTTATATTGTGTGCGTGTGTGTGTGTGTGTGTGTGTGTGTGTGTGTGTGTTTCTTCAGGTGTATCTGGTGTTTATTCAGACAGAGTATCAGTGTCAGCGATAGAAGGAGATTCAGTCACTCTACACACTGGTGTTGAAACAAAGCAACAAGAAGAAATTAAGTGGTATTTCAGCAGCAAGCGCATCGCTCAAATCAGTGGAGATCTCAGTTTTATCTGTACAGATGTTCAGTGTAATAAAGGCACTGAGAGATTCAGAGACAGACTGAAACTGGATCATCAGACTGGATCTCTGACCATCACAAACACCAGAACCACAGACTCTGGGGAATATAAACTGAAAATCATCAGCAGCGGTGACAGTGAAAAGATCTTCAGTGTTTCCGTCACTGGTCAGTCATTTAATGAGTGTTTAAATGCAGTTTGAAATATATTTTTAAAATACAAGATCATCCACAAGCTGTTGGTTTGTGTTTCAGATGTTCCTGCTGCTGAACAGTATGAAATGAAGGAGGGAGAATCTGTCACTTTAGCTTCTGGTGTAACAAAAAACCCAAATGATGTGATGACGTGGTATTTTAATGACACTCATCGCTGAAATCACTGGAGATCAGAGTAAGATCTGTACAGATGATCAGTGTAAAGACAGATTCAGAGACAGACTGAAGCTGGATCATCAGACTGGATCTCTGAACATCACAAACACCAGAACCACAGACTCTGGACTCTATACACTACAGATCATCATCAGCGACAGCCGCTTCAGTATCACCAGAGAGAAGAGATTCAGTGTTACTGTCACTGGTGAGCAAAAACCTTAGTCATTTAATGCATTTTCCTTTGAGGAATTAAAAACATACAACCCAGTATGTGTTGGGTTCGGGTCTGTGGACTGTTTTGAGTCAATAACATTTTGATTGATGTTAGCAACATGTCAAATGAATATTATCAGCCAGTTTCCCACATGAGCCATGCTGCTTCTTGTTGAGATGAACATGCTGTGATGCTGTTCCTAGAAACAACAGTTTAATCAATGTCAGACAACTGATGACTAAAGTAGAAGATGAAAGTGATGTGTGGACAAATATAGTGTATTTAATCAATTCAAGTGCACACACACACACACACACACACACACACACACACACACACACAGTAGTGAACACACAAACACACACACATACACCTGGAGCAGTAAATATCATTTGAAGATATTGTAAGTATTGGATTTATTATCATTCACTCTAGTAATAATGACTGTCTTTAGCTGTTCCAGATTCAGATGTGTCTTCAGCTGCTGTAGCAGGAATAGTTATTGTTGTTCTGCTGGTGGCTGCTGCTGTAGCTGGTGTGTTTTACTATCGCCGCAGGAGCCATACAGCAGTGCCACCGAGTGTAAGTATTACATACAGCTGTTTTAACAAGATATATGAGATTTACTGTGCACAAAATATTACAGGAACAGTTGTAGGAATACTTTTTTGTGTTCATTTTGTTATATAACTCTAATTCTATTTTATCGTTAAAAATGTGCACTGTAAATAGTCATCCATCTTGTATAAAATTTATAACAACACAGAACCAGATATTCACCAGTGAGGCAATGTCCAAACCTAAACTAAATAACAATTAATATAACAACACAAAGTGCAAACCTTTGTCACAGAGAAATTGTCTTATTAGAAAACACCAATACATCAAACTTTTCTACATGTGATACTGAAATAACAATTCTTCCAAGTTTACATAAAGAAGATGGTCATCTGATGAAGTTTAAGACATTGTATTGAATTATTAGGGAATGAAAACCTCTCCACAAACAACCACAATTACAAGTCTCTAGGAAACTCAAAAATAAACCTCATTCCACTTTCAACTGCTTTTTTCTTGCAAATGTCTTTTTATGTGTAAATATTTGTATGACCATAAAAATATTCAACAGCTAGGTGTACAGACACTGCAGTGTATTGCTCCGTTCACATCTGCAGTCCTCATGCCTCCTGCACACAGCTGATCAGACACTAAGAGCATCTTTACACTGGTGTCTTCAGTCAGTACAAAGGTCTCTTTAGTGCTCTAAGTTATTGGAGCGCTGACCTTCATTTTCTTCCACCTGTAGACTGTTAGTGTCTTAGGAGAGTTTCACAAATGCATGTAAAACTTGTTTATGTTCATTGAACAAACATGAAAAACATTGTCTCTTTCCAGTGAAGAACTGTAAAGCTTATGCGGATTATCTTTAAAATACATTAAACATAAACATCAGACCTCCTCATTAATTTGACCTTTTGTGAATGTGTTTTCTTACAGGACGATGATGATCCAAGCAACATTCCTTTGAGGTAGATGAGATGTCCTTAAACTGTTTACTGACAAAGTGATCCGAAGATTTCAGTACAATTGTCACATCTATTATATAGCATACTAATTTACTTGACATCAAAATGAATGCATCAGGGAAAAAAACAGCAAGAAGACTGCCACACTCCACACTAACACTTCCCGCACATTTTTCTAAGTTAACGCTAAAGTGAGCGGCCATGTACTGATGCCACTACTTACATGTTTCTGAGAAGCCACGTTTGAGGTCAATGAACGAAACTAAGGTTTGCATGTCCTGACGGATGTACTGTAATTACCACACATAATAATCTGTCCATCACGGACTACGTGATTTCACCACTTGCTGTGATTTGTTTCTTTCTGCAACTAATACAATTCCGCCTCTTCTGGTCGACTAACGGTTAGTCGACTATTAGAGGGCAGCCCTAGAAATAATGTAAGCAACACGGTTTCAGCGAGTGCTTGATGGGTTTTTAGTATATAGAGATTTATCGAAGCTGCTAAAGTGATTCAGACTGAAACAACATAGTGAGATATCTGTTTCATGTCTTTTGCACTAAAATAAGTATTAATGCACTGATCTGGTTTGACATATCAGTCATTATGTCCTGCCTGTTCTTTCCTTACTGATAGAACTGACTGCGTTTCCATAAATACTGCACCAGTGTGGGCATTACACTGGGGGGGGGGGGGTTGTCAAGATGCACTTTATTAAGAAGAAAAATTAAGATATGTCTTGTTTTCTGAAAAAAAAATGTTTTGATTGTGTTTAATACAAAAATAATCTTCTACCAGTGCATCAGAAAAACTCAATTAAAAAAACACATCAGCTGGGAATTAAATGATGCAAGCTTGACTAATGTGACCTGACAGAACTAACACTATGCTTGATTATTTTGCTTATTATTTAACCACTAACATTAACTCTTAATCATCCACCTTCAACAGAAAACACTGGCTGATCCATTTTGAATAGCGTAGCTTTTTATATATACATCAGCTACACCAGAACTAAAACCAGTTTAACCCTCGTGCATCAATTTAAATTATAGCTGCAAGCTGCAGTTATGGGGGTTCAAGTACTTTAAGGCCTTTTAAGCAATGCATAAAAACGTTGTCGGTTTTCTTTAGCAAGCATGTAAACACATCATAGAGAGAAAAGACCATTCACAGCCAACACAGCAGTTTACAAGTGAAATGCATGTGTTTTAGTGCTTTTTAACAGTTATTGGGGATGAGCCAATAGTCTAGAACACGTTTGTGAACATTGGCTTTTGAAACAATCTCCAATATTTGATGAACAATTTGACTGACACATTCAACTGACACAAGAGGCAAAGTTGTGCAGAATGAAGAGTTCTCATGCGGTCGAATGTTGTAGGTGTGTGTGAAAAATTGTGCGATAATCCTTTACACATGTGAGAAACACAAAGTCTGATAGCAGCGAGATGCACTGAATAACTCAAAGGCAGTATTGGCACCTTGGACAAAGACAATGCATGCTAATTTTCAAGTCAATCAGACTTAGGGTTGCATAGTTATAGCCATTTTTATATTTGTCCATGTTAAAACACCACCAAGTGGCCAGTTGCTGCGTCCTTTTTCATGTGACCACAGAATGCACTCTTACATATCTGTGCCAAGTTTGGTGAAAATATCTCATCCCAGTTATGAGTTACAGCCATTTTTGTCAACTTTGAACGTTTTGGCACACCTAGCGACCATGAATCGAAATAGCAACTTGTTTTTTTGTTTGTTTTGGTAATTATTGACAATTAGATTTAGTTTAGTTCTGATTTGGCCACAAACCTAGGACTACTTCTCAAACGTATTAGGTCTTTCAAAAATCAAATCTGAGACATGCTTTGTCCATCTTGAGCCAAGGTAACTAATTTGTATACTTAGTGTAAAATATATTTATTAAAGGAAATTAGTGTTAAATTCCAATACAAAAAATGCACTTTTGTCAAAATGTATGTAGTTGCGGTTAACAGTCAGAATGGTCGGGATAAAGGTCGGGACATTTGTTTGAAGTTGGTGAAACACTTTTATGAGTCTTTATTAAGCCTGTAAGTGGACACATATGATACAGGCTATTTTAAGTAATGTTACACTGGCATTAAACCTTGCATAAATACTTAATGTGTTGTTTGTCTGGAGAAATGTTACAGCACAATTTCGATATGTGTGTGTATACGTACTATAATAGCTATAAAAATGGACTGTTTTAAGTCTTCACACATTTGGTAGATATCTCTTTATATTCATCAGACAACGTCCGTGATATGTTATGATGTGCTGATTAGTTTAGTTGTAGTGAGATAGAGGACAGATGACACAACAGGTCTTCATCTCATGTTCAGTTCTATTGTGTTCAGCTGTGATTTCTGTGTTGTTGTTGTGTTTTTCATTTGGTGCTCATTTTCTGTTCTTTTCTGTTAATGTTACATCAGCGAAAAAGTGTCTTGAAGTAAAACCCACAACACAGTATTTTCTGAAACACTTTGTATGTTCATGTAATAAGCATTATTCTCACATGCCTCTGGGGAAGATTATCATTTTATTAATTATAAATAACATCTCTTTTCCCTACAGAATTCATATTTGTATGCTTTTGAATAATAAATGACCCGCTAACTAACACTAACGCTTTGGCTAAAGTTACTGTGTTGAATAAGAGGATATGAAACAATGCAGCTGTCTGAAAACATGAATATATAAACCTCATGACTTGAGTAACAAGCAGAAGTAATCACGAAACTAGCTTTTCGCTAGTAACAGGTTTGCTGAATTATCACAACTAATCATATTATAGAAAATGATTTCTGCTACGGATCAAAAATGTCATGTCATCTGTGTCATGCACTTACTCTGTATAAACTGCACTTCTCTTTTTGTTGGGGATTCGCTCTGAAACTGGTCTCAGATCCACGATTAAAGCATTTCTTGTTATTGGTTACATCTTCCCTTGTAATGTCTTGTAATGAGCAGTGTTTCTAAACCTGTTGTCCAACATTATAGCTTGTTTTTACTTAACAACATCAGTCGAATGTTAGAAATAACTTGCTTTTGTGATCCGATGTAGCATCTTATCACAGAAATATATATTCTATACTGTAAAATTATTATAAATATAATTCATTATTATAGAAATACCGAGCTGGTTTTAAGAACACAGATAAAATATTTATTGATGCAGTCGAGTGTTTATTGTCTTAATGTTTCATAATTCAAAGCGTTTCTATTGTCTTTTTACTCGGTTATAGACTTAGCTGGATGCTTTTGTCCAATATTAAGGATTTCCTGGTGCGTCATTTCTATAACTTTGGATCACCAAGCATATGTGGGTTTTCAGCACGATGCGGGCGCCTTTAATTAACTTTATTAATCCCACAAAGGGCAATTCAAGAAGGGCAGTAGCATCATATACAGACATAAAATATCACATAGACGGTACAAAAGATAAATAAGTATAAACACAACCCGACATGCTTCATAAATAAATACATTTAAGAAAAAATAAATAAATACTGGTGTCCAGTATGAATGAAACAGACTTTATATGTGTTTAAAACAAAGTTATGCTGCCTATGCAAGAGCACATCTGTCAGTTAGGTGTCATGTAGTCTTAGCTGTCCTCCTAGTTACAGAAGTTACAAAACCTTTAATAATTTACCTAATACATGCACTTTTCCTCCATAAGCTCAATACAATCAGTTAAGACACCACCAGCACAAACATGTTAAACATGTTCTTCAGTCTGATCTAATATAAATATCCACTAAAACACAGCAGAAGAGCTTCTTCCCTCAGGCCATCAGGCTCCTTAACACAAACTCTGTTCCATAAACTTTCACAAGACTCATTATTATCTGTAAAAAAAAAAAAAACATTCATATTCTCATCATCCATATTGCCGCTATGTGTGCATACCCAGTACAACCCGTTGCACATCCCTCTCATCCCTCCTGTTTATACTAATATTTATTAAGTCCCATACACTGTTTTTGCACATCCTATTTGTTTTGCACATCTTACTGTTTTACTGTTTTGCACTTTTCTTTATTCTATTGCACATTTTACTTTTTATTTCTTTTTTTACCTATATATATATGCTCTTGTGTGGTGTTACTTTTATATAATTTTTTTTATTTCTTTTTTATTCTTTGCACTGTCCACTGAGCGGACCTGATTTGACCTACATTTCACTTTTGATTATACCCTGTATAATTTATCATGTGACAAATAAAGAAACCTTGAACCTTGAGAGGGGCTAATGTGGTGTGAATCCTCCTCCGACAGAGTTTGATACGGTTTCATTATTCTGGCCCTTATTTGTCTGACTGTGTCAAATGGATAAAAGTATGTATAAACTACATTTCATGATAAAATAGTACATTTGACTTTATTTATGTACTTAATTTTATTTTAATTTATATAATACATTTTAGACCTCCCTAGTATTATTGTTTCATGTGTGAAGTGTTTATTTTGAACACTAGATAGCGCTCTCTGCTCTAGTTATACAGTACACACTTTCTATTAACACCTGCTGTTAGATTTAACAATGACGTGGGGAAATGCCTACACTGATAACAACCCATTTATATTATTATAGCAGTGACAGATGTCTTATTTATTTATTTGGCAGCTGTTAATATGTAGTTTTAATATAGAGTGATCATTTATGTGACATTTACATTAGGAGTCACGCATGCTACACGCCAACAAAGACAAAACATTTGACAATAAAAATAAACTCTCAAATGTTTTATACAACAACAATACATTCTTAACAATTATATAGTTTCTACATTGAAGAAAGAAAAAATCAGTTACTCTCTTAAGTTATGTGATATATCATAAAGACAAAACATAAGCGCTGACTCGCTGCTAAAAATATAGAAACACACTATAACGTGTAATTTAGACACCTAGATGACCAAGATCCAGCTTTAATATTTCAGTTTGACTGCAGTTCATTAAATGTGTTATTTTAAGGTATATACCAATACACATTTTAAAGGTCCCATATTGTCAAAACTGAAATGTCCTCTCTTTTCTCATGATAACAGGTCTAGGGGCTATGTAACTACCATATACGTTTCAAAACAGTCAGTAAAGTGCACACAGCCTGCATAAAGTATCTGTGCCTTTTCACAAGCCATTATGACTTCTGTAAAAATGTGACGTCAGAACTACTCAGTCACCATCCGAGCACCGCCCACCGTTCTTCTGTCAAACCCGCAGACAGCATCGCTCCATGCCATGCTGAGCAACAACAACACGGAAACATGTCGAAAAGGTTCACTTTAACGGACGGAACCAGACCGGCCGACCGGTAACATTACACTCTCACTCAAAGGATGGACGATCTGACAGGATTGTTACTATGAGGTGGATCACGTCTCACATGCATAGTAAAGTCAAACTCACCGTGTCTATCTAGTCATGATGAAGATGTAAATACATTTCAATTTCAGCAAGGAACTATTATTCAGGCTACATTATTATTCCAGCCACAATTCTCAAATTATCACAGCCACATCACCCTGCAGCCCAAGAAGCTAAGCAGGGTTGAGCCTGGTCCGTACCTGGATTGGAGACCTCCTGGGAAAACTAGGTTGCTGCTGGAAGAGGTGTTAGTGAGACCAGCAGGGGGTGCTCATCCAGTGGTCTGTGTGGGTTCAAACACCCCAGTATAGTGACGGGGACACTATAGAGCTCCTGCAGTCACGTGACCCATTCTGTTTACACCACCATGCTGGCAGGCAAGAACAGCCGAGAGCGAATATGAAATGAAGGGCACCAGCAAAAGTTTCAAGGCAACAGAGTTCACTGCGCACTTTAATTCAAAAGACATAGACCTGTACATAGCAAAACTTAATAGATTAAACATATCAGATCCCTATAATGCCCTCGGGGTGCTTTTAACGTGTATTAATATATGAACGGATAGATTTCCCGACCTGCAGTATCCTGATATGTACAACTACCTCATCAAATTTCCCTCCTAACGTTACTCTGGAGACTCTTTAAAAGCCTACAAAAGCCTGCAGGGCTTCAATCGCAATCAAATTTTTTGATGAATATTCAGGAGTCTGCTAAAACCACAGACTGTAAAATATCGTCACTGGAAGGGTAAGTCAACTGTGTTGTTAGCTAAAGTAATCAACCCTAGCTGTCCTAGGTAGTTAGCATACTTATCATATCACTGTGAGTACAGTAGACATCATAAATGTAATGAAATCTTACTCGTTTAATCCCAAATGTTGTGTGTTAGCACGTTTTATTGCAGTGAACCATTTTAGTCATCTATCGTATACGGTAAAATGATTTCCACTTTGCTTTATGGGACAAGTGTGTATATAGGAAAATGCATATTTTCAATTAAAGATAACTTATAGATTTAATATGGGCTGCTTTTGGTGCTGGACTCTTTTTTATTGGTCATTTTGTGTGTTTTATGAATAAGGTAGGCTACAAGGTTAAGAAGATTACTTAAATGGAAAATGTTTTTTCTCTATTTTGTAGTGAAAGACGTTTCCCATATTGATCACGTCTCGGCTAGATTGCATGTTTTCTTGCGCGGCTGGATGTTGGACTCGTGAATAAACACGGACTGGATTGGCATTATTAGCACGAGCGCTGCTTATTGTGAAGCAGGAGCGGCCAGCCGGCAGATGAGCCTTCCTTGAACAGTTATGTTCATGACTTTCAGATTTACTTAACGAATACTGCGTGAGGGGGCAAGAAACTGGCCAAGGGAGGTCACGTACGGGACACATAAATTAAGCCCAATAAATGGGACGTCCCGGCTTATACGGCTTTCCCCTGTATGTTCTGGCATCCTGACGCACAGCAGCTGTCCACCATGTTAAAATGGGGCTAGGTTTGTAAGGTCTAAATAGTCTGGTTTTAAGATATTGTTCCAATACTGTCGATACCAATGCTACGGCCGCTCTAGCGCTCTCCTGGTTGCCTGACAAAATGTCGGAGTGTAGATTGCTTGACGTCAACCGCCGGAGCTCTATACTGTCAAAATACACTGTCTTTCGGATGAGACGTTAAACCGAGGTCCTGACTCTCTGTGGTCATTAAAAATCCCATTGCACTTCTCGTAAAGAGTAGGGGTGTAACCCCGGTGTCCTGGCCAAATTCCCTCCACTGGCGCTTGACAATCATGACCTCCTAATAATCCCCATACACTTGATTGTCTCTATGACTCTCTCTCCTCTCCACCTGTAGCTGGTGTGTGGTGAGAGCATACACTTGATTGGCTCTATGACTCTCTCTCCTCTCCACCTGTAGCTGGTGTGTGGTTAGCGCATACACTTGATTGTCTCTGTCTCTCTCTCCTCTACACCTGTAGCTGGTGTGTGGTGAGCGCACACTTGATTGGCTCTATGAATCTTTCTCCTCTCCAACTGTAGCTGGTGTGTGGTGAGCGCATACACTTGATTGGCTCTATGACTCTCTCTCTCCACCTGTAGCTGGTGTGTGGCGTGGACACTTGATTGGCTCTATGACTCTCTCTCCTCTCCACCTGTAGCTGGTGTGTGGAGCGCATACACTTGATTGGCTCTATGTCTCTCTCTCCTCTCCACCTGTAGCTGGTGTGTGGTGAGCGCATACACTTGATTGGCTCTATGACTCTCTCCTCTCCTCTCCACCTGTAGCTGGTGTGTGGTGAGCGCATACACTTGATTTTTTCTATGTCTCTCTCTCCTCTCCACCTGTAGCTGGTGTGTGTGGTGAGCATACACTTGATTGGCTCTATGAATCTTTCTCCTCTCCACCTGTAGCTGGTGTGGTGAGCGCATACACTTGATTGGCTCTATGTCTCTCTCTCCTCTCCACCTGTAGCTGGTGTGTGGTGAGAGCATACACTTGATTGGCTCTATGACTCTCTCTCCTCTCCACCTGTAGCTGGTGTGTGGAGGCGCATACACATGATTGGCTCTATCTCTCTCTTCTCCACCTGTAGCTGGTGTGTGGTGAGAGCATACACTTGATTGGCTCTATGACTCTCTCTCTCTCCACCTGTAGCTGGTGTGTGGTGAGCGCATACTTGATTGTCTCTGTCTCTCTCCTCTACACCTGTAGCTGGTGTGTGGTGAGCGCATACACTTGATTGGCTCTATGAATCTTTCTCCTCTCCACCTGTAGCTGGTGTGTGGTGAGCGCATACACTTGATTGGCTCTATGACTCTCTCTCCTCTCCACCTGTAGCTGGTGTGTGGTGAGCGCATACACTTGATTGACTCTATGAATCTTTCTCCTCTCCACCTGTAGCTGGTGTGTGGTGAGAGCATACACTTGATTGGCTCTATGAATCTTTCTCCTCTCCACCTGTAGCTGGTGTGTGGTGAGAGCATACATGATTGGCTCTATGAATCTTTCTCCTCTCCACCTGTAGCTGGTGTGTGGTGAGCGCATACACTTGATTGGCTCTATGACTCTCTCTCCTCTCCACCTGTAGCTGGTGTGTGGTGAGCGCATACACTTGATTGGCTCTATGACTCTCTCTCCTCTCCACCTGTAGCTGGTGTGTGGTGAGAGCATACACTTGATTGTCTCTATGTCTCTCTCTCCTCTCCACCTGTAGCTGGTGTGTGGTGAGAGCATACACTTGATTGTCTCTATGTCTCTCTCTCCTCTCCACCTGTAGCTGGTGTGTGGTGAGTACATACACTTGATTGTCTCTATGTCTCTCTCTCCTCTCTACCTGTAGCTGGTGTGTGGTGAGCGCATACACTTGATTGTCTCTATGACTGTCTCTCCTCTCCACCTGTAGCTGGTGTGTGGTGAGCGCACCGGCGCCATTGTCCTGTGGCAGCTGTCGCATCATCCAAGTGGATGCTGCACACTGGTGGTTGTTGAGGAGAGAACCCCCCCACACACACACACACATGATTGTAAATGAACAATCTAATGTAATTACAAAATTTTATAATGTGTCAGTTTGTTGTTTTACACACATGCATACAGACATTATTTCATACATGGTAGTCATGAGATGCAAGAAATCTTCAGATGCGCACATAACAACAAAAGACAATACTTTATTGAAACTTTTCTGATAAGAAGTCCAGTCTGCTCGTTTTATCGCGTCCACAGCTGTCATCGTTTTTTTGTCTGGCAGTGGCAGCAGGCATGCGATCAAATTTCTCATTTGAAGCTGTATTACATTGATTCTGACACGCAACATCACAACAAGATGATATTTATAGCTCGTGTATGTAGTCGAATCTGCTTTGGTTTGAATGGGCCGCCTCCAGTTCTCCCTTTGTTTAGCAGCTAGCACTGTGACGTAATCGTGACTTTGGCCCTACATAACCCTAGTTACCTGTGGTCAGCCTGGCCGTGCGTCACTCAGAAAACAACAGGCCGATCAGAAGAGAGGCTCATGAATATTAATTACACAGGCCAAAATCGACCTGTTCTTGGCAGAGCTCCTGAGAGAAGACCTGGCAAATATATATTGAGATGGTTTTTGGTACTTATACCGTAAATATATATTCTTAAGGACATCAAAACCTAAAATAAAACTCCAAAAATATATATAATATGGGACCTTTAAAGGGATAGTTCACCCAAAAAAGAAAATTCTGTCATCATTTACTCACCCTCATGTAGTTATAAACCTGTATAAATGTGTTTGTTCTGCAGAACACAAAGGAAGATATTCTGAAGAATGTGGGAAACAGAGCAGTTATGGGGCACCATTGACTTCAATGGTATTTTTTTTCCTACGATGGAAGTCAATGGTGCCCCAAAACAGCCTGGTTACAAACCAGTAGAATATCTACTTATCTATATCTAATATCTTCCTTTGTGTTCGGCAGAACAAAGACATTCATACAGGCTTGGAACTATTGAGGGTGAGTAAATGATGACAGAATTTTCAACTATCCCTTTAACTGCAGGACCACTACATGAATATATAAGGTCATGGTGCATTTGTGCATATGATATTTCCATATGCTAATATGAATAGTAACATCTCTGCTTGATTAGAGACCATTTTGTTAAAATCAGCATCGATGAGTTCAGTATTATACAGTAAAGTGGTTTCTCTGTAGTGCGGAAGTCAATGGTTTCATGTAAGCAAGAATGGAAAAAAGCCCTTCAACCACCCGCTACTGACATAGAAACACTTTTCACACCTCAAACACTCACGAACAGACATCAAACACAAACGTCCAGCAGTAGGCATGTTCTCATGCACAAGCTGTTTGTTTACCAGCAGATCAGACCGCATTTTCTGTACAGATGTAAATAATCAATACCACAGCAGGGTCCTGATGTCTTTTGATGGGTAGCCTGCTTCTACGTTTCGCTCTTTTGACTTAAGAGTGAAAAATGAAAATGCTCCATCGAGCTGCAAGAGTTACATAATTCGTTAAAGGTCCTTGTATTACAAAGTACAGTTTTGAAGTTTTAGGAGACCAGATGCAACGTGGTGATTTTCACGATCTCAAAACTCAACCATTGACTCAGAATCGGAGGTCGTTGCAGGAGGTTTCTAGTGAAAATGATCACACAATCTGAGTCTTGTACTGTAAAAACATTGACGTTTGATCATAATCTCATCACGATTGGTGCATAATCCACATGACTGTCCTCTTTGACTTCCTGTAAAAAATGCATTGCACAAGATAAATATATACAAAATAATTTGAATATAATATGGAGGCCCATATTTGGCAGAAAATAATTATGACATAAAAAGTAGAAATTGTGACATACTAAGTCAAAATCAGTGTGTTGTCGTTTTAATTTCTAAAATGTCAAAATGTTGACTTTTTAATCCCATAATTATGTCTTAAACATCACCTTTTCTACTTAGTATGTCATTTTTTCTTTTATATTGTAATTATGATTTTAAAGTTATACTTTTGACATGCATCCCATTATTATTACTCAAGCATGTCATAATTTCAACATTTATGCCATAATTATGATTTGCAAGATAATTTCTGTTCTTATTGATGGAAATGGGCTTCCATTTTATGCAGACAAAAACACGCTGATCTTCATCTGACTCTTTGCTGAAATTATACACATAAACACTGAAATGTCTTACCGATTCCTCCGTGTTTGTTCTGTTGAACGTCGGCTCAGTGTAAATGACCTCTTCTGTAGAAGTCTTAACTGTTTCAACAATAATATGCATTAAAACAACTAAACTCAATCCTAGACAACTAGATCTGATTCTGAACTGATTTTGGTCATTTGAGCAGCAGCTGCATCTATACGCCTGTAAGATGATGTTCATGAAATGGAGAAAGCTTTTAAATGTTTAATTAAAATTAATTATTCATGTTTTTGAATTTTCAGTGTTGATGCAGATTCGGGTTTTGTGCGAGTGAGACGACTAAAGAGTGATCAGTTCAGTATCATTATATACAAATAGATTCAGATTTTAGTTTGATCAACAGAAATTGTAATTTGGTTTCATGTAAAGGATGTTAACTACAAAATTGTGGAACAATTTTAATTAAATGAAAAGATCAGAAATGTTTTGAGCATGTTTTCGAAGTGTTATTTGTTATATTACTTGTTTAAAAGCAGTAGGAAACACTTGCCTTCTTGATCAGTTTTTCTATATTTCCTGTAGATGCAGAAGATCCCGACTGCAGCGATAATCAACAGAGACCCAACAGAGATCAGCGATATCAGAGAGACTGAGACTGGAGGAACTGAAGGAGAAGAAAAGTAAAACAGTCATCCATTTAAGTGAATGTGTCATTCTGATCTAGAGCAGAAGACGGAGATCAGGTCAGTAAATGAACACATATATCAGCGCTGCTGTACCTGAACATGTGTGACAGAGTTGACTGATGTCCAGATGTGTGGTCTGGTTGCTGATGGGATTGTTGAGCACACAGCTGTAGGTGTTTTATCCTGATATTCCACCTCCAGAGGTAGAGAGAGACTGATGCTGAGATCAGACACACTGATGCTGGACAATAAACTGTTTCCTTTGTACCAGGAGAGAGTCACATGACCCACATTCACCACTGAACACAGCAATGAACAATATGATGATGATGATGATGATGATGATGAACAGTTTGAAGAGTTACTGCTGATGACAGGAACAGACAGATGAGCTGGAAGACATGAGAGAATAAAGATAAATATGAACACAGCTCTCAGTCTATTTTCAGTGTTGTGAATCGAGTGATACTGTCTTTTGTGTTGAGTGAGTGTTTATTGTGTTGAAGGTCACCGAGTGTGTATGTCTTCTTAAACTATACAACGATTTAACGAATTAATATGTAATTAGAATATGTAAACGTTTTGACAAATGATCTCTCACCATGGACAGAAACACTGAATGTTTTTGATGATTTTTTGCTGCAGTTATCTCTAGTTGATAATCTCCAGCGTGTTCAGTTGTAATGTTTGTGATGGTCAGAGATCCAGTTTGATTGTCCAGCTTCAGTCTGTCTCTGAATCTCTCATCAGTAACATTAAATGTGAAGATGTGTTTCTTTTTCTTCATTTTAGCTATTTGATCATTTTCAGCTCCATATTTCCACAGTACGTAATCATCCTTCACGTATTTCATTAACACCAGTGTGTAAAGTAACAGAATCTCCCTCCATCACTGACACTGACTCACTAAACACACCTGGAGAATAAACAGATGTTACACAGATTAAATCCTCTGATGGTTCACAAAGCTGGACAAAAGCTGTATCATTTACATGTGAAGTTGAGAACATCCAGAAGATCAGCAGAAACATGAGATATATGAACAGACAGATGTGTGAGAGCCTTTAGGATGACTTGCACTAATAAGGTTTAAATTATCTTATATCTGTATATCACTGCTATATTGACATTCCTTTGACACAGATAAAGAACAATAAATATATATAATATAACTGTCTAACTGCATAAACTGCTAAACTGTTAACTGCTACCATAACAGAGAGACTGCTAGAATCAAGTAGACAAAGAAAAGACTGCAACAGCTTACGAATCGCCTGGAAATATATTTATAGTATCAATTAATGGAGTAATTTTGCATAGTTGATGAAAAAAGGACACATTAAGAACACATTGGATCCTGGAGCTATAACAACCTTGAAGGGTTCTTCGTAGTAATGCCACAGTGTCGTCTACCACAAGAATTGTATTTAATATATATAATATATTTAATATATTAAACACATAAATGCATTAATTCTATATATAAACTCAAAGCAAACAGGTTTGCAAAAATAGATTTCGCAGTCATGCGACTTTCTTGAGTTTGAAGTAATAGGGTCAAAGTTAACTTATCTTAAATGTAAAGGAACATTGGGATCAAAATGATGGTAAGTATGAATATTTCAAAGTTTAACGCAGCAGATTTATCAGCTAAACCTTGACTTAAGCTTGATCCGTATGGTGCAACACATCCTTAATCTTACATTTCAGAAGAAAATCAATAAATAAAGTTACATCATTTATTGCAGATTGATAGTACCAGTTTAATTGGGCCAGATATTTCGATACAGCTTGTAAATTAATAAAACATTCTAGATCTGGACATTTTATATTATAAAGTGAAACTAAAGTAAGCAGATTTCAAAATATTCATGATACTGAGAGCGAAAAATTAAGGAAAAATTAAGCCATAAAATGTTTTAATAACTTACCAATCTGACGGCACCAGCACAAACAGAACAAAACAAACACGTGAAACATTTTCTTCAGTCGTTCGTTCATTATCTGATCTAATAAAACCTCTGCTAAACCACCAGCAGAAGTGTAAATGTGTGAGTCCTCCCACGACAGAACTTGACCCTCCTCGTTCACACGCTGCCTTCGCATGCTAGAATTATAGAGTTACAGTGCTCAGCGTAAATGAGTACACCCCCTTTGAAAAGTAACATTTTAAACAATATCTCAATGAACACAAAAACCATTTCCAAAATGTTGACAAGACTAAGTTTAATATAACATCTGTTTAACTTATAACATGAAAGTAAGGTTAATAATATAACTTAGATTACACATTTTTCAGTTTTACTCAAATTAGGGTGATGCAAAAATGAGTACACCCCACAACAAAAACTACTAAATCTAGTACTTTGTATGGCCTCCATGATTTTTAATGACAGCACCAAGTCTTCTAGGCATGGAATGAACAAGTTGGCGACATTTTGCCAGATCTATCTTTTCCATTCTTCAAGAATGACCTCTTTTAGAGATTGGATGCTGGATGGAGAGTGATGCTCAACTTGTCTCTTCAGAATTCCCCATAGGTGTTCGATTGGGTTCAGATCAGGAGACATACTTGGCCACTGAATCACTTTCACCCTGTTCTTCTTCAGAAATCCAACAGTGGCCTTAGATGTGTGTTTAGGATCATTGTCATGTTGGAAAAGTGCACGACGACCAAGGGCACGGAGTGATGGTAGCATCTTCTCTTTCAGTATAGAGCAGTACATTTGTGAATTCATGATGCCATCAATGAAATGCAGCTCCCGACACCAGCAGCACTCATGCAGCCCCACATAAGGACACTGCCACCACCATGTTTCACTGTAGGCACCATGCATTTTCTTTGTATTCCTCACCTTTGCGGCCATACAGTTTTGAAGCCATCAGTTCCAAAAACATTTATCTTGGTCTCATCACTCCAGGTATAGAGTCCCAGTAGTCTTCATCTTTGTCAGCATGGGCCCTGGCAAACTCTAGGCGGGCTTTTTGTGCCTGGGCTTTAGGAGACTTCTTTCGTGGACGGCACCCATGCATGCCATTCCTCTGCAGTGTGTACGCCGTATTGTGTCACGGAAATAGTCACCCCAGTTTGGCTTTCTACTTCTTTAGATAACTGCAGTGAACTTGCATGTCGATTTTCTTCAACCCTTCTCATCAGAAGACGCTCCTGAAGAGGTGTTAACTTCCGGGGACGACCTGGACGTCTCTGTGAGATGGTTGCAGTTCCATCTTTTTTAAATGTTTGTACCACTTTTGCTACAGTATTCTGACTAATAAGTAAAGCTTTGCTGATCTTCTTGTAGCCTTCACCTTTCTTGTGTAAATAAATTATTTTCTTTCTCAGGTCTTGTGATATTTCTCTTCCATTTGGTGCCATTGCTGACAGCATGAAATGGGAAGGGGTTTTCTTTAAGTAACACTCTTTTATAGTCAACTGTCACCTGTGTAATAAATAATTAGACTCACCTGTGGTTGAATTCTTGTTAAATTAGACATTTGTAGTCTAAAATGTAGCTTTGCTCCAGAGACTTTCAGTGGGGTGTACTCATTTTTGCATCACCCTAATTTGAGTAAAACTGAACATTTTGTTCTCTAAGTTATGTTATTAACCTTACTTTCATGTTATAAGTTAAACAGATGTTATATAAAACTTAGTCTTGTCAACATTTTGGAAAATGTTTTTTGTGTTCATTGAGATATTGTTTAAAATGTTACTTTTTAAAGGGGTGTACTCATTTACGCTGAGCACTGTATTGTAGCTTGAACTGTTCTTAACGGGCAAATATTCTATATTTGTATCATTTAACTTACAAAAGTAACTTTAATTTAAGTACAAAAGCTGTGATTGGGGCGGCACACTTTCAAAAGTTATCTTATTTAAGAGTGGATAGTACTGTAAATGTACATATAAGTGCCTAAAGTGTAAATATTACTGACAAGGTACCGTCCCAGTGACAAATTATGTACCTTTTCTGAGAGTGTAGTTTCCTGACAGTGTTAAATGGATAACGGTAAAAGAATATTATGTGAATTGTATTGTGTCAATTTTTCTGTGTTGCAGGCGTCAAAATCAAAATTAGTTTATTTTTACAAAATAAAATTTAGTCAATGCAAGCATTGTAACTATTTTCTTTGTACATTTGTCAGCTAAATGAAGATGCATAAGAATTAGCAAATGATTTTTGCATTTATATATTCAGTATATTTATTCTATTTTTAGTGAATGGAAAAAACAAAGTGCATAGATAAAATCGTCTAGGTTTTGTAAGTTCATCTTCTGAGTCAAACCGAAAGCTGCTGTGGTCTGTGTTCTACAGACACGTGGTTTGATCTGCTGGTGGACAAACAGCTTGTAGATGAGAGTGGGTATTTAGTTCATGTGTGTTTAGTTTGTGGGTGTAGAGTTTCTTCCTGTCCTGCTAATATGAGCAGCTTTTTAAGACTCACTAAACTACTGAAAAAAGCTGAGCAACTGCTTGACACTGAGAGAGAAACAATATCAAGATTATATTAACTGTTTAAAAGTTTAGAAAGCTTTCTTTCTTTCTGGAGGTGGAGACTAAGGTGCAATCAGGGGACCAGAATGGATTCAGAGGAACGGAGAAGTCTTTGGCCCAAGTGCAGCCGCAGGCCTGGAAGTCCACCTTGTAGCTGAAGCACATCAAAGTGACGCACAATTTTCACATTTTATATTATGTCACATGACTTTTACAATCACCTGCTGCATAGCACTGAGATGTTGTCACCAGATGGCGCCACTAGATATAGTGAAAGGAGGTAATGACGAGTCAAAGATATTTGTCAAATCAATTAGCTATCTGTCAATGTATATAAAAAATTATAATAACTGTAATTGAAGGTATTTATCAATACAGCTTCAGAGGCCTATTTCATAAAGCAAGTTCACCAAATAAGCTAAGTTTATTTCAGTTAGTCTGACTTGATGCCCCTTGATTTGGTTCAGAATAAGTCTGTTTTAATGTGTTGTTGTTCTGCTGGTGTGGTTTATTATCACTGCAATAACTATATAGATTCTGTACAACACAGCTTATTGTAAGATGTAGCGTGTGAAAGGAATCGTTGAAAGGTTTGAATCAGTTGTTTTGCAGCACGCTGCTGACCCCTGCTGGACAGAACAGTGGAAACCAAAACATGCATAAAACACCTACAGCAAAGCACTTGCAAATCATTACAAAAGCTGTAATATATCGAGAGCAATCATCTAATACCATTCAATATGACGTGTCTTACATGTGTTATTTTATTAAATTATAGGACTTGATTTATTTGTTTTACTGGTAGATTGGATAATTAGACCAATAGGAGTCAAAACTACATCTCTTACTTTTTATTATAAACATGTGTCATTAAGTGTCAGATAAATTGTCAAACTGATCTGAGATAGACACTTCTGGCTCATGGGTTTTCAGATAATCATCGCCCCTAGCGGTGAACCACTGAAGGACAGAAACAGTTATGACGTAAGGAAACCTAGTTGACAGAACCACGTGACTTCTGATTGTATGTTTATAGCACACTGTGTCGGGTAAAAGATGTGATTTTACACTTTCAACACCAGAGAGCGATGATGTGATTGTGATGAATTTGCCACAATATCCAGCAGAGCTTATTGTGTGTGATAGACTGTATTCAATCGTTATTTATTTATTCACAGAGAATATTTAATGTGGTAAAGTTCATGCTTGTTAAGCTAGCAAATATAACATTTAGTTGAGTTTCTGAATGCTTGCTATTTGTGGGCAAATACATTTAACTAATAGGCTACATATAGCAGCACAATTTCAAGACATAACAATGAGAGTGGATGTACAAAATAGAAAAAAGAAGAAGAAACATTTGATGAAGTAAAAAGTAAAACAAATAAAAATTAAAACAGGGTCAGGAAAGAAGAAAACACATCCTGGTAGAGAATAAGGTGTGAGTCAGGATCCGCAGAGCTGTAACATTAATTTATTCCAGTAGATTTGGTATTTGATCATCGCTTTGTGATGATATTTCCATACATATGGTCCTCCATTGATTTCTGCAAGGAAAATAGTCTACAGTCAATCAAGAGCAACAGTTTAAAAACATTTTAAAATAATATAATTTTTCTTCAAATTCATTCAGAGTGAATATACAGACTTTACAAGACCTCATTAAAGCTTCTGTAAAATACTATCATTGACTGGCCATAGCTTTTAAGATTTGGATGTTTTAATTGATTGTAGCCTGAATTGTTTATTGATCACTGTCATGAGTACTTGATATATACTGTATATATTATTATTACTTTTTATTTATCCTCTATCCTCTTTTCACTTCTGTTTTCGTTTTTATAACCAATTCTGTTCCTGTGTTCCTGTGGCTCAGTGGTAGAGCATTGCGTTAGCAGCGCAAAGGTTGTGGGTTCGATTCCCAGGGAACACACACGCTGACAAAACATGTATAACCTGAATGCATTGTAAGTCGCTTTGGATAAAAGCGTCTGCTAAATGCATAAATGTAAATTCTTACTATGTGTTTGCAGATCAATACTATCACTACCACTCGCAAAACCCCGCATCACACACTGTAGACAGCGCAATCCTAACAACCTGCGCACTTTGCCTATGTCCACTAATACAGTACTTTCTTTTTCTATTGGTCTCTGGAATTGTCAGTCTGCTGTCAACAAATCTGATTTAATTACTTCCATTACTAGTCATTCAAGGCTAAACCTCATGGCCCTGACAGAGACCTGGATCAAACCAGAGGACAATGCTACACCTGCGGCACTCTCCAATAATTTCTCCTTTTCCCACACCCCCCGTTTGACTGGAAGAGGTGGAGGTACTGGTTTGCTCATCTCTAATAATTGGAAATTCACTCCTTTATCATCTCCGAGTATAAACAGCTCCTTTGAATCACATTCGGTTACTATTACCTACCCTCTAAAAATCCATTTTGTAGTTGTTTATCGTCCTCCAGAACCACTAGGTAACTTTGTGGAAGAATTCGATTTGTTGCTCTCAACCTTTCCTGAGGATGGTACTACTCTAGTTATATTTGGAGACTTTAACATCCAACTAGATAAACCTCAGGCTGCAGACTTCCACACTCTACTTGCTTCTTTTGATCTCAAACGAGTGTCAACTACGGCTACTAACAAATCAGGCAACCAACTGGACCTTATTTACATACGATACTGCTCCACTGATCATGTGCTGGTTACTCCACTGCACACCTCAGACCACTTCCTCCTCACTCTTAACCTCAACATGATTCCTGACACATCAAATACCCCTCCACATGTCACTTTTCGATGTAACTTACGCTCGCTCTCACCCTCCCGGCTATCTGCTATGGTTTCATCTTCTCTTCCTCCCTTTAAACAGTTATCATATCTTGATGCTAATAGTGCTACTGACACTTTCTGTTCCACTCTGATGTCTTGTTTTGATACTTTCTGCCCCTTAACTTCCAGGCCAGCACGTACCACTCCTTCTGCCCCTTGGCTATCTATCGTTCTCCGCAAACATCGTTCTAAACTCAGGGCTGCAGAAAGGGTATGGCGCAAATCACAAAATCCTACTGACCTTAATTTATATCGATCACTCCTCTCTGACTTCTCTGCTAATGTCTCCACTGCTAAAAGGACATACTATCATGACAAAATTAACAATTCACCTAATTCTCGCATGCTCTTTAAAATATTTTCCTCCCTCCTTTGTCCTCCTCCTCCCTCTCCTTCATCAACTCTAACAGCTGACCACTTTGGCACATTCTTCATTAATAAAATTACAAACCTCACTGCACAAATTTTCACACCACAATCTGTCAAACACATCTTACCAGCAAACATAAACTCTTTCACATACTTCTCTCCACTCTCAAATCTCTAAACTCATCCTTTCCAGTCATCCTACTACTTGTCCGTTTGATCCTATTCCATCTCATCTCCTTCAAGCTATTTCTCCTGCAGTTGTTCCTGCACTCACTCACATCGTTAACACATCCCTTCACACTGGAATTTTTTCCTCAGCATTTAAACAGGCTCGTATAACCCCACTTCTTAAGAAACCAACTCTTAACCCAACTCTTTTAGGGAACTATAGACCGGTTTCCCTTCTACCTTTCATTGCAAAAACACTTGAACGAATTGTGTTCAACCAAGTCTCTGCTTTCTCACACAGAACAACCTCCTGGACAGTAACCAATCTGGCTTCAGAAGTGGACTTCTGAAAAAGCTGCTTTTGATACGGTCAACCACCAGATCCTCCTGTCAACCCTGATGAGAAAGGACATCTCAGGAACCGCACTCCAGTGGTTTGAGTCTTACCTCTCAGATAGGTCCTTCAAAGTATCTTGGAGAGTTGAGGTATCCAAGTTGCAACATCTAGCTACAGGGGTGCCACAGGGCTCAGTTCTTGGACCACTTCTCTTTTCTGTCTACATGGCTTCACTAGGTTCTGTCATTCAGAAACATGGCTTTTCATATCACCGCTATGCTGATGACACTCAACTCTACCTCTCATTCCATCCTGATGATCTGATGATAGCTGCTCGCATCTCAACATGTCTAACAGACATTTCTTGCTGGATGAAGGGCCATCACCTTCAACTAAACCTAGCTAAGACAGAACTGCTTGTGGTTTCAGCAAACCCATTGTTTCATCACAATTTCACCTTCCAATTAGGCTCATCAACAATAACTCCTTCAAAAACAGCCAGAAACCTTGGAGTTGTGATTGATGATAAGCTGAATTTCACAGACCACATTACTAAAACTGCCCGGTCCTGTAGATTTGCATTATATAACATTAAGAAGATCAGGCCCTTTCTCTCGGAACATGCAACACAACTCCTTGTTCAGGCTCTTGTTCTGTCCAGACTTGACTATTGCAATGCTCTCTTGGCAGGTCTTCCAGCCAGTTCCATCAAACCTCTACAATTAATACAAAACGCTGCTGCAAGATTAATCCAAAAAGAACGCACGTCACACCTCTGTTCATCAATTTGCACTGGCTACCAATAGCTGCTCGCATTAAATTCAAGGCATTAATGTTTGCCCACAGAAGCACCTCTGGCTCTGCACCCCTTTACCTAAATTCATTACTTCAGACTTATATGCCCTCTAGAAGCTTGCGTTCTGCAAGTGAACGACGCATTACTGTACCATCCCAAAGAGGCACAACATCACTTTCACTGACTTTTACATTAACTGTTCCCATCTGGTGACCTGCCGAACCCAATCCCAGCAGCTGAATCCTTACCCATCTTCAAGAAACGGCTAAAAACACATCTCTTCCATCTTTATTTGACCCTCTAACTCTAGCACTCTCTATTCTATTTTTATTTGATCTAGTCTGTCTTCTTTTTATTAAAAACACACACATTTGACCCTCTATCAATTGCATATTTATTCTCTAACTGCTAGCTTTTCTTTTAAAACTAACAATAAGTTTAATTTTTCTATATTTTACATACTAGTTTTCTGAAAAAAAAATCCTTCCTACGTGTACTGCGTTCGGCTAACCAGGACTTATAATAGCACTTGCATGTTGTTGCTCTTTTGTTGGTTTTGATTGCTTCTATAATGTCCTCACTTGTAAGTCCCTTTGGATAAAAGCGTCTGCTAAATGACTAAATAAATAAATAAAATAAAATATATAAATAAATAAAATATATAAATAAATAAATATATATATATATATATTAATCTGGAGGATAGCCTGTATATTTTCTAGTAGGCATTTCTTCCACAATTAACTTTATTTGTATGAAAGTAAATGGTGACTGAGGCTGACAATCTGCCTAAAAGAAACTCATGTGGGCTTGTAACAGTACCTTGCATAGATTAAGACCTTTTAATTTGCTTTTTGGATGAACTAATCATTAAATAATAAGCATAATTTGTCAGTAATATCTTGTTGTTATTGAAGGAAAATACAATAATTTTCTGCATTCTAATTAATTTTGATTTGTGCTAATGAATTTATTGGTCTGCAAATGGATTATATTGCACACAAAAATTCAGTCAGCAAGTTTCAATCAGACTGACTGCAACAACTTCTTACCTTTTTTCGTGATGTTGATTTACTCAATGCTGAATGAGTCCTGTCTTTCTCCTGTGTCTGGACTGCATTAACACATACAACAACATTTGTCATTTTATAATGAAATGTGTGCCTTATAAAATATAAATATTTCAACATGTGCATTATTGTTTGATCTCCTGAGCAATTTGTTTTACATTTCCTGCAGATGCAGAAGATCCCGACTGCAGCTAAAATCAACAGAAAACCACCAGCACCAGCAGCAGCAGAAATCAACACTATCAGAGATACAGAGTCTGGAGGACCTAAAGGAGAGGAAAAGACAGACAGACATTAATCTAAGTGATTGCATCAGTCTAATCTACAACAGAACACATAGATAATGTCAGCGATGCTGTACCTGAACATGTCTGACAGAGTTGACTGATGTCCAGGTGTCTCGTCTGGTTTCTGATGGGATTGTTGAGCACACAGCTGTAGGTGTTTTTATCCTGATATTCCACCTCCAGAGGTAGAGAGAGACTGATGCTGAGATCAGACACACTGATGCTGTACAATAAACTGTTTCCTTTGTACCAGGAGAGAGTCACATGACCCACATTCACCACTGAACACCGCAATGAACAATATGATGATGATGATGAAGAACTGTTTGAACAGTTAATGCTGATGACAGGAACAGGCAGACGAGCTGGAAGACATAAGAGATTAAAAGAAAAATATTGATAAATCTAGACAACATTCATATTTCCAGCTCTTACTTTGTGAGTGTTTCTATCATCTCAAACAACAAAATGACTAAGAGTGAAAGACATTTAGGTGTCTGCATTAAAAGAAAATTTGTGATTTTATATTCATACAAAACACATTAAATCCAAGTAAAGTGTCTACGTTAATGGTTTAAATAAGTTTTGTGAAAATAAAATGTCAAAATGTGAATGTTAAATAATGGGCGGGTGGTCGGTTGAAATGGCGTTCTGGGGCATCTATGCACAATAACCGTTTTATTAAAATCGAAACTGAAACTAAGATTAGATTCATCGCACTACTGCTGCTATAGTAAATAATTTAAATTATTTACTTGCTGCTAGGAAGGAATATTTCGTTTCCTTCCTATTTGTAGTCTGCATTTTCGTTGGTTTATTGTTTTGATTGCACTTACTGGTAATTATAATCATTTGCGCCTCCATTGCTCCTTGGGCAAGGTGTTAGTTTCGTCTTGAGCTATTAGCACTCTGTTAGGCTTATTGGCTGGGCTAATCAGAAGCCGTTCACAGCTGTTTTCACTCTATTCTCTTCATTAGACTGTGTATTTATTTGATGTCCGAGGCTGACGCGGAAGCGTCTGCAGAAGCGTTCAGCATCCTCGTGTGAAGACAGACGAGTGTAAAGACAAGCGACTTTTTCCTGCGCGACTTTACCCGAGCAACGACACCGGCAACGCAATTAGGTATAATTTTTTTCCCCCTTCCTTCACACAGTCTCCTTTCCTATCTTCTATCATGTGTTTCAAAACCATTCCGGTTGTCTCTCGACCACACTCTAACATCACACGCAGGCGGCAAAATAATCCTGCTAACCTGCGCCCCATCTCTACATCTTCTACTACACCTCTTTCTTTCTCTATGGCTCTCTGGAATTGTCAGTCAGCTGTCAACAAAGCAGACTTCATTTCCGCTTTTTCTTTACAATCCACTCTCAGCATCTTGGGCTTGACTGAGACCTGGATTCGTCCAGAAGACTCAGCAACCCCAGCTGCCCTCTCTAACAATTTCTCTTTCTCTCACACCCCATGTCAAGTTGGCCGGGGTGGGGGCACTGGTCTGCTCATTTCAAATAATTGGAAATACTCCACCCACTCGCCCCTATGCAATTACAACTCATTTGAATCTCATGCGATTACTGTAATGGCTCCTATAAAACTCCAGATTGTGGTAATCTACCGTCCCCCTGGCCAAATTCTAGCCCCCTTCCTAGAGGAGCTGGATGGGTTGCTGTCCTCTTTCATGGAGGATGGAACTCCACTCTTAGTTTTTGGCGATTTCAACATTCATCTAGAAAAGCCTTATGCTACAGACTTTCATTCGCTCTTAGCTTCATTTGATCTCAAACGCCTTACCACTACTAGCACTCACAAATCAGGCAACCAACTTGATTTAATTTACACACGCGATTGTACTGTAGATAACATTCTGGTACAACCACTACATATCTCTGACCATTTCTTCATTAAATTCACATTACACTTTGCTACCCGGGTGCCACCAACCCCCTTACCTGTTACTTTTAGACGAAACCTACGCTCCCTTTCTCCCTCACATCTTTCCTCTGTAGTATCCTCCTCTCTTCCCTCACCTACACATTTCTCATCTCTGGATGTGAATACTGCTACTGATACTTTATGCTCTACTTTAACCACTTGTCTAGATGACATTTGTCCTCTCTCCTCCAGGCCAGCACGGACTGCCCCTTCTAACCCCTGGTTATCTGATGTTCTTCGTGAACATAACAGCTGATGACTTTGCAACTTTTTTTTACAAACAAAACTAAAACAATCAGTAGTCAGTTTTCACCTCCACTCACACAGGACCCCCAACCAACTAGATCCACTGCTCAAACTCCCATCTTCTCCTTCTGTCCCCTCACTGAGGCGGAAGTATCCAAACTTCTCCTCTCCAGCCATCCTACAACATGTCCTCTTGATCCAATCCCCTCACACCTTCTCCAAGCAATCTCTCCCGCACTCTTACCAGCACTCACACACATCATCAACACATCTCTCCTCACAGGCATCTTCCCCACTGCATTCAAGCAGGCTCGGGTAACCCCTCCTGCATTAAACCTACATTAAACACTTCTCTTTTAGAAAACTACAGACCTGTCTCTCTCCTTCCATTCGTTGCCAAAACACTCGAACGAGTTGTCTTCAACCAGGTCTCATTGTTTCTTTCACAGAACAACAAACTGGATGCTAAACAGTCAGGTTTCAGGAGTGGCCATTCAACTGAGACTGTGCGACTCTCGATCACTGAAGCCTTGCGAATTGCAAAAGCCGATTCCAAATCATCAGTCCTCATTCTGCTGGATCTGTCTGCCGCTTTTGACACTGTCAATCATCAGATCCTCCTGTCCACCCTCTCATCACTGGATATCACTGGGATTCCACTTCACTGGTTTGAATCCTATCTCACTGGTCGGTCTTTCAGGGTGGCCTGGGGAGGGGAGGTATCCAAAGCACATAAATTGGTCACTGGGGTTCCCCAGGGATTGGTTCTTGGACCCCTCCTCTTCTCCACATACACTACATCACTGGCTCCCATCATACAGGCACATGGCTTCTCCTACCATTTCTATGCTGATGACACACAGCTCTATCTCTCATTTCGACCAGATGATCCAACGGTAGCTGCACGGATCTCAGGCTGCCTGGCGGACATCTCGGCATGGATGAAAGAACACCATCTACAGCTCAACCTGGCAAAGACTGAGCTTCTTGTCTTTCCTGCAACTCCAACTCTACAGCATGATTTCGCGATTCAGTTAGGTTCATCAACAATTACCCCATCAGCTTCGGTCAGAAATCTTGGTGTAATCTTCGATGACCAGCTGACCTTCAAAGAGCACATTGCAAAGACTGCTCGATCTTGCAGGTTTGCATTGCACAACATCAGAAAGATCAGGCCCTTTCTGACAGAGCATGCTGCACAACTTCTTGTCCAGGCCCTTGTCATTTCTAGACTGGACTACTGCAATGCTCTTCTAGCTGGACTTCCATCAAACACAATCAAACCTCTACAAATGATTCAGAATGCAGCGGCACGACTGGTCTTCAACGAGCCCAAAAGAGCCCATGTTACACCTCTCTTTGTGTCCTTGCACTGGCTACCAGTTGCAGCTCGCATCCAGTTCAAGACACTGATGCTTGCATATAGAACAACCACAGGCTCAGCACCCACCTACTTCCACTCACTATTACAAATTTACACCCCCTCCAGAAGTCTGAGATCTGCTAGTGAGCGACGCCTCGTGGTACCATCACAGAGAGGCTCAAAATCACTCTCCAGAACATTCTCTTTCACCGTTCCTGACTGGTGGAATGATCTTCCCACCCCCATCCGGAATGCTGGATCCCTGTCAAATTTCAAGCAACAACTGAAAACTCATCTCTTTCAACTCTACTTGACTACTTAAAAAAAAAAAAAAACGTTTTTTTCAAAATCTTCATCTTTCTCTTTATCTTTCTCTCCTTCCCTTGCTAGCTTGTACTTATTTCAACAATGCCTGAGACTTGGTGTTATTGGCACTTCCTCTGTCTGTTTGCCTCTTCAAGATTAATCGCTTTATGTACTCCCCAATTGTAAGTCGCTTTGGATAAAAGCGTCTGCTAAATGACTAAATGTAAATGTATAGCCCAAGTGGAATTTTATTTAAAACGTTACCATACATTAAAGATGTCATATTAGAGACGTGATAGAATTTGGCCAGTTACAGTCATTCTAGTAGGCAGACGTTGCTGTTTTAACATTTTTCCGAAGATCTCTACGATTCGCTTAAAGTGGATTGTTGACGTCTTCAAGATCGATCATGATATAAAATCATCAGACTGCCCATCCTTAACATTATGCCACAAATGCTGTTGATGGAGTTCAACTTGAACTGAATCCTCCTTTATTAAAACAAGTTATGTGAATGTAACTGTAAGTTTGGACTACTCACCATGGACAGAAACACTGAATGTTTTTGATGATTTTTTTGCTCCAGTTATCTCTAGTTGATAAACTCCAGCGTGTTCAGCTGTAATGTTTGTGATGGTCAGAGATCCAGTTTTACTGTCCAGCTTCAGTCTGTCTCTGAATCTCCCATCAGTACCATTAAATGTGGAGAAGATGTGTTTCTTTTTCTTCATTTTAGCTATTTGAGAGTTTTCAGCTCCATATTTCCACAGTACGTCATCACCTTCACGTATTTCATTAACACCAGTGTTTAAAGTGACAGAATCTCCCTCCGTCACTGACACTGACTCACCAAACACACCTGATGAACAAACATATGTTAGGCTTCTGATGGTTTACAAAGCCTGAAATCAGCAGTTGTCAGTGAATTGGAAAACACATTGGGAACAGCCACAGAAACACAAAAGCAAATGAAAGGTGATATACACACATTGTATTAGCTTGACCTTCTGAAATATGGGACATTTAGATCAGTAGATATGTTTGACTAATGAATTTATATTACTTTTGATATTGTTCATAGTTACTACTGAAGTATTTGTAAACTAATATTTAGAGAGGTTTTGCATTTGTAAGGTCTTGAAATTAAGATAATTAAATGGCATTGCACCCCCGCCCCCAGTCCCACTATCCACAGGATATATTTAAAAAATATAAAAACAAAATATATTAAAATATACGATCCATTTCTTTAGCCTGCCTTGTGGCGTGCTCCCTCACAACTCTCCCTCTCACACTCAGGACTTGTTTTTTACAGGATTGCTTCCACTCTACATCCGTTTCTCTCACTGAAACTTTTCTGAGCAATTTTCTGAGGCTTCCCATCACCCAGATCATATCTGATAATTTATCACAACTTCTCAGATTTGTAACGGCATTGCTTCCACCCTGTACATTTACATTTACATTTAGTCATTTAGCAGATGCTTTTATCCAAAGCGACTTACAATTGGGGAGTACATAAAGCGATTAATCTAGAAGAGGCAAACAGACAGAGGAAGTGCCAATAACACCAAGTCTCAGGCATTGTTCAAATAAGTACAAGCTAGCAAGGGAAGGAGAGAAAGAGAAAGATGAAGATTTTTAAAAAAAAAGTGAAAGAATATATATATACAGTGGGTACGGAAAGTATTCAGACCCCCTTAAATTTCACTCTTTGTTATATTGCAGCCATTTGCTAAAATCATTTAAGTTCTTTTTTTTCCCTCATTAATGTACACACAGCACCCCATATTGACAGAAAAACACAGAATTGTTGACATTTTTGCAGATTTATTAAAAAAGAAAAACTGAAATATCACATGGTCCTAAGTATTCAGACCCTTTGCTGTGACACTCATATATTTAACTCAGGTGCTGTCCATTTCTTCTGATCATCCTTGAGATGGTTCTACACCTTCATTTGAGTCCAGCTGTGTTTGATTATACTGATTGGACTTGATTAGGAAAGCCACACACCTGTCTATATAAGACCTTACAGTGCATGTCAGAGCAAATGAGAATCATGAGGTCAAAGGAACTGCCTGAAGAGCTCAGAGACAGAATTGTGGCAAGGCACAGATCTGGCCAAGGTTACAAAAAGGTTCTGCTGCACTTAAGGTTCCTAAGAGCACAGTGGCCTCCATAATCCTTAAATGGAAGACGTTTGGGACGACCAGAACCCTTCCTAGAGCTGGCCGTCCGGCCAAACTGAGCTATCGGGGGAGAAGAGCCTTGGTGAGAGAGGTAAAGAAGAACCCAAAGATCACTGTGGCTGAGCTCCAGAGATGCATTCGGGAGATGGGAGAAAGTTGTAGAAAGTCAACCATCACTGCAGCCCTCCACCAGTCGGGGCTTTATGGCAGAGTGGCCCGACGGAAGCCTCTCCTCAGTGCAAGACACATGAAAGCCTGCATGGAGTTTGCTAAAAAACACCTAAAGGACTCCAAGATGGTGACAAATACGATTCTCTGGTCTGATGAGACCAAGATAGAACTTTTTGGCCTTAATTCTAAGCGGTATGTGTGGAGAAAACCAGGCACTGCTCATCACCTGTCCAATACAGTCCCAACAGTGAAGCATGGTGGTGGCAGCATCATGCTGTGGGGGTGTTTTTCAGCTGCAGGGACAGGACGACTGGTTGCAATCGAGGGAAAGATGAATGCGGCCAAGTACAGGGATATCCTGGATGAAAACCTTCTCCAAAGTGCTCAGGACCTCAGACTGGGCCGAAGGTTTACCTTCCAACAAGACAATGACCCTAAGCACACAGCTAAAATAACGAAGGAGTGGCTTCACAACAACTCCGTGACTGTTCTTGAATGGCCCAGCCAGAGCCCTGACTTAAACCCAATTGAGCATCTCTGGAGAGACCTAAAAATGGCTGTCCACCAACGTTAAGTTCTGTACCTATTAAGTTCTGTATCAGTTACAAAATAGTATTACTTGCCTATAAGGCCCTAAATGATTAAGCTTCTGCGTACCTAACAAATCTTCTATCACGCAACAATCCAACCCGCTCGCTAAGATCGCAAAACTCTGGACTCTTGGTAGTACCTAGGATAGCAAAGTCCACTAAAGGAGGTAGAACTTTTTCATATTTGGCTCCCAAACTCTGGAATAGCCTTCCTGATAACGTTCGGGGTTCAGACACACTCTCTCTATTTAAATCTAGATTAAAGACACATCTATTTAGCCAAGCATTCATATAATGCATCTCACAATCGTGTTCTGCCAGTATATCTGATCAAATGCACATTATTATGCTTTAGCTTGGGTTAAACTGATAATTTCATCCAGGGTTATCCCTGGACGGAACAACTGCTAACGCTAATTTTCTTTATTTGTTTCTCTGTTTCTGGATTAACATCCCGTGGTAACTAGGAATTACACAAGCTTCAATCTGGATCCAACCCTTAAATGATCTGAGATGACCAAACACTTGAGAAGAGATTATGACAACCCCTCGGAGGACCTCAGAGGAAGCCAACCATCAGCGATTATACTGAATTAACCAAATTTTGCCATAAATGGTGGATCAGCACCTAGAGACAACCTCTACAGCCATGAACATCAGCAGAGTCTAGGACACATAGATGAGCTCCAGAGACCGATGCCCAGTGAGGAACTCGTCACCTAGACAGCCATCGGGAAAAGACCACTGGAACCAGTGAACCGCTTACAATCTGACTTTGCTGCAGTTGGAACAAACTGCTGGTTCGTCTGGCCGGAGGGGAACTGGCCCCCCGACTGAGCCTGGTTTCTCCCAAGGTTTTTTCTCCATTCTGTCACCGATGGAGTTTTGGTTCCTTGCCACTGTCGCCTCTGGCATGCTTAGTTGGGAATCTTCATTTCTAGCAAAATCATCGACTTTATTGCACAGATATTATTTAAACTGAACTGAGCTGGAAGATGCCATTACTAAATTCAATAATGAAAAGCCTTCAGCTGAAAATTGAGTGATAAATCTTGTCATTTTACATTATTGACAATTTTCCTATTTTGATATTGTGCAGTTGCTTTGTTACAATTTGTATTGTTAAAAGCGCTATATAAATAAAGGTCACTTTACTTGACTTCACTTGGTATTCCAAGGATTCAAACTATGTCCTCTGCCAAACACCATCAACTCTCAAACACATCATGACAGACTGCAAGACCAGTCTCCTGCAAGGAAGATACACTTGGAGACACAATCTGATCCTCAAGATCCTTTGTAGAGCAAGCAGAGCATGACCAATTGACGTTGAAGAAGTAGCCAGTGGATTTGGCACAAGTGGAATGATCCATGCTGGGCTCCAAGTAAAGCAATATAAATCACTCAAGAACTCCCACTTATCAACCTTTCAGCCAACTGCCGACTTTACCAACAGGGTCAATTTTGGGAACATTAAGCACAGGACACAAGCTGAGGACTGATCTTCCTGCAGCGGGCCACCCTTGTGGAGGGTGTATAGTGTTGAAAAACCAAATTATCTGATGATGCAAGGGTAGGGTAGAGTGGGGGAAAACGCCCCCTACTGTTTTTCCCAAAATAACCACAGGATAAATGTTATTGAAACTATGGACTACGTTGACAAGTGTGATGTAGAAGTTTTCACCATGAAGCTTACACTGGAGATGTACTGGAAAGAAAACCAATTTTAATGTTAAAATGTTCTAATTTTCAGCTGTAAGAAAAAAGTGTTTTAACGCTTGTTTTGTAGAACATCACAGTTGTATATGATATGAGAACAGCAGGGACTGTAGATAGGGAGTATGTGTTATTTAATATAAATATCATTATATTTTCAGAATTACATATTTTCTTTCTCAAACATAGTGTGTGGGGTAAAACACCCCCAGGGGCAATGGGCAATTACTGTAGTTAATCTGTTCTGAACAGCAAATCCTTTGTAAATAGTTGGTTGACTAAAATTTACAAATATAAAATTTGGACTTTATATTAAAAAATTACCTCTAGTTAGCATCAGGTTGCTAAGCTAGACAGTTAGCATCAGCTAACAATGTTTCTTCAAATAGGCTATTATAATTTAGTAATTCATTATTATTGATTATATTATTTTTGATTTTAAGCTAAAGCTGCCTGTACTCTGCTTTTTCTGTAAAGGTTTAAAGCAACTTGCTTTGTCAGACTGCGGGCATTTTACCCCACCCACCATAGTTTTGTCCAAACTGTAATTTTTGTTAACAATATAATAATATGAAAACTCTAGACATTTTTCATACTTGGTTTATAATTTATGTCATTGTCACTAAAACAATGATAACTTTTCTGAACACGTTTAATTTTAGTTTCACAGAACAAACTAGCACAATCCTTAAGGGGGGCGTTTTTCCTCTCTACCCTACACTACTGATGATGTGACCCGAAATGGCACCCAGACCAAGATTTATCTCCCATACATCTAAAAAATCCCTATCAGATTCTAACCTCTAGTCCTGTTTTTATTTTTTATTATTATACTATTCTTAAAATATGCTTCCTGTAGTGGTAACATGGTGTATATTAAATAAATATGTTTGAACTATGGTTACTATAGTAAAACCATGGCCTGCCAGAGATGGGCTCTTGTACATCTGAAGGTAAAACTTTTGTAAAAAAAATTCTCCCAGATTTATTAACAACAATTACAGAAATAACATGATCCATTTGATAAATACATTTATTTGCACAAACCAACCTAATTACAATAAACTTGACAAAAAAAGTTTGAGGTCGGTAAGAATTTCAGTGTTTTTGAAAGAAGTCTCTTCTGCTCACCCAGGCTGCATTTATGTATTTATTTTTGGATCAACAATACAATAAAAAAATGTGATAATGTTAATATTATTACAATTTAAAGTAGGCTGTTTTCTATGCATATCATCTGTTATCTATGTGAAAATGTGTTAAAATGTCATTTATTTTTGTGATCTAAGCTGAATGTTCAGCATCATTACTTAAGTATTCAGAGTCACATGATACTTCAGAAATCATTATAATATGCTGATCTGATGCTCAATAAATATTGATATTATTATCAAAAAGAAGAACATTTTTAAATAGATTTTTTTTTGCAACAATTTAAACAATGTCTTTTACTGTTACTTTTGTACAATTCTGAATTTAGTGCTAAATAAATACCATTGCTGGTTAAAAAACACACTAAGATAGATATTTTCAATAGATCCACCCACCCATACAACACACTGCATTTTGAGTCAGGGGGTGTACATTTTCCACAAGATGGTCAGGGTAAATTGCTCATTCTTTATCTATAGAAACATTTCAATATTTAATGCATTATAGCTTCCAAAGGGTAGTACTAAAACATAAAACTGTAAATAAATAACCGATCAACCAATCAGTTTCCACAAATTCAACTGTGTGAAAAGTCAGAAAAAAGTTAATAATGTCTGCTACCTCAAATTGTAACAATCGTCCTGTTCAAAAGTTTACACCCCAGGGCTCTTAATGTTAGGTTATGTGTTGCTTTGAGCATCAGTGAATGTTTGCAGCTTTTGATTATCTATGTAACATCATTCATATCAAGGACAAGAATCACATTTATGGAAACATTTGACCCAGTTCTTTGGTTCAAATTCAGTAATCAGATGTTTAAATGGGGTCTGTATGTCAAGTAAGTACTGACTCAAAAAAAAAAACATTTTACATTTATTTTTCATCAATCTTATCATTGCAAGATAATGTGCTAAGTTTTTTAAATGTCCCCCAATCATACAATTCTCGAATTGGGCCTGGCATGAGATTTGAAGGTGCACTCTAAAAAACGCTGGGTTAAATACAAGTCAGTGCTGGGTAAAATATGGACAAACCCAGCAATTGTGTTGTTTTGACCCAGCGGTTGGGTTACTGCCCAGAAGGCTGTGTTAAACATTTAACCTAACTGTTAGTAGAAAACATCCCAACCGCTGGGTTTGTCCATATTTTACCCAGTGCTGGGCTGTATTTAAACCAGCATTTTTTAGAGTGTGGCATAACGAAGAATTTCCATTACTTTCCATGACTTTTAAGATCTGTGAATAATGCTACTGACATTAAGCCAAAAAATATACAAATATATAAAACTTACCAATCAGACGCCAGCAGCACAAAAAGAACAAAACAAACACGTGGAACATTTTCTTCAATTGTTAAGTGAAAAGTCTGCGAAAAAAGTCTGTCATCTCACACTTGTGAGATCTTCTCAGCTCATCATCGGACTCAAACTGAAACCTGCTGTGGTCGGTATTCTTGAGAGAGGAAGAGTGTGTGTTTTTGTACGTGCGTGTTTAATCTGTAGGTGAAGGGTCGTCTTCCTGTCCTGCTTTTATTGAACCACAGTCGATGTTTTCACAAAACAGATTTACAGTCAGATTTAAAGAAACAGTCAGAGTTTGTGTTTTAACTAGACTCTTACCCATCATGTGTCGTTGATAGCATAAACAGATTGGCAGATTAACAAAATATTGCAGACTTTTTCTTGACTGCTACTGAACCTTTAAACAGTTTTGATGAAACATTGCGTTCAAACTCATTAAGGCATTTTTAGGGTGGTGATGTTGGGCCTCTTTTGAGCTCAACATGAACATGACGAGAGCTGACGTGTGGAATATGCCACAAAAACCATCCCGACAAACTGTTTGTAGTTTGTATATCTGCAGTCCTAGATTCAGTTTCCCTTTTTGATTGATGAATACAGAATATTGTCCGTGACGATGGCCATCTTTGAACCTCTCTCACTCACATAAAACCACCAAATAGGAGCATCGATTACAGAAATCGCCACGACTGTTTCACGATGCCAGTCTTTAGTCTAGACAGCCGAAAACCTTGCAGTGTGTCTCAAGGTTTTCGGCTTTAATAATTTTTTGTCCGTGTCAGAAGTTCAGCATGATCATCGCACAGTGTGTTTGCTGCTACGACACACATTTACTGACTACCCAATAAAAATGCGACATGAAATCAACATTACATGGCGCTAAAAATTAAATGTCCTCTTTCGACACTTTTCCACTTTTTTCAGCACACATAAAAACTACAACTGCCAAAGGTTTATCATGCTATTTTTGTTTTCCACAAGCGTATGCTGATGATTATTCTTCTATAGAAACGTGCATCATAGAATACTAGTCAATAGGTGTCATCATCGTACAGTCTACATGCATGACGTACCCAAGTTTTTTTAGATACAGAGTGATTTGTAATGGTCGTATAAGACGCAACTGCATGCCTATTGACAGTCACCTGTAGGCCTTATGGTCTTTTTTGGAACTATTTTGCCAAGATACAGCTGACACAAAGCAACAACACGTTCACCGCTTGTTCTTTGACATTGGTTTAGTGTTATGTCCTTTAAACAACAGTATTCATAAAGTAAAAAATAAATACTTAGAATGACTCAATAAATAACATAATCACCCAAATGCTTGGTCTGAACTCTTACACAGCTTTCCATACAGCTGGCTATCATTCCTTTTTTGAATCAGTTGTGTCACGTTTCCCTGTGTTTTAGAGTAGGTGCACACCAAACCAACACCAAAAAAATAGTGCTGAAGAAAGCTGACTGTGGCATCGTACATTCGTACAAGCTGACACTAGCATGTACATTAACACAACAAGAACATAACTCTCCCACACCAGCAGGTGGCAGTCTGTTTCGGCATTTAAACAGGGAAACCGGAAGAGTAACCATTGTTTTCACCAGCCGTGCTCATTTCTGATGTAGCTGTTTTTTTTCAATCATGTCTGCTTAGTGGTAAATGGCACTGGCATTGTCAGCCCTTGGTCATTTTCTTGTGAATTTAAAAATAAATAAATGGATAGAATGACAACAAGAGTCTGTGTGTTCCCTCTTTACTCCATCACTGGTTTGCTTTCGTAAATTTCATTTTTTCTTGAGCACTCGTTTGCTCAGCCGAATAGCCAATCAGATTTATTTTTCTTGCCAATGAGCTCCACCGCTGATTTGACATGTCTAAAAACCTCTGACGGTGTCCAACTAGAGCCAACAGTGTGGAACATACTGAAAAAAACAAGGCTGACCAACGCTCAAAAACCACGTATGCTGTATGGGATTGAAGCGCCCATTGTTGTTTGGTTTACCGTAATCCCACCTTTACTTCGACATGTTCTTGACCTTTTTAATGTTTGAAGGTCTAAATGCATTTTGAGTTTTGTCTTGCACTTCTGTAACTGAAGCTGAATGTATTTTCCAACCTAAGGCATCAATCATGGTCCTGCAGCAGCTAAACACCCTCTGGCTCCGCCTACTGCCGTAGACACGCCCCAAACTTATGCTATTGGTTGAGCGAGAAAGTGATTGAGTTTCACTCTAAGATCACTCTCAGGCCCTGTCACAAATGGCACCCTAACCCTCACGGTCTTCCTCAGAGTCCGCACTTTCGTGACGTAATGCCGTTTTGACTGCCGGGTAAAAGTCGGCTGTGTAGATCGCAGGCTTGCAGGCTCAGCAGAAGTGTGCATCGAGGGCGCATAGCAGTCGCAAAAGGGCTGCTCGCGAGCAACCTTCTAAGCGCTAAAATGACGAATGGGACACTCTACGGTCTCGTGGACTTAACGGACACGCGCACACAGCGGCCAATATAAGTCCTCAAGACCAAAGTGCACATAAAGTGTGCCAATTGGGACAGGGCCTTGATTTGATGGTGCTCGATGTGATTTGATGGCACGATGTGATTTGATGGTGCACGATGTTCACACTTTTGGGAGGGATAAACCCATGAATGGCATATTAATAGTCATAAACGAACAATAAACTGGGTTGAGAAAATGTATTTTACTATTATAAAACATCTTCCCTTTAAGAAAATAGTGAAGATTGAATTATATTGAATTGATTCTCTGCTACCTATACAGGTAATGTTTCATATTCATTGACTAACTATCCTGAATTTTTCTGGTTTTGGACAACAATATAACAATTCCTAATGACTAATACTCAAAATCGTTTTTTCCCCTTTCCACTATAATTTCTGTTTTCACTTGCAAGTTTGTGTGCAGTGAAATATCCAAAACATCCAAAGTATGGAATGGAATTGTTGAATATTATTTCTGCTGCTGTTTTCCCAGACTTGTTATTGGTTGCAAACGCTTGAACATGGCATATGATCCTGAATATCTTTTGTTCCTTTATGTGCATTCTCCATTTGACAGATGGCGTTTGTCTTGTTTTGTATTTTGTGTATTCTCTATTGTGTGTTCATAGGGTGGAGCCAAGCGGCATGTGTTGTGGGTTACATTTGATGAATCGACTGATGAGACCGTCATTCTTTCCCAGTGTGAGGCCTTTTCAACACCAAGGCTTATTCATTAGCTATTCTTTTGTTCCCCGTTTCAGTGTTGTTTGTTTAATTCATTTATGTAATACCTTAATCTACTTGTATATACACGTATATCTACTACTCAAAACATGTAGATACGACATCTACCAGCAAGTGCTTATGGGACAAAAGAAGATGCTCTGTCTTTTTTCTCTGGACTCGACTCGTGGTTTGCATATGCATAAAAAATGGCATAAGCGATCACTGCGTCATCGCTCTACCTTCCGTAGGGAGTCTCCATTATCTCTTACATTTAAACTAGCAATACAATTGCATTGAACAGATAACCTTTATGAATCTGAATCTGGATTTAATTTCTGATGGGAAAGGTGGTGGAAATGAGGCTTCTTTTTAATTTGCTCGCTGTGATCTCATTTTTACTTGACAACGGTAAGACCTTTATGTGTTACGTAATTACCCCCCTCTGCTCCTTTTATCATCATCATCACTTAGACTCCTGCGTCTGCTCTTCTATGGCTTTGCTCAGTCAATTTCTTGGCTGATAGAAGACTGTAAATACAGTTTTGGGAACCAGACGATACTTGTTGTTAATGGATTTTGGGTATTAGACAACTTTGCTGACTAGTTGTTCTGTTATCAGACAAAACAGTTATTTTCTGACAGGATCTGGGGTCTGTGGCTGGATCTGATATTTCTGGTGTGGAGACATGATCTAACCTAGTTTGTCTATTGAGACTCATGTATGTTTGTCAGAGCAGTGAATGTGTGAATCAATGATGTTCTCCAGCACTATTGTATATTTTGCTTGGCTTATATACCAACTGTTTGTTGTTCAGGTGCATCAGCTGTTGGATCCGATGTAGTCTCAGTATCAGTGAAGGAGGGAGATTCAGTCATTTTTTACACTGATGCTAAAACAAACCAACAAAATTATATTAGATGGCATTTTAATTGCACTCGCATCGCTCAAATCAGTGGAAATCTCAGTCATATCTGTACAGATGTTCAGTGTAATAATGGCACTGAGAGATTCAGACACAGACTGGAGCTGGACAATCAGACTGGATCTCTGACCATCACAAACACCAGAACCACAGACTCTGGACTTTATGAACTGAAGATCAACAGCAGCAGCACCTATAGTGAAACAATCTTCAATCTTACTGTCAATGGTGAGTCCTTTAATAAATGTTTAAATGCAGTTTAATTGTTTAAAGTATTGTTGATGTGTGTCTTTTTAACAGTGATATTTAAAGTGATTGTCTTGACCTGTATGTTAATTTACATACAGTATCTTTACAAACTTGCTTTGCAAATGCCCGGAACATTTTGGAAGTGCCATCTACATATATGTGGGATTTACTCTCGAAATTGCAATTAACATAATGATACCAGAACGGGACAAAAAGGTGGCATGTCAAAAGATATACGCAATGTAAATTCAGACTAATGGATTAATATACAAATCTCCTAATCAATATATTTTTGAAATTCCACTCCAGTTTTTTGTAAAAGTGATGACTTGTACATAATCTTAAATATCTCACTGTATACTGCTACTCTTGTTGGCGGAACATTTTACTAGAAAACCCGCACTAATTTCAGATACTGATTCTGGATTGTCCATCTGATCAAATGTGAATTTGAATAAACTTGAACCTAGAGTTCAGATAAATGTTCAATTGTCCTTCTGACTAAAATCAAAATCTGTCTCTGCCAATCTATTAAAATCATTTGACTGCTGTGAACAATCTAATGAATTGTGGTTTTTAAAGCAACTCAATTTTAATATGGAAAAGTAATATACAGTCAAGGACACTTGTGCAAAAACAATGGCGTGCATGGTCCTATTCCATAATATAAGCGGTTGGTTTCTATTAATGCTCCATGTCTCTATCACCTAAAGGGTCCGTGCTCTAAAAACATTGAAGACCCTTGCAATATATTATTAACAGCCTTTTTTGATTTAACTAAAGTTCCATTCAGACTTGGACAATAACTATAACGACAGCTATGTTAGTGTCCACAGCAAAGCACAATATCGTTCTGTTTATTAAAATCACGATGCAGTTTTGTCGTCTTAAAAAGCTGGAGCTCTTGAAACAGGATGGATTCTGATTGGCTGACAATGATTTTATTGTTTATCAGCTGGAAAAATGTTTCCTATAAGTTTTTCTCTGTGCTGCTATCATTATAGAAGCATAGTGAACTCTGCTATTCTTTTATATTTAGTAAAATCTGTATCTTCATCATTATATCCTTCTAGTGAAAGTGCCTTAAGCCATTTCCATTGGCAAGCTGTTGGTTTCAACAGTTAATGCTTTTCACAAGAAGCTGCCGTTGAGTTCAGATTAATTTGACAATGTATAATCACTAGTTTCTGACCAGCTTCTGTTATTATTGTTTAAATAATAAACTAAATGATCCTCCAGCAGCTGTTGGTTTGTGTTTCAGGTGTTTCTGCTACTGAACGAAATCAAATGAAACATGTGATTGACGGAGAAACTGTCACTTTAGAATCGGGTGAAACAAATTACACAAGTAATTTAATGACGTGGCACTTTAATGACGCTTGCATCGCTGAAATCAATGCAAATATGAGTAAGATATGTACAGATGTTCAGTGTAATAATGGCACTGAGAGATTCAGAGACAGACTGAAGCTGGATCATCAGACTGGATCTCTGACCATCACAAACACCAGAACCACAGACTCCGGAGAATATAAACTACAGATCATCATCAGTAACAGCAGTTTTTGTATCACCAGAGAGAAGAGATTCAATGTCACTGTGTTTTGTGAGTATAGAATTCATATATTTACCATCCACTCTCAGAGCTGCGATGCTGTTTTAACTGATGTAGCTAAAATCAATAGAAGGTGACATTTATTAGTTAAAACTGAGCTGCTGACCAAATTAGAAAGGTAAATATCAGTCCAAAATATTCTTGAATACTGGATGGAATGCAGTAATAATGACCATCTGTCTTTAGTTCCCGCAGTAGGAATATGTGTTGCTTTTGTTATTCTGCTGATGGCTGCGTCTGTAACTGCTGGTGTGATTTACTGTCGCCAAAAGAAATATAAACCATCAATAAAGAAAATGTAAGTATTAACAATATATGACTAACTGCTCATCAATCCTCCTCTGCTCTTACCAGTTGTGAATCTGTGTTTTCTTACAGGAGAATGATGTTAATATCTCGCCACAGAATCCGAAAGACATTGCTTAAGGGACTTGGTATGACGTTGAATCAGACCCAGGACGAGGCTGCTTATAAAATAATGTAATATCATTTTGATATTTTCATTGAAAGAGACACTAAACAGAACGATGGAAAGAAGAGGATCAGCTGAAATGGCACTATTTGGAGAAATCGACCAGTTAATGACTTATTTATAGCTGTTTTGTGTATTAATGTGGCTTTTAAAATCATCTAGTTGGTGAAACACTTTGCTGGGAGTATTTATGATATTCAGTGCCTGTAATTGGACGCAGTGTTGTTATTCTGGAGTTAAACCTGAAAATACTGAATGTGATGTATGTCAGGAGGAATGTTAACAGCAAAAGTGTGTGTTCTTGCTAAAAACAATGCTGTTAAATTAGAGCAAGTCTTCATACATTTGGTACATATATTTTTATATTCATTCTTGTAATGTGCAAAAACGAGCCAGTTTTCTTACCTGCTGTTGAGAACTTCTGTGGCATTTCATGAGTTCGTTTGTTGATGTTATTTGTCGGATGTGAGGAAGAAAGACCCGTTGAGTCATTTGCCTTACCTCATATCTCTTTCAGTTTTTTGTGTTTAGCTGCTTTTCAGTAAGCTGTTTTTAATAAGACGAATATTGTTTCTTGCACTCTATTCCTTTCTTTTCATTAGCCAAGGAAAAGTGCCTTGAGGTAAAACCAACAGAAACACTATTTTCTTTTGAAATTAACATGAAAAATCTTTGTATGTTTATGTGATATTATTAAAAACACGATTCACTCATGACAAGCTGAGTCTGTGTGTCTCTAAAATATTTTACTGTATAGTTTCTACATGCTGTGCCATTGTTATATGATGATCCAGCAACAATATTGCTTTTGCTGTTTGTGCTATTTCCCTCTATATTGTTCTGTTTTCCTTTCTGCCATCGATGATTGGGCAATTTCAGACACAGCTGAGGTTAACAGAGGCCAATCAAACAAAACAAAAACGTATCCATTTATATTAACGTAATTCAGAGATAATTATCCACACGATTGAGCCACGGGATAGCAAATCCTTCAAGATAAAGACTGAAAATGGTTCGATAAAATTGGATCACAATGATGGGATCAAGTTAAACTGCATTGTTATAATTACCTTCCAAAGCTTCGGTGACCGGACTTTGAAATAACAATCAGGAAAAACAATAAAAGGCATGACTGAACATCCCATCCTGATCGCAAACTCCGTCCAATCTCCAGGATCTGTATTTGTATTTTATATTTTTCTTCATTTGAATGCCTTGTGAAAGGATTTTTTTGTAATGCTAAAATCGAATTTACTTTCTTCTCAGAGATCGCGCCTATTTGACCGTTGAGAACGGTCCAATCACATGAGGCCAAAATATGCAAAAACAATATTGATTCGCTAAGATCTAAAGTGGGAGGGTCTTGGGCGCAAAGAGGACAATCTGAAACAAGCCAATTAGAGCTCAGCCTCAAGTCACATGCATTTCAAAAGTTTACTGACCTAGGTCCTGTCCCAAATGGCACCCTAAACCCTCACGGTCTTCCTCTGAGTCTGCACTTTCATGACGCAATGCCGCTTTGACTGTCGGGTAGAAGTCTGCTGCCAGCTCCCCCAGTGCAAGTGTAACAGATGTGTATGCCAGTAAGGGCGGTGTGTAAACCTCACTCTCCTGACCTCAAAAAAGAGGCGCTCTAGCGACTGACGCTAGAGGCTGTAGCCTTTAACCTCCTTGGTGGAGCGCCTCTTTTTGAGGTCAGGAGAGTGAGGTTTACACTGGCATACACATCTGTTACACAGGCTCAGCAGATCGAGGGCACATAACAGCCTCAAGGGGGCGCTCGCGAGCACCCTTCTGAACGCTAAAATGAGCCCCCTATTATATATGTGTATTTCATGATCAGGGGAAAAAAAACACCGGGTCACATTCTAATATAGAGAAAACAACAATTTAACGCTGTATTACACTCCATAAGTTTTTCTGGTCCACCTTTTCTCATGTTTTGGACAGTGAACAATTGCTATTGACTGATCAATGGAATATTTTCCCCTCCCTTTCACTAAATTCGCTGTTTTCACTTGCAATTCAGTATGTTCTCTCTCTCTCTCTCTCTCTCTGTACAGCCCTAGACATGTTTTTGGTTGTCATACTACCAGGTACACTGGTGCGGTCACATCTCTTCCTTTATTTGCATTTTCCAGTTGGCAGGTGGTGTTGGCTTTGTGAATTCTCTCTTTGTGTATTTGACGGGTGGAGTCAAGCTGCAGGTGTGTGTGTGCGCGTGTGTGTGTGTGTGTGTGTGTGTGCGCGTGTGTGTGTGTGTGTGTGTGTGTGTGCGTGTGTGTGTGTGTGTGTGTGTGTGGTGTGTGTGTGTGTGTGTGTGCGTGTGTGTATGTGTGTGTGTGTGTGTGTACTTGTTTATGCTACATTGTGGGGACCAAGTGTGAAACCTGAAATTTCTGACATTGTGCCTCTAGAGAAATAAAAATAGTAAATGACACTGCAAACATGTTTTCTAGGTTTAGGGGATAGAAAAGATTGTGCGGACAGTAGAAGTCTATGGAAAGTCCCCACAGTTCACGGAAACAAATGACGTGAATGTGTGTGCATGTGAAGTGATATTTCCATAACATGACATTAATAAAGAAAGATGCTTATTGTAGTCAGAGTGTGTACAACATCTACCGGCATGCGTAGCTATAGGACAAATCCTCTGGATTCAGCTCATGGTCTTTCCATGTCTTCACCTGAGCTCAGCCTTCCTAAACAACTGGCTCAAAGGTCTTTTTATTGTTTAAAATAACCAAATATAATAAACTATCCTTCAAAACTAAAGCAGTAGTTACAAAATCTTTAAATAATACAATCCAGACTCTTGTGTAGAAGTAAGTCATGAAATAGCCTACTATTTGCATTTGTATAGATTTCATCACTTCATCGCTTTACTCTTGATAGGTTCATTTTGAACGAATCTTTAATATGACTCGAGAATAACGAGTTAAACAGAAATGATTAAATGATTAGTTCTCCTCCCGAGTCGTTCGTTTATCATGTGACAACCGTTTTCAAACCCATAAAATGTGGTAATAAATTGTTGGTTAATAGTTTAAACTTGTCCGTATGATAAAGCAAAAATACTTTTACAGATTGTTATCTTCAGAAAATATCATGCCATATAATACTAAAGAAAATCCCCATTGCTAATTTTGGATCAGCTGTAATTTATTTTTCTCTAACCTTGTTATATGATTTATGTCAGAATAAAAATGAGTTAAGGGTACATAATGTAATGTTACGTATTGATAATTTTGAGTCACTTACCATTAGTTCATAATAAATCGTAAAAAGTTTACTAGTTGTATTTTTAAGTGAACGTAAACCTACAGATCCATAAAACAATAAAAAGACTGACATGAACAAGAATAAAATACTCGTTCACTTTGCTGAATGAGATTTAAAGACCGAGTCAGTACTGATAACTTCATCGCTATTTACATAGGGAGGATCCCGGATTAGAACTAGAAACAGGTTCATATCGCCGTTTCAGCCGAAGAGCAGGACGCTTTATGAATCAGACTCTGCATTCGTGAAGGGAAAAGTGGTGAAAATGAAGCCTCTCTTTGGTTTGCTCCATGTGGTCTTGTTTTTAGTCGACTATGGTGAGAACTTCTTTGTTACTCTCTTCCAGTGTTGCGTCGACTGGCGTTAAACACCTGCAAACGAACTTAACGCAGCTTCAGAATGTACAAATGTAAATTATAAGGTCGAGTGACTAGGTATAAATAAGTTGGTATATTCTGAATCAGTGCATAAACTGATAAAATGCATCTTGAATGTAACGTGAGTTGTTTTAGATTAAAACTTCTGCTAAAGTAATCAAATGTAACGAAGCCTAAACGTGTCTTTCTTTTATTTTAATTGATTCTTCATTCATTCATTCATTCATTTGTTTATACTAATTTATCATAATCATTTTATTATTCCATTTATAATTAGCATTTAAACCGGCTTCTCATTTCGTTGATAAATTGATAACATCATAGGCTGTTATTATTTTTACATTGTTGTTTAATCTTATGATGTGTGGTTTTAAGGGATATTTGTGTTCATGAATAAGAAATAAGGAAATGTAAGGTTTATGAGACGATGTTGTGAAGCAGTAATTTTCTTGTGGTATAACAACACTTGCTGGATTTGTGCTGGTTGGAGAAAGTCTGATCATTGAAACATAAGCAACTCAATTTAATAAACTCTGCTTCTTTTGTATCATAAATTCATCTCCTGCTTCTGCTCTTCTATGTTTTGCTAACTTCTTGGCTGACAGAAGACAAGATTTACTGTTAACAGGTTTTGTATAATAGATAACTTATAAAAACGGTTATTTTCTGACAGGATCTGGATCTGATATTTCTGCTGTGGAGGCGTTGTGTAGTTCAAGATCGTGTATGATTGTCTGATGAGTGAATGTGTGAATCAATGATGTTCTTCTGCTGGTTGTTTGCATGTGTTTTGAATCCAAGCATATTTTTGAACTTAACATCTTTGTGATGTGTGTTCACAGCACTATTGTATATTTTGCTTGGCTTATGCTATCTGGTTGTTGTTCAGGTGCATCAGCTGTTGGATCAGATGTAGTCTCAGTACCAGTGAAGGAGGGAGATTCAGTCATTTTTCACACTGATGTTGAAACAAGCCAACAAGAGGATATTAAATGGTATTTTAATGACAATCGCATCGCTCAAATCAGTGGAGATCTCAGTCATATCTGTACAGACGTTCAGTGTGAAGATGGTGAAGAGAGATTCAGAGACAGACTGAAGCTGGATCATCAGACTGGATCTCTGACCATCACAAACACCAGAACCACAGACTCTGGACTTTATGAACTGAAGATCATCAGAAGCACCAGCAGTAGTGACAAAATCTTCAATGTTACCGTCAATGGTGAGTCGTTTAATAAATGTTTACATGCAGTTTAAAGTAATGTGTTTCTTGATTTGTATTGTCATTAGCTATATATCAATTTACATATTTAACTTTTATTCCTACAATGTTTTTTCTCTGTGCTGTTACTGTGCTGCGATGTGGACTCTTGTATTATATTATATGAACAATTTTTAGAACTATCTTCATATGTATTGTTATTATTATCCTTGCTGTGAAAGGCCTTAAGTCATTTCCATAGTTTGAACAGTCTTGGTTTCTCTCAATAAGCTGCAGTTGAGCTCAGATGAACTTGAAAGTAACAACACCATCTCCGAACAGCTTGTATTATTATCTGTTTGAATTAGCATTTGATATGTAAATGTGTTTGAGCACAGTCCAAAATGTTTCTCTTCAGACCAAAAGTGAGAAAATGGCTTGTGAAAACTGTGTTTCAGGTGTTTCTGCTGATGAACGAAATCAAATGAAGAGAAAGTCAGTGACGGAGGGAGAATCTGTCAGTTTAGCTTCTGATGAGCCAAAAAACCCAAATTATGTGATGACGTGGTATTATAATGACACTCGTATCGCTGAAATCACTGGAGATCAGAGTAAGATCTGTACAGATGATCAGTGTAAAGACAGATTCAGAGACAGACTGAAGCTGGATCATCAGACTGGATCTCTGACCATCACAGACACCAGAACCACAGACTCTGGACTCTATACACTACAGATCATCATCAGCGACAGCCGCTTCAGTATCACCAGAGAGAAGAGATTCAGTGTTACTGTCACTGGTGAGTACACAATTCAGTCATTCATGCATCTTCTTTAAGAAAAAAAGTCAATATTTTGAATTAACCTAATAACTGTTGGGATGTGGACTGTTTAGAAAAAGGGAGCTTTGACTCAATAATGATTCGACTAATGTTTTAAACATGAAAAATGCATAATGTCAGTACATTTTCCTGTCAGCATTTGTTCCTGTTGATCTCACAGTCTGTGATGCTGCTGTTGATAAAACACATGCTGCCATTTATCAGTTAAATTAAAATCATACAATTGATGACCACCGTAATAGTGCAAATATCAGTCAAAAGTATTGTTGAATACTGGATGGATTATCATTCACTCTCTGGTAGTAATGACTGTCTGTTTTTATCTGTTTCAGATTCAGGTCTGTCTTCAGCTGTTTCAGATTCAGGTCTGTCTTCAGCTGCTGTAGCAGGAATAGTTGTTGTTTTGTTTGCGGCTGCAGCTCTGATTGTTGGTTTAATTTACCGTCGCCGAAGGAGATATACAAGAGCACCACAGAATGTAAGCATTACATACAGTTGATGTAACATAAATGTACACAGTGTAATCTTATTTTAGTTCTTTATCTTTCTTCTAGTCAATTTTGTGTTTGTAGTTGAAACATTAATCTTTACTTTTACCATTTGTGAATCGGATTTCTTACAGGACAAAAAATGTTAATAACTCGCCACCATACCCGAAAGACATTGCTTTGAATGACACAGAACATCTTTGAATCCGACTCGGGCCAAGACTGCCAATAAAACATAATTGATCATTTCGATGCTTTCATTAAAAAGGGACACTGAAGAAAATTAGGAAACGTACTAGCAATGGAACAGCGAGGGCTTGATGTTTGTCAGTATGTAGAGGTTTATTAAGGCGGCTAAAGTGATCCAAACAGTATCTGTTTCTTGTCTTTGCACTAGAACTGATCTGGTTTGACATTTCAATTACTAAACTTGCCGGCTTACATTCACTGTAACTCAAAGAACTGACTGTGTTTCCACAATTACCTCACCAAGATATTCCTGCTGTTACTGTTGGTGGTTTAACTGGTATTGTTGCTGTTTCTGGAAAAGTTTCTGTTATTACTTTGACAATGTTCATGGTTTAAACAACACTATCCCTCAGTCATGCACATTCATCAGAAAACACTTTCCACCAGCTACACTGGAACCAAACGCAGCCGTAATATGCATGGAAATACATTTGATTTTAAATTGGTGAAACACTTTGTTGAGAATACTTAAGATGTTCAGTGCCTGTAACTGGACACATTCATGATACAGGCTGTGGTAAATGTTGTTACGTAAACTTGAACAATATATGAAGAGCTCTTTTCCAAAACGCGATAAACGCCAAAATAAAAAAAATTAGTTGGTCATGCCATTTTGCTGTGTACTGAACCTATTCACTGCTCCATCAATGTTTCATGCCAAATCGCTATATTTCCTTGTTTAAAATGTACCTCACTCTCCTGACCTCACAAAGAGGCGCTCTAGCGACTGATGCTAGAAGCTGTAGCCTTTGACGTTCCTTGTTAGAGCGCCCGCCTCCCGCGCCGGAAACCCGGGTTCAAGACCCGCTCGGTGTGATGGTGCGGACCCGGGGGGGGTTTAACAATCATTGTTTAACATGTTCAGACTGAGCCAACAGACCATTTTAACATGATAAATTGAATATTAACAAAATGTATGGGTCTAGGTAAAAAAAATAATTTTCATGAAAACTATTCAAATGGATTTATAGCGTTTTGGAAAAGAGCTCTTCATTTGTTTATGTTTGTCAGGAGAAATGTTACAGAAGAATTAACACAAATGTGTGTGTAGTTGATAATGAAAGTGAATTGATGTGGCCAAGTATGGTATTGCAGTTAAATTATAGTAAGTCTTCAAACATTTGCTAGATATAATGTATTTTATCTTCATCGTTGAAATGTGCAAAAATTTGTCAGTGAAATTTCAACATTCATTTTATGCGGTGCTAATTCAGTCTTTGATTTTATTTATTGGCTGAGAGGTCTATTTTTTCCATTATGAAGTATATTCTACATACATATATATGTAGAAACTGTAACTTGAATGCAATGTAAGTCGCTTTGGATAAAAGCGTCTGCTAAATGCATAAATGTAAATGTAAATGTAAATATTCAGTTGTGATTGTTTTGATATTACGTTTGTTCCCTTGTAAATATTTTCAGATAAGTCATTAAGTGTCATTATGCTAAACTCCTCTCAAAAGCCTGTACCACAGATTTGATCATAAATCAATATGACACGGGCATGAATGTGGCAGTTTTCCTAACACTTAAGGGTTTTTGTTTGTTATTTTTAGCATGACAAATATTGTGTGCTTTGCACTCTGGGAAGAATATTTTCCTTACTTTTACATAATCCAAGGGAAAAAGTGCCATGATGTAAAAACCTATTTTTTGGAAACAAGGAAATTAACTTGAAAAATCTTTGTATGTTTATGTGATACATTTTATTAAAAAGATGTTTAATTTATAACAGCTGGAACCTTTGTGTCTCTAAAATATTTGTTTGTGTTATCAGAAATAACTAAGCTAATACTGAATCAAGTTGATGCTGCTTTTACTAGTAACTTTACTATTACATCATGTGGTCTACTGGTCGTTGGCAACTGTTTGTTTTGCTGTCAGAGCGGTCTCCATCTCTGTTTGTCCATTGTCTTCTGTGCTGCTGCTCTGCAGGTGTTATTTGCATACTGCACCTGTTTCCTGGATATCAACTAACACTCCATTCACTGGCTCCTGCAGGAAGAAGCCCAGCAGTAAACGCAGACAAAGAAGCACAGCAAGCAGAGACTATGGAGGTTGTTTTCCTGTCCCAAACAGTTTGCCAGTTTTTGCTTGCGATGGGAGAAATTAAGCTTTTCGAAACTTCACAATTATTTCTTCAAATGATTCACTCTTTTGAATCAATTGAAGCTGGTGTCCACTGCTGGTCAGAACATAGTAAATGCTGAGAAAACATCTGAAAAGGCAGCCATTGATATTTACAAGTTAAAGTGAATTCTCTAACCGAGCGCTTTCAAGGACATACATTAAATACATGTGTGAAGTAAGAAAAAACATGAGCGCTGTTTGCCCTCCTTTACTTTATGTGTTAAGCTAAATGTACAAAGCAAAATGTTAGCTGAAATATCCACACGCAAAATAAATAAATAAATGAAAATATAAAATAATATAAATATATTGTGTAAACTTAATTTCCTGTAAAGCTGCTTTGCAACGGTTGTATCGTAAAAATCGCTATCCAAATAAACTTGAATTTAATTTAATAACAGTATTTTGTTATGGTTACACTTGAATCGGTTACAAAACAGATGAAGGATGATAAAACACAACCAGTTAATTGTGCCCAACATGTATATACATTTATATTTATGCATTTATCAGACCCTTTTATCCAAAGTGACTTACAGTGATTCAGACTATACATGTTTTGTCAGTATATGTGTGTTCTCTGGGAATTGAACCCACAACCTTTTGCGCTGCTAACGCAATGTTCTACCACTGAGACACAGGAACATATCAAATGTTACCAAAGAGAGAGAGGGGGGTAGAGAGAGGAAGAAAAAGAGGGAGAGAGGGCAGAGCTCCAGCAAAGAAAAGAGACAGAGCAACAGTTACAATCTTCTTGTATCCCTTCCGTGACCATGTGACCAAAAACCACATGTGAAATATTCAAACTGACCAATCATCAGATTACAGATTCACCCATTGTACAAAAGGTGTGACCGTTAGTAGACCCCAATGTATACATATGTTGGCCTACAGGCGTTGATCACTCAAGATGGGTTTGGGACATGACCCTACACCCTGGACCACAAAACCAGTCAGTAGGGTCGATTTTTTGAAATTGAGATTTATGCATCACATGAAACCTGAATAAATAATTACATTTCCATTGATGTATGGTTTGTTAGGATAGGACCATATTTGGCCGAGATACAACTATTTGAAAAAATATAAATACTGAGAAAATCACCTTTAAAGTTGTCCAAATGAAGTCTTTAGAAATACATATTACTAAACAAAAATTAAGTTTTGATATATTTACACTAGAGAATTTACAAAATATCTTCATAAAACATGATCGTAAATATCCTGGCTATTGCTACAAACATACCTGTGCGACTGACTTTTATATATAATACATATATATGTATATATATATATATACATATATATATATATTAAGATAGTTGTCTGACTGTGTTAAACAGCTTAAATTATGAAAATACTGTGTGTTTTGGGTGAACTATATGCCATGGTCAAATAGAAATGATTGTGATATAAAGTCTCCAGTTCTCAGTTTTTGTGTATGGAATAAACAAAGTTGTTACCACAATGGAAAAAACAAAGGGTAACATATGGCAACATATAAATTCAATAAATGTCAATGTAATAAACTGGTTTTATTCAAGCTCAAAATATTATTTAACATCACTGAACCAACTTATATTGATTTATACCAACAATATTAATTATTATGGGCTAAATCAATGGAAATAGCTCTTTATGGTAACAATCTGTTGCGGGTTAACATTTTTATAATACATGGCAATATATTCAGACTATGACTGTGCGCTTGTGTTTGCCCTTAAAGCTTTCTTTTTTTCTCAGATTATGTTGCACTCAAAAAAACAGAATGTTGGATTCACTCAAAGTTCCATGAAAGTTGACCTAAATAAAACATTCTGTCACTTGTGATGTTGAACTACAGCCATAATCTTTCAGAGAAAAACACTGGGGTTCATATTAAATACACAGCTGCTGTTTTGTTTTCTACATTATAGTTTATTCGGTCCCACTCAGAGAACAGCATGAGCTCCCTCTGCTGGCCTCACTAACAGCTCTTCCAGCAGCAACCTAGTCTTCCCAGGACGTCTCCATCCAGATACTGACCAGAACTTGGGGAAGTCGTGGCCTAATGGTTAGAGATTCGGACTCATAATTCAAAGGTTGTGGGTTTGAGTCTCAGGTCCGGCAGGAATTGTCAGTAGGGGGAGTGAATGTACAGCGCTCTCAATACCACGACTGAACCCCCACCTGCTCCCCGGGCGCCCACTGCTCCGGGTGTGTGTGTGTGTGTGTCACTGCTGTGTGTGTGTGTGTGTGTGTGTGTGTGTGTGTGTTAAATGCAGAGCACAAATTCTGAGTATGGGTCACCATAATTGGCTGTATGAGACTTTCAGACTCAGCCCTGCTTAGCTTTAGTGGGCTTCTGGTTACTGCTGGTGTCTTGTGCAGCAATCATCTTTATCTTCTCATCTAGTATATATATTAGCCCCATTACTGAAGCTTTCAAAGCCTGGAAACACGCCAGAGAGCTATGATACTGTTTCAGCTGCTGGGAAAAAAAAAAAAAAACAGTTAAATCAACATCATAAAAATGATGACCAAAGTATGATGCCAATTGTTTTATGTGTGTTCAATTCAAGATTTTTTTGTACAGCGCTTTTTATGATACAATTGTTGCAAAGCAGCTTTACAGGAAATGATGTTTCTACAATATATTTATATATTGTAGAAACTTAATATCAGTCAAAGGTGAGTCATTGGTCAGAGGTCAAGCTGGAGTTTTACCCATCATGCATCACTGATAAACCACGCAGATTGGCAGCTAAACGCAAGACTACACTGAAAATAAGAATTTGTTCAAATGAGAATCACATTAAAATAAGAAAAATACATTGCATGGGTCAAAATTATTGATTTTTCTTTTATGCCCAAATTTATTAGGATATTAAGTAGAGATTATGTTCCTTGAAGATATTTGTAAATGTCTTACTGTAAATATATGAAAACTTAATTTGTGATTAGTAATATGCATTGATAAGAACTTAATTTGGACAACTTTAAAGGCGATTTTATCAGTATTTAGAAAAATAACAAATCATACATCAATGGAAAGACTTAATTTGGACAACTTTAAAGGCGATTTTATCAGTATTTAGATTTTTTTGCACCCTCAGATTCCATATTTTTTCTAATAGTTGTATCTCAGCCAAATATCGTCCTATCATAACAAACCATACATCAATGGAAAGCTTATTTATTAGTAATTAATTTAAAAATATAGCAGCCACCGAAAGCGGGAAAAAGTTAACTAAAACATAAATAACTGTTTTGAACAAAAATTATTCACCAATTATGAACTGACACCATCAAACATCATTTATACAGCACTTTCCAAACCGCACCAGCGCAGATTAAAGAACGTGACGACACGTCTTACGTCATCACGCTGCAGCGCGTAAGGAGCCTCCCGAGTTATATTTGAACTTTTCATTCATGACACGCAACGGTTTGTAATGCACCTGTACGCTGGATGCCAACCGCCGTAAAACAATAATAATCATAATAATAAGAAGAAGACACAATGACTTCGGGGTTACTGAAGAGAAAGAACATAGCACTATTATCTATCAAAAACTGCATTTATTTTTTAGAAAACCTAATGAAAATGAAACTGCTCTTTATTTCTCCCTTGTTGTTCTGGTGTTTACTCGACCATGGTAAGACATCTATGTTTAATATATTTCTTTCGGTGTTTCAGCTGAAATTTGCGGTTAAAACAGTGTTTTCGGTGTAAAACATCGTGACAAAAACTTAATTCAGCAGCACCGTCTTTGTAGTAATTTATCTTGCTCTTACTAACACTGGAAAACAAACGTTTTTTATTATAAATGTTACAATTAGGCTATTATACTTATTAAATATTGGGAAATGTCACCTTAGGTTGTTTTCATAGTTTCTATGTGTTTATTATATTTATGACATTCCATTGCTTTTTATATTTCTGTATGACAGTCCATAGTTTTATTATTATTATACCCTGGCAATAAAGAGCATGGATTTACCTGTGACAGCTATAATTTAATACATTTATTTTATTTACTAAACATGGGTGGTGCCTGGGAAATAACTGGACAGAAGGTGCCACCAGCAATGAGCAGGGTTGCCAGGTCTTCAAAGCCAAACCAGCACAAGTGTTATATTTGACAATAATGCATATCATTTGTATTTTGCAGTAATGTATTTATTTATTTTTATATAAGGCATTTATGAGATATCTTTGTCTGTACTACTTGGTGTGAATCGTGTGTTGCAGACAGACGTTCTCAAGGGATGAGGCGTTTCGCTAGACAGTGATCTCTCATTATAACGGCAAATTCAATTAAGTGCTAATAGCATGTTTTCTGAGAAGGGTCTGGTGCAGACTTGCACTTGCACGCTCAGCACTTGCACTTCCGCTAATGTCTTTTTTTATTTTAATTTTGTTCTATTTATTGATTTTAGTTTGAATCTCTCAACATTTTACAACAGTAGCAGGCGGTGAAAACAAGAAAAAATAAACTAAAATACAATGTCACTTGCAATCGCTGCTTGCACTTTCTGCTACCTGTGACGTCACTTGCATTCGACACGAATCGTGTGCGTTGCCAAAGGAGACAAGATGCTGTGCTGGTTAAACGATTAAAACTAATTTAATATCATAACATACAAGGTCCTGTAAGTCATCTGTAGGAGAAAAATACAAGACCTGCAAATCCGTGGCTACAGAACAGCAGGACCTTGTATGTTATGATATTAAATTAGTTTTAATTGTTTAACCACCACAGCGTCTTGGTAAAGTGGCATGTTTATTGAGGGTACATTTTAATTTTAATTCAAATTATTAAATGGGTGCCACCTTATTGTGATAATAAAGCCCTCACTACACCTACCCTATCCCTACCCGGTTCTTTATTTTCAACTTTTTGATTATTTCCTTCATTTTTATTGAAAATAAATGCCTTTCCGATGCGATATGAGATTTGAAAAGGGAGAAAAAGTTTGGCAAAAGGTGGTTCGAACTCTGGTTACCACACGCCTCACCATCTACGTCACTGAAACTAATGTTGAACAAGCTCTTTTTGTAGTGTTGACTATCCCAATCACAGGTTGGTGGGTGGAGTTAGTGTAATAGCCTTTGTTATTCCTCCACAGTCACCACACCTCAAGACATTGCTCGGATATTTGATTTCATGACATTTGTCAGGTTTTTGTCCTTAAAACACTCTTGTGTGTAATTATGTCTTACACATCCTTCTCATCCCAAGCCTCTGTTGTTAATTCCAAAACATCATTTTAGAGCTAGTCTTGTATCTAGTTGTAACAAACATTTCTAGTGTCGAATTGCATTGATCATTTTCTTAAGGTTTTTTATTTTATTTTCTCAGACCTGGGTAGTTTTGATCAATCTTCTTATCTTCTCAATGTGTTGACCAGTTCCACTTCTTTCCAGATTTATCCAGAGCTGATGTGATGTGTTGGCTGTTTTATTTTGTATTTTATTTTTAATAGTACAGTAGTTTAAAAAATAAAGATCATCGTTATTTGCCTACCTTGATGCCATTCCAAGGTGCATATGACTTTCTTCATCAGAACATAAATGCATATTTTCATCTGAATGAAATTCAAGCTCTGTAGGATGCATACTACGAATGTCCACCTCTGTGATTTGGGAAAGCAACAAATCAGTAAGTAAAACAATTTCAGGTGCTTATGATTCTGTTTGAAATGTCTTCCACATGACTTTCATTTTCTATTGCAATCAAAGCATTGTTTCTACTTCTCACCTGGACACACAAACACGTGCGATGCACTACTAGGTGATGAATTGAGTGCTGACTGGAAGATCATTTTTAGTTCAAGCTGTATTTATGGATTTATTTCATAGACAAATCCTATCGCTCTGCTACATAAGAAATGAATTGATAAGGAGGTGCATGCATGACATTTGGGCAGCCATTGTATGGTATGCATCTACAGATCTCAAACGTCTTTCTAACAATGGTTGTGTTCTACTGAAGAAAGGGAATAGAATCAGGGTAAATGAATAATGAGATTGTTGTCATTTTTAATCAATTCTTTAAAGGGTTTGTGTTGGGTAATACAATCACTATTTTCCTTTTTCAGTTTGGGTCAGTTTTAGACAATTTGTCAATGCCTTTTCTTTTTTTTTTTGTCTGTGTTTTAATATATAGCAAATGATGTACTATAATCTGTTTCTCCTTTATTTATTTTCTCCCCATCTTGTGAAAACATTGTTTGATATGCTTGTATACTGTACATTATTTAGTATACTAGAGATATTAATTGTGTATTGTATATGTAATGTATTATAATAACAATAATAGTAATAGTTAGAATATTAAATGCATTATAATAGTATTTAGTAATATAATTAGAGGAAATTGTATAGAAAATGGTAGAATTATAGTGAATAGTGTAAAATTTAAGCTCAGGTGTAAAATTGATTAATAAAAGTAAAAAATATAAGTGATGTGACATACGGCCAAGTATGGTGACCCATACTCAGAATTTGTGCTCTGCATTTAACACACACACACACACACAGCAGTGAACACACACACACAGCAGTGAACACACACACACACAGCAGTGAACACACACACACACAGCAGTGAACACACACAGCAGTGAACACACACCGTGAACACACACACACACAGCAGTGAACACACACACAGCAGTGAACACACAGCAGTGAACACACACACACACACACAGCAGTGAACACACACACGTGAACACACACAACACACAGCAGTGAACACACACAGCAGTGAACACACACAGCAGTGAACACACACACACACAGCAGTGAACACACACACTGAACACACACACACACAGCAGTGAACACACACACAGCAGTGAACACACACAGCAGTGAACACACACACACACAGCAGTGAACACACACCGTGAACACACACACACACACAGCAGTAAACACACACAGTGAACACACACACACACAGTGAACACACACACACACAGCAGTGCACACACACAGCAGTGAACACACACACAGCAGTGAACACACACACACACACCCGGAGCAGTGGGTGCGCGGGGAGCAGGTGGGGGTTCAGTCGTAGTATTGAGAGCGCTGTACATTCACTCCCCCTACTGACAATTCCTGCCGGACCTAAGACTCAAACTCACAACCTTTGAATTACGAGTCCGAATCTCTAACCATTAGGCCACGACTTTCCCTAAAACTCATAATGCATCAAGAGCCAGGGGTTTAAACTTTTGAAAATCTTTGTTTGTTTAAAGATCATACTTTTTTATTTAGTACTGACCTTTAGTACATTCATTCATTCATTTTCTTAAGCATTGTTGAATATTTTCACCTTGTGTAATATTTGTCTGTGAGTCCTTTAGTTGTCTTCAGTATGAAGAAGGATCTCAGAATCATACAGTCACTGGAAAGGGTTCATATTTACATTTATGCATTTAGCAGACGCTTTTATCCAAAGTGACTTACAGTACATTCAGGTTATACATTTGTATTGTCAGTATGTTTGTTCCCTGGGAATCGAACCCACAACCTTTGCGGTGCTAACGCAATGCTCTACCACTGAGCCACAGGAACACATATATGCAGGAAATGCTGGAAAACCGTTTAACTGTTCAGGACAAACCAGGGCCTCATGAACAGCTATCACAAACACAGGGCCGAGCAGAGACCTTTGGAGGGGCAGGTGCTCAAAATATAAAAGGGGCACATGAAACAAGGCTTTAAATAGGGCTGTGCACAAAATATCATAACAGCAATGTATAGTGATGCATTCCTTGCTGATACGCGTATTGATGCGGATGCTGTAAATACTGTAACAATAAAAGTAAAAGTATGAATAGATTTTAGTCAAATGACATTAAAAAGACCAGACCCTTCCACGCCCATGAAACTTTTCTCCCTCAAATAGCACGAACGAAGTGAACACATGCACCTTTGTTTATGGTGCTGCTGCTGTGTATAACGTTAGAAGTGGCGTTTGCTGCAGGCTAAACACAGCGATTTAAACAAAAGCTGTGCAATGCATGTTCTCTTCACGTTGTTCTTGTAAAATAATAATAATGATAAGTAAACAAGCATACCACTCCGCTGAGAACCCCACTTACTTAAGCTGCAACCGTGGCGCGGACGATATTGAAGTGGTGCCTGAGCGCGAGGGATCGTTCGGATGAGGTCATCAGGTGAAAGGTTATCATGTGGGTGATTTTATTTACGGCTAAATTATTAATCATTAATTTACTAATAGTTAGATTGGGCAGGCCTTCACAGAAGGGTGTTTAATAAAATAAAATAAATAAAAAAATTGCCTTGATAAAAGGGCACTTTGGGCATCATGTGGCAAAGGGGCAGGTGCTCAAGCACCCTCCGCCCCCCCCTCTGCACGTGCCTGCACAAACATAACAGTTTTTGATCATTTAGATAGCAACACAGTATTAAGAATCAGGTGTGTAAACTTTTGAACTGGTTAATTTGTGTATTATTTTTGTATTCTCATCAAGGTAAAGTGGTTGACATCTCAAATGCACCTAATGGGGTTGCCATTAATGCAGAGGAGAATAGCAGTTTTATTTGATGTAATCTGCATTCATGGGGAGAAAGGGTGAATTGATTAAAAATGATGATTAATTTCTTCTTCAGGTGCATCTGGTGTTGATACAGATGGAGTGATATTGATGGAGGGAGATTCAGTCACTCTACACACTGGTGTTGAAGCAAACCAACAAGACAGAATTAGGTGGTATTTTAATGACACTCGCATCGCTCAGATCACTGGAGACCTCAGTTTTATCTGTACAGATGTTCAGTGTAATGAAGGCACTGAGAGATTCAGAGACAGACTGAAGCTGGATCATCAGACTGGATCTCTGACCATCATGAACACCAGAACCACAGACTCTGGACTTTATAAACTACAGATAAGCAGCAGCAACATCAACAGTGCAAAGAGGTTCAGTGTTACTGTGCATGGTGAGTCATGATGGAAAGATACTCCTGTATGTAAATCACACCATTCACGTGTTATTAGTTGTGATTTTGTGATAACATCTAGAGGTGAGATTTTTCTTACCTGCATATTCATTTACATAGATACTAATTTGCTGTTAAAGTGTAATTTGTAGACTTAAAAATGTAGCACAGAATGATATAGAATAAACAGTTTTTCATTGTGATCAATTACCTTCTAACAATCATCTACTGTATTTACATCCATCTCTTATTTCACAGTCAATTTTTCTTCCACCCACCAGTAATCCAAAGTGCAAAGTATTTGGTTTAAAATGTTTTAATATGTGAATCATTTAATATCCATCTACTTCAATCTTATGTGATGTTTCCCCACAAAAGATCATCCAGAAGCTATTGGTTTGTGTTTCAGATGTTCCTGCTGCTGAACGAGATAACATGAAGAGAAAGTTAGTGAAGGAGGGAGAATCTGTCACTTTAGATCCTGATATAGTAAAAAACCCAAATGATTTAAAGATGTGGTATTTTAATGACATTCTCATCGCTGAAATCACTGGAGATCAGAGAAAGATCTGTGCAGATGATCAGTGTAAAGAGAGATTCAGAGACAGACTGAAGCTGGATCATCAGACTGGATCTCTGACCATCACAAACACCACAACCACAGACTCTGGAGATTATAAACTACAGCTCAGCAGCAGCAGATTTGGCATCATAAAGACATTCAGTGTTACTGTCACTGGTGAGTATCATTTTAGTATTCCAGTTATTTTTCCACTTCAGCAGTTTTAGAAAACAGATATATCTAAATCGACCCAGAAACTGTTTTTGTTTGAAGAAGTGAGCCTTCCCTCAGTATTACAATAAAGCCCCGGTTTCACAAACAAGGCTTAAGCCTAGTCCTAGACTAAAATCTAAGTCTGAGCTGTTTCAACTGAAAGAAACTTGCACTGACTGATCTTAAAATGTAACAGTGCCTTTGTTTCGCCTCAAGATGGCGCACACCAGTAATGTTTTTTTTTCTAAGTATGTTTATATAAAATTACTTAAATGTCCTAATTGAACTATAGCCTAATCCTGGTTTAGTTTAAGCCCTGTCTGTAAAACCGGGCCTATAACAGATAAAAAATAATCTTCACATGCACATCAAACTAACAGACACATGTGTTGTGGCAATTTTCTAACAAACATCATCACTGAGTAAGAGACAACTCGGAGTCCATATTATAATAATAAAGTGTTTATTCTCTTGCAAGAGAAGACCCCTTTCAGTTTTAACACACATAGCTGTAAGTCAGTCAGGAGCGAGAGAGAGATAGAGAGAGATAGATAAGAAGAGCCAGAGAGCCAGAGATAAGAAGTAGCAAGAGAGCAAGAGCACGAGCGAGCGAGCTACAGAGCTAAGGGAAAGCAGTTTTGGTCTGTTTTATAGTCCTTTCCTTCCAAGGCCTCCTCCTTCCCTCCTCTAGAGGGAAAGATACCAGTTTGTTTACCGATTGATGGTTATACAGAAAGGGAGGCAAATGCCCCTTGACCATCTGCGTTTCCTTACCTCTATCACTTCTCAATCATAGTAAATCATCACACCAAGAATGCTTATCTAACTACGAAGAAAACATATAATACATACATCTGAATCTAAGTCTCACTGTTTGATTACTGTCCATAAAGGAAAATTCCTTCACAATTCCTCTCTGTTTATCATTCTCTGATAACTGATTAATCAAACATTGTAATAATAATAGTAAAAATAATAATAAATACAAGTTCAAGTCATTAATCACACTTATACTCTTCATCTCTGATTTTCACATAAATGATCACTCTTCTTGAACCTGTGAAGTAAGTTTTTTGAATATTTGAAAAATGCTTAGGCTGTAAATGTTTAGCAAGCACAGTAAAGATTTCATTCTATCGCCGGGCTAAATGGACAGACACTGCTGTGGCACTCTCGGTTAAACCGAACCCTCAGTCACAATAGTATAAATAAGGAAAAGTATAGTTCAAGGTAGGAAATAAACATATCAATTTATCACTGTTGAGTTACTCCTGTAATATAAAATGTAAATATTAAAAGTATGTAGAAAATCCCTCAGTTTCAACCCCTCTCCTTGTACGTCCTCTCGTACACGGATAACTGCTGCTTTTAACCTTCTTTACATACCAATCATTCTTAAGAAAAAAATAGAAACATCATAACTCAATTAACACATTTCACTGTAACTTCCGCTACTTGTGTCAACATATTGTTGGTCATCAACATTAACATCATCATCCGGATAGACTGTCATTTTCACCAATTGAACAGACATTCCGACCTTAACCAGTCTCTGTACTAAGCTAGACACACATTCCATAATACATGGTATTCATAACAAAATTAGTACTACTATAACTATAATTGGCAACACCTTCAGACCTGTTGTGAAGTGTAGTATTACCAAGCAAATTGTTACTGACAACAAAGTCATTATACATGTGGTTTTATACAGGCACACATTCCTGTTACTCTGAATGGGTGCCACGGTCTTGGGCGCTCCGTTCTCTCAGTTACTCTTTATCAAAAGATGCTGTTATGACCAAAAATGTGAGAAAGTACTGTTTTGAAACACTAAGAGTCTTATCTGTTCTGTTGATTACAGTGTCCACCCGTGCCGGTTGCGCAATCAAAGTTGTCTCCTCCTTGCTGCTGATATCTGGTTCCGCCTAAACACACAGCTGCAATGCAAGGGTTTTCAAACTGGATCTTAGCATTTATTGACATTCGCGTTGAACCTCCTCCAGCAATTGCTCCGCCTCCGCAATGGGCGGCACCCTCCTTCATGGTTAACGTGAACCCACGTAGCCCTCTCTGCGACCTTCACTGCCGTGTGCGTCACCAGAAGCACCTGGAAAGGCTCTAGCCACCTTTTCGATTTCCAGCTCTTTCTCCTGTGATCACGAATCACCACGAAATCACCAGGTCTGACCTCGTGCAGGAATCTCTCAGCAACCTTCCCCTGGGCAGCTTTTACCTGCACAGAAATATTTGACAACAGACAAGACACTTCTTTGCAGTAATTCAACATGTCATTCTCACACACATCCTTTGATGGCAGCCTTTGTTTACCCCCTTCTATGCCCATGAATGGTGGCCTGCCGGTGCTGGTTGAGATGCCAAGGGTGTTTTTATTCCTCTAGCCACATTGTGTGTGTGTTACAAGTGACACATTTTTGCAAAAATTTTCAGCAAACACTGTAATCCCCTTTGTAAACCATAATTCCCTCGTCTGCATTATCATACCCGCTTTTGACACATGATCCAACCCATGTGTCAACTTAGCATAATGCTGAAAGAAGTGTTTGGGCAAACAAGGAATGTCATCAACACTCATCCATACACCCCCCCTGGAGACTGCAGCCAGACGACCTCCATCGTTGTTTTTCCGCTCCTGTGGAAAAAGACTGCATACTCTGTAAACAAGGGGAAATATCAGGGTTAGTCACAGATACCAAAGCACAAGTCGTTTCTTTTGTCTCCTGTGCTGCCGCTCGCTGCGCGTCTGCTCTCACGTTTCCTGTGGAGATAAAACTTTTATCGTTAGTGTGCGCTGCGCATTTACAGATCGCGACCTTGTCTGGTAAAAGAATGGCCTCCAAAAGCTTAGACACAAGCGATGCGTTTAATATCGGATGTCCATCCGACTTCAAAAAAATTACCATGCTTCCAAAGTGCCCCAAAATCTATGCGTGACCCCAAAAGCATAACGCGAGTCTGTGTAAATTGTCACACACTTGTCTGCCATAAGATTACACGCTTCTGTCAGAGCAACCAATTCAGCTGCCTGAGCCGAATAATTTGATGGCAATTTGCCAGACTTTCGACTTCAAATTCAGTGGTCACCGAAACCAACCTTATTCAAGCCTGTTTGTGGATCTTTGGGCCGACCCATCCACAAAGAGGACATTGTCACAGTTTTCTAAAGGTGTGTCCAACAGGTCTGGACGTGGTGTACACACCTGTTCCTGCTGATAGACAACAGTGGTGTATCTTTTCACCGTTACATTTGGCATGTCAAGCAAAATCGTGTGATACCTCAGCCATCGGGCTGTTGATAAATGTGATGTTCTCTGCTCTTGCAAAATCATGGAGACTGCGTCTACCATCTGTGTAACAAAAAAAATTTCCTGCTGCACAAAACTGTAGCTTTGTCAGACTGACCTTGTGACCCTCTCTCACCAGGTGGTTCAAGAGAGTTACAGTGTCAGCCACGCACGTAACCTCATCTCGTGCACAAATCAATAAATCATTAACATACTGCAATAGCGCTGTTCCGCTCGTTAGAGTTAATGGTTCAAGGCTCCGTCTGAGCGCTTCATTGTAAATCGTCGGAGACTCACAATAGCCCTGACACAACCTGGTAAACGTGTACCCTTTGTTGTCAAAATCAAACGCGAACCAAAACTGACTTTTTTCTTCCACTGGGACGCTAAAGAAAGCGTTGGCCAAATCAACCACAGTGAAATACATTGCATTTTGCGAATTTGTGACAAAATTGTGTATGGATTAGGTACGCGAGCAGCTCTGCAATAACGGCTGAGTTTACAGCCTGCAGATCCTGCACAAATCGCCACGTGACTGGTTCACTTGTGCTAGATGTTATTTTCTTTACGGGAAAATAGGAGTTCGCACTGGAGAATCATGACAGGAATTATTACTCTCCTTCAGGAGAGACTCAAAACCGGCTGTATCCTCGCAATGCCTCCTTCTTCAGGGATATTGCGATTGACATGGCCTGTAATCAGACTTTGGAGTGATTACAACTGGTTCACAACCTCTAATCAACCCAACATCATATTTGTGTTTTGCCCACAATTTTGGAGGTATTTCTGCCAGGACAGGATGAATGTCTGTGGCAGAAATAGATCCGCTCATGTTTCTCCATTGCATTCTTGACAATAGCAGTCACAGTTCTCTGTACGGCAACATCAAACTCACATTCCTCCATAAAAACACCTGCATTTCTACTGTGTTTCTGCCCGTTTGGTTTTTCAATCCAATCTGTGGCAGAAAGACATTTTCTCACAAACAGGCCTATTTCTTCCCATTTCTGCTCGGTGGCCTTGATTACTGATAAGTGAGGCGCAGACTGGCCTGTTATCAAATACAGCCTCATTTGTTTTTCTGACAGGCATGCTGAAAGCACACACATTTCATTCCAGAAAATCTTATCAAACCTTGTCAAAAACATTTTCTGCCCCGTTAATCCACTCTTCCTCATATTGATATATGCATATATCAATGAATGTAATTCATTGATACTGATACTGATACTGTTCGATCTTTGCCAATTTCAAAATCTTTTGTGCCCAATCAGAATCTCTCATCTGCTGTTCCTCTCCTGTAAATCCCAAACGGGCCAGCAGTGAGTTTCAGATTTAATTTACACATTAGATCCCTGGCCATTAACGGAACCGGACAGGTTTCAGAGCACAACAACGCATGTTTCAATGCCCTGCCCCCCCTCCGTCTCACATTTTAACGGCACAGTATAGTTTTCTGAAATTAATGCCCTGACTTCAAGTGCTTTCAAACACTAAATCCGTCATTCTTGGTTCACAATCAACCATAAAGTCTATCATTGTCCCGTTAACTAACATGGGATATCTCTGTAGCCTTAAAAACCCTAAACTTTTGTACATTCTCAGACATTCATCAGTCACATGGTCTTATTCAAAACTTCAACAATCACACATTTAACGGTTTGCAAGCATGTCTTCATTGCAGATAGCCTTATTCAAATCTTCCACACACTCACACATAAAGGTTTGCAAGCATGTCTTCATTGCACAGAGCGTTATTTGAATCAGTGTATGTGAGCGTGTTGTGTGTGTGTGTCAATAAATTTTTACTTCCCTTTTTCGTAGCTTGCTGAATGCCTGTCACCCGCCCTCTCCTCTCCTGTTCTCCGTTCCTCTCCTTTCAATCCGCCTTACGCCTCTGGACAATCCTGTGCCCAGTGTCCATGGTTCTTGGACAACCTGCACTCCGTGCAGCCAGAAAAGTCATGTTCACATTTGTGCGCTGCTCGTGCTGCTTTAATCTGTACAACAGCCAGCTGCATCTGTCTCCCCTCTGTCACTCGCGCTGCTCGTGCTTGTTCATTCAGCGTCTCGCTGCGGTTGTCTTGGACGGAGAAACAGTCGAGGTCGGGCGAATTTCAATGCATCCAGCTGGGCTATTGGGTAGATGGGTGTTTTGGCGGTGCCGGCCTCACCGTATTTTCATGTGGGAAACACAAACATACTGTGGGTCATTCGGTTCTGGTGGTGCAGACACATACAAATAGACTTTCACACTTTTCATTTTTCCTTCCTGCTAACTTTCTGCACTTGCTTTTTTCCTTTCTGCTAACTTTCTTCACTTGCTTTTTTTTTTTCCTTCCTATCTACTTCCTTGAGCCAACCATCTACTTCCTTTAGCCAACAATCTACTGTTTGTTCACATTTTTAACATACATGTTTAACACATTTGCAACAACAACCTGGTTGTTGAAACCACTTTCAGTTTTGTGAGACTCAATGTTCCCTCTTCGGGAAAATCATGATGCTTGATTAATTTTTCAATATCTTGCATACATTTCTGACCATAATGTTTTTTCATTTGGTAGTACACCGGTGTATCATATTTCACAAACTTGCTCTGAGATATCCCCATACTGGCTGCTGTTTTCTGCTCCTGTGGGTTTACTCACGCGCGTCTCTTTTAATCTGCTAGACGTCTCCAGCAGATCCGATTTTCTCTTATCCCGCAATCGGATCGGGTTGCACTAGTAGTGCCCTCTTAATTGTGATTTATCAAAATCTTTCGATTTTCCTAACCCCAATTAACCTCGGTACCTGTTTGAAACCCTCTTGATCCGTACAGATCTCAAATTAATCTCAGGTTACCTATCTGAACGTTCGTGCCCAGAGTCCTCGGTACCTGTTTGAAACCCTCTTGATCCGTACAGATCTCAAATTAATCTCAGGTTACCTAATCTGAACGTTCGTGCTCAGATTACTCTACCACAGAAACAAATCTCAGCCAATATGGTTCAATTTCACTCTTTAAACTGAATTTCACCCTAATTAAATTGAATTTAATAGTTTCTTACCAGAGATGTCGTTTTGTGCCACCTGGGTTCTTTTTTTGATTCCAGTGGTCGATCCCTCCGGTCCCAACAGCGGAACGGTCCCTCGTCTCTCAATCTTTTTTGCGAGGTAGGGTTGGAACTTTTCAGCTCCAAGGTGATCAGCCTCCATCCGCTGTCAGGTCCAGAAGTCACGTCCAAGGAATCCCACTATCTGACACCAAACTGTTGTGGCAATTTTCTAACAAACATCATCACTGAGTAAGAGACAACTCGGAGTCCATATTATAATAATAAAGTGTTTATTCTCTTGCAAGAGAAGACCCCTTTCAGTTTTAACACACATAGCTGTAAGTCAGTCAGGAGCGAGAGAGAGAGATAGAGAGAGAGATAGATAAGAAGAGAGCCAGAGAGCCAGAGATAAGAAGTAGCAAGAGAGCAAGAGCACGAGCGAGCGAGCTACAGAGCTAAGGGAAAGCAGTTTTGGTCTGTTTTATAGTCCTTTCCTTCCAAGGCCTCCTCCTTCCCTCCTCTAGAGGGAAAGATACCAGTTTGTTTACCGATTGATGGTTATACAGAAAAGGGAGGCAAATGCCCCCTTGACCATCTGCGTTTCCTTACCTCTATCACTTCTCAATCATAGTAAATCATCACACCAAGAATGCTTATCTAACTACGAGAAGAAAACATATAATACATACATCTGAATCTAAGTCTCACTGTTTGATTACTGTCCATAAAGGAAAATTCCTTCACACATGCCACCTTATGATTTTTTTTACTTTTGAACTCTATTGTTAAAAAATCACAATGTTAGTCAGTTTTCCTGTGAACACTGTTTCTTATATTTCTTGCTGTTTTAGCTGCTGTTCCTTACAAACCCACCAGATGGCACCCTTATCAAATAAATCAATGTCATACAAATGTATATTAAATATCAATCAAAAGTTTTGGTGTAGTTGTTGATAAGTCCATCTCTAGTAATAATGAGTGTCTGTCTTTAGCTGTTCTAGATTCAACTGCTGTTGCTGCTGTTGCTGCTGCTGCTGCTGCTGTTCTGTTGGTTGCAGCTGCTGGTTTAATTTACTGTTGCCGCAGGAGATCTTTACAAGCAGAACAAAATGGCAAGTATTGCATACAGTTGATTCAACAAACGGAATAGTGATATTTACTGTCCAAAAAATAATATCTGTAAATATATATATATATATATATATATATATGTATATGTAATAATGTTCGTATGAAGGAAGCGGACAAGGTTGGCTCGTGGAGACTCGGGTGATTTTATTACTTTTCTCGATAAACTTAAACAGGTGCTCACTCTGCGTGTCCTCGGTACATCAACTCTCTCGGTTGCGTCGGTACATCAACTCTCTCAGTTGTCTCAGCGGTCACTCTCTGTGTTCGTTCTGGCTGTCTCTCTCGTCACAGACCATGCGCCCGAGTCTCCACTCCGTCTCTCTCCGAACTCCCGTTCCACGGTGGCTTTTATTCGGTCTCCACGCCAATTACTGCTATCAGACACAGGTGTTCCTCATTTTGCACTTGACCCACTTACTTACCGCCGTCTCCTGAGTCTTTCTCCCGCTGCAGACTTCGCTGAACCACGCCTCCCTCGCCACATACCTCCACCGCCCGACTCAGGCCGGAAGCCCTCCGGCCTGCAGCCCCATTTCTGGAGAGGAAGTCGGCCACAGTCATCTGCGTCCCCGGCCTGTGGATCACCTTGAATTTGAAGGGTTGTAATGCCAGATACCAACGGGTGATCCGCGCGTTGGTATCTTTCATGCGGTGAAGCCACTGCAAGGGCGCGTGGTCTGAACAGAGGGTGAATTCCCGTCCCAGGAGATAATAGCGGAGGGTGAGGACTGCCCACCGAATCGCCAAACACTCCTTTTCAATGGTACTGTACATCGTCTCTCTCTTAGAGAGCTTTCGACTGATGTACAGCACTGGGCGCTCCTCACCCCCTATCTCCTGGGTCAGGACGGCTCCCAGCCCCCGGTCCGATGCGTCCGTCTGCAGCAAGAAGGGGAGAGAAAAGTCAGGAGAGTGTAATAGCGGCCCGCCACACAGAGCAGCCTTTACTTGAGTGAAAGCCTGCTGACACCGCTCCGTCCACTGGACCGTATCTGGGACCTCCTTTTTAGTGAGGTCAGTCAGCGGGCTGGTGAGCTCTGAATAACCAGGAATAAACCTTCTGTAATATCCCGCCAGCCCCAGGAACTGCCTCACCTCCTTTTTGGTCTTAGGTCTCGGGCAGGCCGCAATAGCTGCCGTCTTATCAATTTGGGGACGCACCTGTCCGTGACCCAGGTGGAAACCCAGATACCGAACCTCCACCTGCCCAATCGCACACTTCTTTGGGTTGGCCGTTAGCCCTGCTCCTCTCAGCGCTCTCAGAACCTCCCGCAGGTGCACCATATGCCGCTGCCAGTCCTGACTGTAGATGATAATGTCATCTAAATAGGCAGCGGCATATGCGGTGTGCGGTCGGAGGATTTTGTCCATGAGGCGCTGAAAGGTAGCGGGCGCCCCGAACAACCCAAACGGAAGTGTGACAAATTGGTGTAATCCGAACGGCGTTGTGAAGGCTGACTTTTCTTTGGATAAGGGCGATAAGGGGATCTGCCAATATCCTTTGATTAAGTCCAGAGTCGAATAAATATGAGCGGTACCCAGCCGATCAAGCAATTCGTCAACCCGCGGCATTGGATAGGCGTCGAATTTTGACACCGCATTCACCTTGCGATAATCCACACAGAACCGAACCGAGCCGTCTGTTTTTGGCACCAAAACGATCGGGCTCGCCCAGTCACTGTGGGACTCTTCTATCACTCCCATCTCTAACATTGCCTCTAATTCTGACTGAACCACTTTTTTGTGTTCCGTGGCGAATACGGCCCGGCTGCGCACTCGACGCCGGCTCTGTCTCAATATGGTGCTGGATGAGGTTGGTTCGCCGGGCAGGGTGAGAACACGTCCGCAAACTCTTTTTGCACCCGGGCTACATCGGTGAGCTGGGAGGGCGAGAGGTGATCTCCCCCTGGGGCCAGCGTGAGGGATTGGATTTTGGTGATCACCTCTGGCTCGAGATCGTCCTCGCCACTTACCGCCGTCGCCAGCATCACCGGCTCCACCTCGCTCCACTTTTTAAGAAGATTGAGGTGGTAGATTTGACGTGCCCCGCTCCGGTCCATTCGAACCACCACATAATTGAGATCCCCTACTCGCCGTGTGACCTCAAAAGGTCCTTGCCACTGGGCGAGTAATTTCGAGCTAGAAGTAGGGAGCAATACAAGTACTTTATCTCCCGGTGCAAAATTGCATAATCTGGTCCCCCGATTGTATAGCCGGCTTTGCTTGTCCTGGGCCTGTAACAAATTCTCCATGGAGAGCTGCCCCAGGGTATGGAGTTTTGTTCTCAGGTCCAGCACATGCTGAATTTCGTTTTTGCTCCCCGAAGGTCCCCCCTCTCAAGTCTCCCTCAGGACGTCCAAGACCCCGCGGGGTTGGCGCCCATACAGGAGCTCGAAGGGGGAAAACCCCGTGGAGGCTTGCGGGACCTCCCGCACAGCGAACCAAATGGGTTCCAGTCATTTGTCCCAATTTTTGCCGTCTTCGTGAACGAACTTTCGAATCATTGTTTTCAACGTACGATTAAATCGTTCCACCAGGCCGTCCGTTTGTATGTGATAGACGCTGGTGCGAACCGACTTAATTCCCAACAATTCATAAAGTTCGCGAATGGTTCATGACATAAACGCCGTGCCCTGATCGGTGAGAATCTCTTCGGGATTCCCACCGGAGATCATACTGAACAGAGCCTCCGTTACACTTTTTGCGGAAATGTTGCGGAGCACCACTGCCTCCGGGTATCGGGTTGCATAATCCACTAGAACTAATGCAAACCGATGCCCTCATGCTGACCGTTCAATGGCCCGATGAGGTCCATACCAATTCTTCAAGGGACCTGCATTAGCGGAAGGCGCAAAGGCACTTTTGGGGAGGCCGGGGATTCACTAACTGACATTCACGACAAGCCGCACACCACCGGGCGTACATTTCTCATGAATGCCCGGCCAAAAGCAGTCATTAAACGGTTCAATGTCTGCCCAGATGCCTTGCCATGGGATTACAATGAGCCGCCTGGAAAAGCATTTCCCGACGCTTTTGGTACCAACAACTGGGTTGTATCTTGTTTTGACTGAGCGTCCTGCGTCACTCGATACAACCTATCTTTTAAAATAGCAAAATAGGGATAGGAAGGGGGCCGTGCAGACTGGAGAGGCCGGCCGTCAATGGAACGGACCTGATCGAACGTGTTTCTCAGTGACTCGTCCTGAGACTGCTCCAGGGGAAAATCATCACGCTCCGTGTGGATTAGCCTCTCGGCCACGTTCCGTTCCCCTGGTGCCGCCTCAGCGGGTCCTGGCTCAGCCTCCCCCGTTCGCACGGCCGCCTCCCCCTCCGGCTTCTCTTTTCCGCAGGAGGCATCCACACACAAAACTCCCAATACAATTTTAAACGCTGGCCAATTGGTTACCAAAATCAGCGGATGCCGGAGGCGGGGGTTAACGGCCACCTCCACATTATGCTTTTGCCCCCGAAATTGGATAGCTAACAGCACTACTGGGTATTTCACCACGTCCCCATGTACACACCTCACCCGAACCATGCAGCTCTTATCCAATGCCTCGGGCTGAATTAGGCTTTGATGGATCGAGGTTTGGTTACATCCTGAATCCACAAACGCCCAATAAGTACCCCCCTTAATACTCACAGGTATTTGGTACCCGCCAGCCTGATCGGGGGCAGCGTGTGGGGCGTCCTGAACCCAGACCAGTGTCCCCACCTCCATCACTGGACACCGATCGATAAAGTGGCCCGGGTCCCCGCAACGCCAATAGGCCAGCCCAGGCTTCCCCGCCACCCTGGCTGACCCCGCCTCCCTGGCGTGGGCTCTCACGGCCGCCGACTCCGGTGCCGGTCCTCCTCTCCATCGGGGCTGGGCCCTGGGTAACACGCCGGCCCGGGACCTAGGGAGAAAAGACGGGGAGAAAAGGAAGAAGAAGGAGAGAGAGAGACGGAAGGTAGGGCCAACCCCCCGTGGCACGCCGCCATCTGGTCCTCCATGAGTTGGATGGCCATGTCCAGCGACGCCGGGCGGTGGCACTGGACCCACTGCGCGTCTTCTTGGGCAACCGCAATGAACTGTTCCAGCACCACACGGTCGATTGATCTGGCGCCGCTTTCCCGGCCAACAGCCATCTGCGCGCGTCCCCGGAGCTGGTGAGCCATCACGAAGGGCGGCCGCTTTCCCCAGCTCTAGCGATCTGAGCGCTGGCGATGTTGTTCGGGGTTCCGGCCGACCCGCTGGAGGATGGCTCGCTTCAGGTCGTCCCAGGAGGTTCTGAACTGGCAGCTGCTGCGCCGCCAACTGTGCCTCCCCGGACAGCAGTGGAATGAGGTGCACTGGCCAGTTCATCTGGGGCCACCCACATGCCTCCGCGGTCTTCTCAAACAGGTCGAGAAACGCCTCCGGGTCGTCCTGCGGCCCCATCTTCTGCAACGGCATGTGGAATCCCCCAGCCCGAACCTCCCGGTCCATCCAGCTCCGGAACAGCTCGCGGTCCTCCTGCTGGTTCTGGACGAGGGCACAGAAACGGCGTTCCTGGTCCTCCCTCATGTCCAGCAGCGCTTGGTGATGTTCTTGATGGAGTCCCGCGAGCGACTGGATGACATCCGCAAATGGCGAACTCGTCGGAGACGACATGATGGCGGCGGCGTTCCGGCTTCCTTCCCGGGTTTCGGCACCATTGTAATAATGTTCGTATGAAGGAAGGAAGCGGACAAGGTTGGCTCGTGGAGACTCGGGTGATTTTATTACTTTTATCGATAAACTTAAACAGGTGTGCACTCTGCGCGTCCTCGGTACATCAACTCTCTCGGTTGTCTCAGCGGTCACTCTCTGTGTTCGTTCTGGCTGTCTCTCTCGTCACAGACCATGCGCCCGAGTCTCCACTCCGTCTCTCTCCGAACTCCCGTTCCACGGTGGCTTTTATCCGGTCTCCACGCCAATTACTGCAATCAGACACAGGTGCTCCTCATTTTGCACTTGACCCACTTACTTACTGCCGTCTCCTGAGTCTTTCTCCCGCTACAGACTTCGCTGAACCACGCCCCCCTCGCCACAATATACATCTTTAAAAATGTGTTAAAGTATGTATATTTATTCTAAATGACCAAAGTTAAATGTTGTTGTTTTGTTCAAACAGGAAAAATGATGCAGCGCAATGATCCTGACCTGGTGAGACACTACTGTCACAAAATCTGTCTGTGATGTCATTTTAAACCAGATTAGACCAAAACAATGTGATTTTTTTTTATTGTTTATTTTATTTTGTTGTACTTAGAATACACTAATACAGTTATCTTTATAATTATCAGTCTTGGCGTGAACAGGCCTTAATAGTGTTACTTCACTGGATGGCCAATTTCACATGTATATAAAAAATACAAAATACTGTATTTGTATTTAAATATATTATCCTACGCAGTAATTTGTATTTTTATTTTAAATATATTTTGATGTATTTGTGCCCACCTCTGCTCTTGTGTTGTTTAACTCCAGAATGAAGTACAGAGATCTTTACATTCAGCATACATCAGAGGGAATTTTTATTTTATTTAACTGAATACATTTTTTTCCAGAATTGTTAGTTTTATCTTCTGGGAATCTGTTTTCCTTCTTTCAGGTGAAAGGTGGAGAAACGTCGCCCCTTATTCAGGCTGAGACCCCACAGACAGATGTTGCTGATGGGCCAGTCATCGATGAAGTTGAGACCCTGCGGATGGATGTTGCTGATGGACCAGTCATTGATGAAGTTGAGATGGATGTTTCTAAAGGGCCACAAGCGGTAATCAGGCTGAGACCCTCAGACGGGTGTTGCTAAAGGCCAAGCGGTAATCAGGCTGAGACCCCTAAGACGGGTGTTGCTAAAGGTCCATGCAGTTATCAGACTGAGACCCCTCAGACGGGTGTTTCTAAAGGGACAAGCTGTAATCAGGCTGAGACCCCTCAGACGGGTGTTTCTAAAGGGCCACGCGGTAATCCGGCTGAGACCCATCAGACGGGTGTTTCTAAAGGGACAAGCTGTAATCAGGCTGAGACCCCTCAGACGGGTGTTTCTAAAGGGCCATGCGGTAATCAGGCTGAGACCCCTCAGACAGGTGTTGCTAAAGGGACAAGCGGTAATCAGACTGAGAATCCTCAGACGGGTGTTTCTAAAGGGCCATGCGGTAATCAGGCTGAGACCCCTCAGACGGGTGTTGCTAAAGGGACAAGCGGTAATCAGGCTGAGACCCCTCAGACGGGTGTTTCTAAAGGGCCATGCGGTAATCAGGCTGAGACCCCTCAGACGGGTGTTGCTAAAGGGCCATGCGGTAATCAGACTGAGACCTCAGACGGTGTTGCTAAAGGGCCAGCGGTAATCAGGCTGAGACCCTCAGACGGGTGTTGCTAAAGGGACAAGCGGTAATCAGGCTGAGAATCCTCAGACGGGTGTTGCTAAAGGGCCACGCGGTAATCATGCTGAGACCCCTCAGAGGGGTGTTGCTAAAGGGCCACGCGGTAATCAGGCTGAGACCCCTCAGACGGGTGTTTCTAAAGGACAAGCGGTAATCAGGCTGAGACCCCTCAGACGGTGTTGCTAAAGGACAAGCGGTAATCAGGCTGAGACCCCTCTGACGGGTGTTGCTAAAGCGGGACGCGGTAATCAGGCTGAGAAACCGTGGTTGGGTGTACCTAAAGTGGCACGCAGTAATCAGACAGGTGTTTCTAAAGGGCCACGCAGTAATCAGACTGAGACCCCACGGATGGGTGTACCTAAAGGGGCACACAGTAATCAGACAGGTGTTTCTAAAGGGGCATGCGGTAATCAGGCTGAGACCCCACGGATGGGTGTACCTAAAGGGGCACACAGTAATCAGACTGAGACCCCGCGGATGGGTGTACCCAAAGGGGCACACAGTAATAAGACAGGTGTTTCTAAAGGGTCACGCAGTAATCAGACTGAGACCCCGCGGATGGGTGTACCTAAAGGGGCACACAGTAAGAGACAGGATGGATTTACTAAAGGGGCGGTAATCAGGCTGATTCCCTCAGATGCGGATGTTCCTAAAGGGGCACACAGTAATCAGACTGAGCTGTTCCTAAAGGGGCACCCCTTTTAGTTTGAGAATTTGTTTTTACCATCACTTTCATCATGTAAGCGCACATCAGTAATTTTGCATCTGGCTCATATTCACGATGGGTGTACCCATATTCTCACAGTATCATAACATGTTTCTAAAGGTATTTTTATCACGCAGTATGTAACCCAGGTGACTAGACCCCTGTTGCTGAAGAAAAAAAAAACATTCATAAATGTGTAAACCAATGATTTTATTTTATTAATATCTGTAGAGAGAAAAAAGGGCACATGGTGAAGTTCAGATAATAATTAAAAGAAAACTCATTTAGAAAGTTTATTTACCATTTTCATCATAAGTCCCCATCAATCACATCCCCAGTAAATTCTGCATCTGGCTCATATTCACGATCTCGACCATATTCTCAAACTATCATTTTCAACATCTTTAAAACTAATCTTTTTTTATCACTAGTATGGAAAAACTGAAACCCTGTTGAATGAACAAATTAACAACATTCAGAGAAGTAAATGATCAAGAAGATTGAGATAAAAGTGTGGATTAAACATCATTAGTCAACAACCACGGGTGGATGTTAGCGTGAATACTACGGGGAAGATACAGGCCTGAAGTTAAAGTTTGTCTTTCTGCAAACTTAATAACTGAAAAAAAATTTATTCTCTTTTGTTTTGTCCTTTCTCGTTCTCTGTCTATTTTCTACTTTTTCATAATTCTCTGAGTTGGATGCTGCACGTTTCCTGGACACAGGACGATTTCTGAGGAAGATTTTGAATTTGAACTTTCCCAGCTTGGCGTTAAAGCCGTCATTGCATGCAGGAACTGGCGAGTCATGCCCATATAAGGACCGAGCTTTGTGGATCAAGGAATCAACGGAGTGGTAGGACTGTGTGTATGTTTCTTGCCTTTCTGACTGAACTGTGTTGCTCAGAACTCAATTGCGGAAGAAGGATCTCGTGTAAGCAGCATTGAACTGGAACTGAGATTTAGTCAAATCTTAATTCCAATCGAGTCTGCTATTGTGAGCAGTTAATTTGATTTATTGTGATTTATTTATTTATTTTTCTACTGTAATTTTTCTTTCACCTTTTGAAATTCTACTGTATTTCATCAAATTATTTGATTCTATATTTCTTTTTCTGGAACCCAAGGGTGAAAAGGGTACTTCAAAGGGTTATCATTTGGAAGGATTGTATTGAAATGTAAAGTTATTCCTACATTAAATATGCCAATTAGTAACAAATTGAATAAATAGGTGAAAATAAATTTGATACACATATTAGTCGAGTAAGGGTTAATTAACTTTATTAGCTCTAATCTAAATAGGACAACAACAACAAATATATATATATATATAAACAATCAATAATAGTAACAAACTAAATAGATAAATATATAAGGGTTATAGTAAGGTAAAAATCGAACTTGTTTGGAACAAGTCTTGGTCTTAATTTTTGCCATTACTTTTCTTTTCTGTCACGTTGTGATGTTTTGAATTTCACTGCCTTATTTTATTTGCATTAATTTTTTTTCTCCAAATACATCTTACCTGTTTCTAACGCAGCCGGTTTTGTCACTCATGCCGTTCCTCTTGTTGGCAGTCTCTTAAGCGAGTCTAATCTTCTGGTCACTGGTCCAAATCTAGAAAGAGTGCACTCTTCTCTCATTTCTGTTATCCACTGTTTGAGAGGGAGGGTTACAAGTAGGTTATTTACCACATCCGCCATCAAATTACGGTATATTTGAATACTTACAGTAAAGCCATTCAAGCCATTTCAAGTTTTGCAGATGATATTCTGTGGTAATTATCAGTGAACCATATCATAATTGTGTATCAAATATTTCCACCTTGAGGAATAAAGGTGATGAATGAAAACATCATTATGTTGAATTTAGATACAGGTTTATTTACTAGAGCTGTGGAATATAATCATTTTTACAGTGCATCACAATGTTGGTGTGAAAGATTCTGCATAAAAAACAAATCATCTTTTTTAAATGTAATTAAATAAGCCTATCACTGTTTTTATTGTAAATAAAGTAAGCTGCTCTTGTTATATTTTATTTAAAACGTTTTGTATGTCAGCAAAGCACTTGAGCCACTTGTTTTGGTTTAGGTTGTTATGAAAGGAACCTGGCTTACCGGCGTTTTACCTCAAGGGGGCATTTTCCCCCTCTCTACCCCTAAATGTGCAAGCGTTCTTGAATACAAGTTAATTTATCTTTCTTTACCTGTCATATTGTGATAATGTTGCCGCTGCATGTCAGATTATTGTCATCGGTTTATATTGTAGTTGCACGCATGATTTACGTGCATATGTTTAATGCCATTTATAGTGTTGTATTTAATATTAACGTATAGAGAAGATGTATACTGAGGTGAATGTTTATGTTTACTGTATACATTCGGATTTTGATATCTTATTTATTTCAGACTAAACCACATTTTGCCACCTCTGTTAACTTAATGACTGTACAATGCTGGATAATGCAAAGTGACACATCCTGAAGAGATAAACAGTTGATCATCTGTCTCCGTTCACACTTCTCAAATTCATCATATGTTGAAAAGATTTGTTTCTCGTTGCTGATTTCAATTAGAGATACTTTTCAGCTCCAAATTTCCATGTTATGTCGTCGTCTTCATGTAATTCTGTAACATTCATTTTTAAAGTGACAGAACCCCCCATCACTGATACTGACTGCATCTCATTTGTTTCTGCACTAAACACGCCTGATGAACATGAAGAGGTTCTGTCACAGATTAAGGCTCCTGTTGGTTTATAAATCCTGAAATCAGCTGTAGTTTTAATCAGTTACATGTAAACTGAAGAACATTCACAACAGCAGCAGACACAAAATGAACAGGGATATATATATACTGCACTTTGTATTAAAGTCATCTGCTGTGGGGCTAAATCGATGTGTAAATTCACATAGTTTCGCATTGTGCTGAATATGTTCAATGCTTAGTAAATGAAACACTGTTTTATCGCTATCTCTCATGCTCTCAGGGCTCATTTAGACTAATGACTTTTGTAGATATTTATGATGACTGCAGTGAAAATTTTTAAAACATGGAATTCTATTGAAATTGATTTTATATTTAAAAAGAAGAAGAAACACAAGAATGGCCTGATATTTGAAAAGCAACTCAGTGGAGGGTTTTGAGTCGCCATGCAGAGCACAAACAGAGACATCGTCATTCACTGTGGAGATTTCCATTGGGTTTTATTTTAGCTTTTTTATTTTTGCAGCCCTGAAAACGTCAGTATAAAATTCAGAAAACGACAGGCATTCGATGTAAGTAGATCTCATAGTAATGATTTATTTGGTAGGTAGAGATGAAAACAGTCTAATAGTCTTAACAGCAGCAGCAGCTCAGAGAATAAAATAAACCATACAAAGTTTTTATATAGATATATATATATATATATATATATAAATCAGACTCCACCAGCACAAACAGAACACAAACATGTGAAAGGTTTTCGTCTGAACTAATAAAGCCTCTGCTGAAAACACTCATCCTGATGTGACCCCTCCCCTGACAGAGTTTGACCCTCCTAGTTTACACACTGTATGTGCATACGCTATAATGTTATAATTCATCCAGTCCTTGTACTTTAGCTGTTTTTAATGGGTGAAAATATTCTATATGTTTATCTTTTAACATACGTTTTGTAAGGTCTATGTTAAATGGCTGAAAGTAGAAGAATATTGTGTGAGCTGTCGATGAACTACATTTCACAGTAAAACTTGTGAATTTTCAGTTCTTACTATTAGTGTATAAATAAGTACAAAGTGAAACTGTCTGCCGTCTCACACTATTGGTTTTTGCTGAGGTTCAGCTTGAGTCAAACTGAAAGCTGCTGTTGTCTGTTCTTCAGAAATGTGTGTGGACAAACATCTTGTAGGTGAGAGTGGACATTTAGAGCATGTGTATAGTTTGTTGTATTGTATAATTCAGTTGTACAGTGCAGTTGTCGTTCCTGTACAGAACATCAAAAAACTCTCTCTGTATGATTTATAAGCATTTTGAAAACATGGGGTAATGTCCTCATAAATCACCTTCTCCTCGTAATACCTGTCATTATTTTCAAATGTTTTTTATTGTAATTTTTTTATTATTGTCCCTGGACTCTTATAACAAAGTAGCAGTAGCTGGGACATATTTTAAGTATCAATTTTGTTTAAAAAGATGTGACTTTTTAAAAAGAAATTTGACTTTCCTGTCTCTATAATTAACTTACTCATATTTTCTCTAAAATAGTCACATATTTATAAGAAATTATACATAAATTATACATATTAGGTCTACTATAGCACTTAAACAGATATATATATAATGTCTATTATCTCTATTATCAGCAAGAATTTTAATGTTTTTAAAAGAAGTCTCTTCTGCTCACCAAGGCTTCATTTATTTGATAAAAAATACAGAAAAAACAGTAATATTGTGAAATATTTTCTATCTGAATACATTTTAAAATGCTATTTATTTCTGTGTTGGCAAAGCTGTATTTTCAGCATCATTACTACAGTCTTCAGTGTTACATAATCCTACAGAAATCCTTCTAATACGCTGATTTGTTGACATCTATGTTGAAAACAGTTGTTTACAATTTTATTTCCTGGATTATTTGATGAATAGAAAGTTCAAAAGAAAAGCATTTATCTGAAATAGAAAGCGTTTGCAGCATTATAAATGTCTATATTGTCACTTTTGATCACTCAATTGCAAGTTATAAAGTCAGAATTGTGAGATTATTTAACTCGCAATTCTTTTTCCCCTCAAAACTGGACTTTAACTCGCAATTGCGAGTTTATATCACGCAATTCTGACTTTATTACTGCGAGTTATAAAGTCAGAATTGTGAGGAATAAAGTCATAATTGCAAGATATAAACTCGCAATTGCGAGAAAAAAATAATAACTCGCAATTGTGAGAAAAAAGTCTGAATTGCAAAATATAAACTCGCAATTCTGTGAAAGAAATTCAGAATTGTGAGATAAAAAGTCGCAATAACCTTTTTATTTTTTATTCAGTGGCGGAAACGGCTTCCATACATTACAGATGGCAAACCATGCAGGACAATGACAGAACCTTAGAACCTGTTAACACTGGTGCTCCACCCTGTTATGCTCCATTCCACCCTGTTAGACTAGTCATTAAAAAAAATTTGAAAGCAACATTAAATGTGTGGCATACCTTTATCTTATTTTGTGAGGTGAGGAGCATTACCAGCATATATATGTTTTTGAACAAAAATTGTATATTATGTACCATTCTGTTGGCAAAAATGGGCACAAAAAAGTACCTGTTCTTAATAATCAAGACATATTCTATTCATTAATAATTGTTTGGTTTTTGTTTAAAGAATAAAAAATATAATTATGGTATAAGGGACATATACTATCTTATTATTGCTCATTATTGTTTAATATTTACATTATAAACATTTTTGTGATATCTATGTATATGTCCCTAACAGGGTGGAATGCATTCACAGCGAGTGTCTGAACAATATACCCATAATTATACGTATTTAAGTCACTGAGCTTGACCAGTATGTGTTCCATATAGTTAAAAATGTCACTATTTTGGTAGAATGCTAAAAACATGAAAAAATTATGAAGCCAAAATGTTAGCGGATACCAGGAATGACCCAAATTAAAAACGGTGCACATTTCATTGATCTATTTAGCCTACATCTCATTTGTCTATTTATATCTATATACATTTATGTAGTTTTGTTCGCTTGGCTGTTTCCTTATAAAGGTCCAGAAATTTGTCAGCTGTCTTTTTTAATGATATGATGTCATGACGTTGCTGTCTTGCCGCCAGCCAATCACTGCATTGCTGATCTTGGTTTCGAATATTGATTCATTTTAATCAACACTAGAACGCGCAGTAATCTTAGACAACTTAATCCAGATATTTTAATCTACGCAAATTAGTTTGAAGTATCAAATTAGCCAGAGACCAGTTATCACAATTAGAAGATCTGGCATCTCTCAAATCATCTCAGATGTATTAAGCGAGGTAGTGTAGAGGTGTAGCGGCGCCGGTGTCTGCGAATATTTATATAGCATGATCTATATGAGTCACGCTAAAGGCAAAACAGTAATAACTGAAAGTGAGTAAAAATGACTTTAAAAAATGATGTTGAGAACAACATTTCGTGTTTGTTTCGTGTTTTGCCTTTGGACATCAGCACTGTTATGCTACTGAAATAAAACGTAGTCTTACTAGTTAGTTTCTAGTTTCTCCTTTTAGTTATCTACTCCCCAAAACTGATGCAAACTTGATCAGTTATTAACCACATTTACATGATACCATAAGTATTACAACCAACCTGGTCTTATAAAAATACGTACCTCTGTGCACTTTCTGTGCGACACTGTTTTACGTACCTTACTGTGCGTTTTACCTCCGTTTCAAAAAGAAATGTCCTCTTAGTGGCGCTAAAACACAGGTTAAATACATGAACACTGGCACGTTTTTATTACGTAGATATAGGTACATATAGCAGTGGTTCAGAATTCAAATATCCGGGGACCATCGCTAAAAGTTAAGACTCTATCATGCCCTACAACAAACCCAACCCTAAACCTACCCGATAGTGTTAGCAAATGCTAAACTGATATAAAACGTATTTGTTGATGCAACCGTGCCATTTCAACTTCCTTATGCAGGTTTGAACTTTGTCAAACGTGATTGCATGGGATTCGATCCGGAGCTCTTCGCTTCATAAGTAATTAACGTGAGCTACTGAACAGACTTACCGTCTATGAAAACCCATAGATATGAAGCTGGATATGTGTGATGCTAACATTCAAAAGCATCAGTTTTCAAATCTCCCAGCTTTTTAATATTGTTTTGAAGTCGTAACTTAATATTCTTCAAGCAATTATGCAAAAAGTGCGTTTTATTAATCAAAGCTCTGTACATTTGTGTGAAAAGGAGTAAAAGATGTCATAGTTTTACTGCCTCTAGTGTTTGTTTCTTTTGGAAACTGCAGTTATATGTAGTCATTGGTTTTTCGAGTCTCGCTAAAAAGTAAATGTCATGAGACCAGGTAGATTACAACAGCGAATCAACCATTGAATTTATTCTTTAAATGATTCTCAGGCACAGTCAGACACAGAACACGGATCTTTATAAAAATAGGATGTGATATCGACAAGAATAGCTCTTCTACTAGCACTGCTAATTATGGTACTGAAACTTGCACTGGTATCAAGGCATGAAAGGTCATGAATATATATATATAGACATGCATATTCCTGTGAATACAAATCTTAATATCGATACAACAGACTCAAACTCTAAGTCAGTCACAGGAATGTCCTATTAAAAAGATTCAAGTTTGATCATCTTCTCCTGCTAACAAGCACATACGCTACTACTTGATCCTCCTCGTCAACTTTCTGGAAAAGAAACAGTATAACATGAGATATAATCAAATATTTGAAATATATAACAACTACATCAGTGGTTTTGTTTGGGGGTTATAAATACTGAAATGTAGTAGCCTAATATTACATATGAATAATAAAGATAAATAGGAAAATAAAATGCCCAGCCTACATTACAGAAATATGGCCAATAAAATATCAAGAATTAACCTGAAGTGAATAATTTCCTGAATGAATGTATGCCACACAATAGTTTGATTACGTTTCTTTCTCATTTTAAAGGTGTATTGTTGTTTATTTAAATAAATTTAATGATTAGTCATATTTTATTATGTTTTCCTGCTGTCTGCAAAACCTTTAGGATATTTAGTTTTAGTTTAATATTCTAGTGTTTTCTCAGCAGCTTTATAAATTAATTCCAGTTCAAAATATGAAAGTAATTTAATCCGACTCCTTTTACTTGACTCTTAAAGACACAATAAAATATCAAATAAAAATAACAATATAACTTACTCAGAGGTCTTGTATGCCAGCGATACACATTTAAGAGTAAAATATATTATTCTGGAACTACACGGAAGAAAGAAAATATCTATTATTCTTTTATGTTACTATGATGGATCATTACACAGATAAAAACACACTAATCTACATCTGACCCACTGCTGAAATAATACAGAGACATATTTAGAAATACATTTTCTTACCAATAAATGTGCATTTCTCTCTTTGAGCGCTGCTCATCTGTCATAACGACATCTCATCTCACAAATCTGAACTGTTTGAACAACAGTAATGGATTATAACTCAAATAGATGGATGAATAATGGACAAAACTCAACTAGTTTGTTCTGTACAATGTGTTATTTTAGGGCTTTCAAAGTTGAATCATTAATACACACGATTATCTTTAATGCCACGATTCAAAAACCTTTCATTAGCATAATTATGTATGACGTTATTACATTTCACCCTCTACTAGCGGAGTGAATTTGATTAAATTATAATATGAGCTATCAGTCAGTAACACTTGCCTCGTGCATCGTTGTTTCTACATTTCCAGCAGATGCAGAAGATACCAAATCCAGCGGCAATCAACAGAGATCCAACAACAGAGATCAACACTGTCCGAGAATCTGAGTCTGGAGGATGAAATAAAGTAAAAGAGAGACAGTAAGTTATTGAGATCAGATCAGTAAACATACACATCAGTGCTTCTGTACCTGAACATGTGTGACAGAGTTGACTGATGTCCAGATGTCTGGTCTGGTTGCTGATGGGATTGTTGAGCACACAGCTGTAGGTGTTGTTATCCTGATATTCCACCTCCAGAGGTAGAGAGAGACTGATGCTGAGATCAGACACACTGATGCTGGACAATAAACTGTTTCCTTTGTACCAGGAGAGAGTCACATGACCCACATTCACCACTGAACACAACAATGAACAATTCTGCTCTGATGATGATGAAGATGAAGAACAGTCTCGGGTAATGTTAGGAACAGGCAGACGAGCTGAAAACATGAGAGATTAACCTGAAATATGGATACATTTACACAATAATTGTATTTTCAGTTCAGTGTTTTGAATGAACATTTATACCATCTGTCACCTTAAACTATAAAACAAGACAGCACAAGTGATCTCTACTCACCATAGACAGAAACACTGAATGTTTTAGATTTACACCAATTATATCTAGTTTATAGAGTCCAGCGTGTTCAGTTGTGATGTTTGTGATGATCAGAGATCCAGTTTGATGATCCAGCTTCAGTCTGTCTCTGAATCTCTCATCAAGAACATCATCATATGTGGAGGATATTTGGTTTTCTCTGTTGATTTGAGCTAAGAGAGAGTTGTCATCTCCATATTTCCACAGTATATCTTCACGTATTTCAGTAAGATCAGTGTGTAGAGTAACAGAATCTCCCTCCATCACTGACACTGACTCACTAAACACACCTGATGAATAAACAGATGTTACACAGATTGAGATAATTACAGAGGTAGACCACCGTAATTAAGAACTAACACAAATTCAATTACTTTTTACTAACAAGAAGAAACTTTCTGTCTGACATAAGTAATGTAGATAAAGAAAATACAAGATCAACTGTCTTTATAAACTGCTACCATTAAAGAGACTATTAGTTTCAAGCAGAAAGAAAAAAACGAACAAAAAACATTGCAGCAGCACTTACAGATCGCCTGAAAATATATTTATAGTGTCAAATAATGGAGTAATATGGCAGCATAATTTAAAAATTGTGCGTGTCAAATAATGGAAACAGGACAGATAACCAGGCCGTGTTACTTAATCATATGAGACATAATTAATGTAACACATTAACTTTAAATATACAGCAAAATATCCGAGTTACTTTTTCAAATAAGTAACACATGATACTTTGTTTTGTCCTGACCGTGTGTTGAGAGAAACTGGGAGTAAGTGCAGAGGAAGAGACACTTCCTTCATCCTGAGGCGTATTCATTTCACTCGTGTGTGAAAGGGCCTTCACAGATGCCCACAATATAACTTTTAGTTTTGTTCTTATTAAAAACAAACATGTAGTACATTCATGTATGTTATTGAGTCTGATCTACAACAATAGACAGAGATCAGCTCAATGAATAAACGTTAATAGCACTACTTCCATACCTGAACATGTGTGACAGAGTTGACTGATGTCCAGATGTGTGGTCTGGTTGCTGATGGGATTGTTGAGCACACAGCTGTAGGTGTTGTTATCCTGATATTCCACCTCCAGAGGTAGAGAGAGACTGATGCTGAGATCAGACACACTGATGCTGGACAATAAACTGTTTCCTTTGTACCAGGAGAGAGTCACATGACCCACATTCACCACTGAACACAGCAATGAACAATTCTGCTGTGATGATGATGATGATGATGATGATGATGATGATGATGATGAAGAAGAACAATCTCGGGTAATGTTAGGAGCAGGCAGACGAGCTGCAGAACATGAGACAATAAAATGAAATATGGATACATTTACAACAACTTCATTTTCTGTTCTGTGTGTAGTGAGTCTTAATACGATCTGTCACCTCAACCCATAAAACAAGACAGCACAAACTGCAAAAGACAGCAAATGATCTCTACTCACCATAGACAGAAACACTGAATGTTTTTGATGACCATTTTACACCAATTATATCTAGTTTATAGACTCCAGCGTGTTCAGTCGTGGTGTTTGTGATGGTCAGAGATCCAGTTTGATGATCCACCTTCAGTCTGTCTCTGAATCTCCCATCAAGAACATCATCATATGTGGAGGATATTTTTTTCTCTCTACTAATTTCAGCTAAGAGAGAGTTGTCATCTCCAAATTTCCACAGTATATCATCATCTTCATGTATTTCAGTAACACCAGTGTGTAGAGTAACAGAATCTCCCTCCATCACTGACACTGACTCACCAAACACACCTGGAGAATAAACAGATGTTACACTGATTAAGGTAATTACAGAGGTAGACCACCATAATTAAAAAGGCAACATATATTCATTTTATTTTTGACTGACTAGCAGAAACGTCTGTCTGATAGAAGTACTGCGGATAATGAAAATCAACTGTCTTTATAAACTGCTACCATTAAAGAGACTATTAGCATCAAGCAGACAAAACATTGCTGCCACACTTACAGACTGCCAAAATATATATGTGTCAAATAATGGAAATAAGACAGACAACTATGCTTACATAATCATATGAGACACAATCATACCACTTCCTTCAAGTAATTAAAGTAACATGTTACTTTTACATTTACAGTGAAAGTTACTTTTTCAAATAAGTAACACATGATACTTTGTTTTGACTGTTTATTGACCGAGCGCTCGCCTGACCGTGTGTTGAGAGAAACTGGGAGTAAGTGCAGAGGAAGAGACACTTCCTTCATCCTGAGGCGTATTCATTTACTCTTGTGTGAAAGGGCCTTCACAGATGCCCACAATATAACTTATGTTGTTGTTGTTGTTGTTAATAAAACAAATAAGTAACACAACCCAGGTGACAAAAATAACACAAAAGTAACATAATGCATAACTTTCCATAAAAGTAACTAGTGTAAATAGTAACACAATATGATAATGGATTACTTTACAAAGTAACTTTCTCCAACAATGTTAAGAACACATCTGTCCCTGCAGCTTTAACAACCACGAGGATCCCTCATAATAGCTTAATGCCACAAAAATTGTTATTATAATTCATTTCACAAATGATCATTTAACAATGCAAAACAAACATGCTTCTAAAAACTAAAGACTTTCTCAACGAGATTACTTTAAAGTAATGGAGAGACAGCATTAAAGTCCATTTAAATGTAAGTCTTCTTATTTTTAAACAAAGTGTAAAGATTTGTGCAAGAGACATATTAGTTAAATAAAAATTTAAGCTTACTCTTTATGGTGCAACAAATCCTTAAAACTGAATTTGTTTTAAAGTTATCTGTTGAAGAGGAAAATCAATGTACAAAATGTATTAAAAAACTACGTGATAATTATTGCAGATTGAATTTACAAATAAACAAACATTTAACATAGAACATTAAATGTATTTTTCGTACCTAAAATGTACAGGGACAGTTTTTGTCCATTTTTGCTTTGAGTGTAACAGCTACTTTATGGAAAAAACTATAATGTAAACTATATAATTAAAACTTACCAATCAGATTCCACCAGCACAAAGCGAATAAAACAGACACGCAGTCATTTTCTTCTCAAGTTCCCCAGTATATCTATTAACACCAGAGCAGAACTGTCGATGTGTTGAGTGAATCCTTCCCTGACTGAGTTTGATCCTCCTAGTTCACATGCTGTATTTGCATATGATTTAATGTTTGTGTTCATCAGGCCCTTATTAACACTTTTAACTGTTCTTAACCCTTTACGATTCCTGTAAAATTTGCCTAAAACGCCTAAAAAGGCATACCCAAAGTAAATTGCATGCTGTTCTTGGGCCATTTAAATGATATGCATGGTGTTGGTCTCCTTTGAAAGGTGACACTCTGAGGTTTGTTTCTCAACAGTCAGAATCACTGTAAGTCTTACTGATATTGAGTAATAGCACTTTGAATACACTAAAAAAAAAAAATAATTCCGCCTGCATTTTTTTTGTAAATAGAAGCCTGCAGATGACTATAGCTGCGAGGAATGAACTGGAAAATACATTGGGATCACAGAATGAAGCCTTACCAAGCCACATTTACCATTTGATAAACATTATATTAGAAAATTAGTGTTTTACACATGTTTATCTAATTTTATGTCTAGGCGCTTCCAAAAAAATTACACTCCAAACGACGCTTTGTAACAATGACACATACAATGCTGTAATTCTTGAATGCTTTAATGTACAGTCATCATTTTGGGCTCTAATGAAAGGTTACACTTAGAGCTATTCAGTTTCTCATCCAGATTCACTGTCAATAATTGCTGACACATAGTAACTGAAGCATAAACACATTATAGTGACATTTATTTATAGAATCCAAAATGTGTACACTTTTATAATTACATATATATTTATAATTTATAATCTAAATACATTTTTTTTCCTATATTTCTATTTCTGTACATAGTACATTATTTAATTTGTGGGTTTTTTCTTATATTGGTGTTATATTGCATCCCTACTGTGTTATTCCTATGCATGTCTGTATTATGTCAACAAAAAGTGGTCTGATAAAGACACTGATTGTACATGCTGTGTTTATTGTATCTTACAATGGTTTACATAGTTGAAATCACAAGAATCTCAGCTTTCCGTGGATATATGACATGTTCAACTTTTCTTTTTTTTTTTTGTCCGACGACTTTACCCTGTCACCACTAGGTGTCCCGCCGGCGGGACGCACTGGATTCTTAAAGGGTTAAACTGTTTAGTTTTATCATTTAATCTACTATTTTCAACATACTTGCCTGACTTTTTAAAATGGCTAAAAGCAAAATAATATTGTGTGAATTGTGTATTAGAGATGCAACAACACATATCTTGGTTTTTAAATATATTGTATGGGTCAAAATTATCACATTTTCTTTTAATCCAAAAATCAGTAGGATATTCAATTTAAGTTTAGTAGACCATGTTCCATGAAGATATTTTGTAAAATGTTTACTGTAAATATATCAAAACGTAATTTTTGATTAGTACTATGCATTGCTAAGAACTTTAAATGTGATTTTTTTGCACCCTCAGATTCCAGATTTTAAAATAGTTGTATCTCGGCCAAATATTGTCCTATCCTAACAAACCATATACGAAAGCTTATTTATTCAGCTTTCAGATGATGTAAAAAACCCAATAATTTAAAAAAAGATCATTATGACTCGTTTTGGGGTCCTGGGTCACATAAAAATTTTCTTAAGACTTAAAATATTTGTATCAGTGAACATTTAAACTTATGAAATGTTATGTTAAACAGCTAAAAGTAGAAGAATATTGTACGTATTTAACTCTAGTGATCTTAAGACCTTGTGATTATTTTTTCAGTTGTCAGTTTTTTGTGAATGCAATAATGACAGTACATTGAAAAGGGTAAGCTTCGTTTAGCTTCAGTGGGTGTGCAGGTGAAAGCTTAAGGCTGACACAGGTCTCCTCAAAGAGCATATGTCAGGTTAGAGTCCCTAGTGAAATATGCTACTGAGACTTCTGGAGTGGTTTCTGTGAGGAAATGTTACTTCTGCATCTGGAAAACGCCATTGATGATAATCCTCCGGTAGAATTAGCTGCACACCATTTGTTTGATGTGTGTTCATTTGTTGTTATGAACTCACCGTCTGACTTCCAGATTAAACTGCTTTACAGTGAAATGGAGTACTGGAAAAACGCTGATTATGCGGTGGTCAGAGATTTAGTGATTCTGAATAGATCCGTATATTAAAGGCAGGTGATTTAGTGGTCTTTGGTCCTGTGGTCCTGTTTGGTATTGCAGCTTGACTAGTGCTAATTTGTATTGAACACTTTTATTGAATTACTGATTGATTGATTGATTGATTGATTGATTGATTGATTGATTGATTGATTGATTGATTGATTATCACACTATACATACATTGTGAATTATTAAAAAGTACTTATTTAATATAAATAAGTAAATAAATAAATAATGAAATAAGTGAGGGGGGGTCGGCTGAGTACCTTCACTTCTTTTCCACTTCAAGCGTTGTATATCCACCAAAACGAAAATGTGTTGCGTTGCCGGTTTTTTTACGGGATTTTTTTTTTACAGTGCAGCACTTTCCAAACCGCACTAGCGCAGATTAAAGAACGTGACGACACGTCTCACGTCATCACGCTGCAGTGCGTGAGGAGCCTCCCGAGTTATATTTGAACTTTTCATTCATGACACGCAACGGTTTGTAATGCACCTGTACGCTGGATGCCAACCGCCGTAAAACAATAATAATCATAATAATAAGAAGAAGAAGACACAATGACTTCGGGTTTACTGAAGAGAAAGACCATAGCACTATTATCTATCAAAAGCTGCATTTATTTTTTAGAAAACGTAATGAAACTGAAACTGCTCTTTATTTCTCCCTTGTTGTTCTGGTGTTTACTCGACCATGGTAAGACTCTCGTCGAGAACAGATCAAGAACAGTTCCTCTTGCTAGAGCTGAAAATAACTCCTGAAACCAGCACGGTTTATCTGCAGGGTCACAGTATGTGAGGTCGTGCATATACAGTATAGAAATACATTTGCCCTTGAACATAAATTCTGATATTTCACAGATACACAGTGAGATCTCACAGTAATATTGCTATTTGGTTTGAATTAATCTTTTATCTATCAGATATAGTATTTTGTAGTGAAAATGTTAAATGGTTTCATATGGACACTATTCACCTCAGACCAAGGGTGCAGATATGATTTTGGCATTGGTGGAGACATAATATCAGACATTGAATTGTTTGATTATTCATGTCCCCAGTGTCCCTACTAAATTCTACACCCTTGAAAATGATAACAAGTGATGTTCGACTTTCTGTCCTTAAATATGAAGAGGTCAAGTAAGTATTACTAGTAGTACTAGTAATGATTTACTCCAAATTCAATAATAAAATAAATAAAACCTTGGACATAATTATCCCCGGTTTCACAGACAAGGCTTAATCTAGACAAAAATCCATGTTTAAGCTGTCTCAACTGAAAATATCTTGCTCTGACATATCTTAAAATATGTCAGTGTCATTGTTCTGTGTTAGGATGCACACCTTAATGTTTTCTTCTAAGGCATTTTTGTAAAAGTTGCTTAAATATTTTAATTTAACTAAGGCCTAGTCCCGGTTTAAGCTAAGCCCCGTTTGTGAATCTGGGCCTATAAGTCAGACACTGAAGTGAGTTGCTGTTTTTGTCACTCTTCTGAGGAAAATATAATTCAGTTGTTTGGCAATGTAAATGATTTTAATTTTGTTATTGTTCATCTAATCACATTTTGTAAGTGACTTTTCTTTCTGTTATATTTATGATTTCTTTGGCTTGTTTGACTACTCAAAAGAGAATATAGGAACTACACCTTTGTTTATTTTGTTTCCTGTTAACTAAATTTTACATTAACAAAAATATGGCACTTAACATCTCTTTACTTTATTCAAAGTTGATTATAGCACATGGAAACTATTCGAAGCTCTTTTAATTATAAAGTAGTGAAAACTGCATCTCTATGTTCATCCTATGTGACCTCTTAAGGTGTACTTTTTAACCTGGCAACACATCCCTTAAGAAAATGAACCAAAATTCACACACACACACACACACACACACACACACACACACACAAAACTAATTAAACTATGGTAACCACAAATTAACTGTAGTTTTATGACACTAACCATAGTTTAACCACTTTTACTATATTACATTAATGTTGAATTTTCTTAAGGGATTTGAATTTGTGTATTGTTACGTCCCAAGACGTAATTACTTTTTATTTTGTTATATTTGTGCAGAATCTGATATTGCTACTGATACAGTTTGCATTTTTGGCAGTGTTTTGTTGGTTTTTATTCTCTCTCTCTCTCTCTCTCTCTCTCTCTCTCTCTCTCTCTCTCTCTCTCTCTCTCTCTCTCTCTCTCTCTCTCTCTCTCTCTCTCTCTCTCTCTCTCTCCTCCCACTACTCCATGCTAAGCTTAATGAAGATCAGCTGGTCCTAATTATAATCAACTACTGGCTAGCTCTGATTGGCTGCTGGAGGAAGAGCTTGTGGATAAAGCTGGAGACTCCCTGTAAAGGTGTTTCTTACCACCTTGGCTGTTTGCCCCAGTGATTTTAGACTTATATTCAAGATGAAACAAAGAGACTTAAAGGGATACGAAATTGGGCAGATATAGTAGATGAAAGATTAAGCACAATGTAGAAGTATTTTATTGCCATATTTACTGATGGATCAAAGGATCATAAGAATGGAAATACTGGATATTCATTTGTCTTTCCAGAATTGGAAATAAGTATTAGGGAAAGAACTTCTGATAATCTAACAGTATTTACAGTTGAGATGTTAGCTATTTTAAAGGCTCTTCAATGGGTAGAACAAAATTAGGTTAAAATGGCAGTAATGTGCTCAGATAGCTTATCAGCATTGGTTTCTTTGCTGTCTTTATCATCTTAAAATAGACCTGATCTTGTAAAACATATAGAATTAAGAGTTAGTTTTATGTGGATTCCAGCGCAACGGGGAATCGTGGGCATTGAGATGGCAGATGTGTTAGCAAAACAAAAGTAGAATTTCCTGTAAAGCTGCTTTGCAACGATTGTATACAAATAATCTTGAATTGAATAGTAAATCAGAAATTAAAGCAACAATACGTATTAATATAATAAAGTCATGGCAGAAACAATGGGACGAAGAATGTAAAGGACGTCATTTATATAAGATTAGATGAGCAGTAGAAAAATGAAATCAATAGGAAGAACCCCAAGAGAGCAAACTATAATGACTATAATGAGGTTAGGTCACACTGGGTTAAATAACACCATGTTTTTATTGAAAAAGCATCCTTCAGGTTTGTGTGATTGTGGTATGGAAGATGAGTCAGTGGAGCATGTTATTTGTCACTGTATTAAATATAAGATGCTAGATTTTCTCTTCATCTTGCATTTTGGGGTTCCTCAGGGCTCCATTTTGGCCCCTATTCTGTTCTCATTATATATGCTTCCTATGGGGTCCATTCTTACCAAGCATGGGGTGTCATTTAATTTCATTTCTATGCTGATGACACCCAAATCTATCTGGCCATGAGGAAAATGATCAAAGAGGCTTGGGATCATTGAATACGTGTTTGTCAGATATAAAGTCTTGGTTATCTTCAAGTGTTTTACATCTAAATGAGGCCAAAACATAGGCCATTGTGTTTGGGTCTTCGGGGCCCCCGATTGTGATTTTGGGAGATCTGGATTACTGCAAAAACTGTCTGTGAGAAATCTGGGTGTTAACTTTGATTCTGCACTCAAGTTCGATAAACCGATAAATTCTGTAGTCAAAAAACCAAGAGTTTTTGTCCATTTAAAGAGTTGGAGAGAGTGACCCATACTTTTGTGTCATCACGGCTTGAATATTGTAATTCCCTTTATATGGGAATAAATCAAACATAAATCGACTCCAGATTGTTCAAAATGCGGCAACCAGACTTTGACTGGCACCCGTGGATTTGATCATATCTCTCCCGTACTATGCTCTTTGCACTGGTTGCCGGTCTGTTACAGAATAGAGTTTAACATTTTATGGTTTGTTTTTAAAGTTCTGAGTGGAACGGCTTCCTGAATACCTCCGTGATCTTTTAAACCCAAATACATCTTCTAGACCACTGAGGTCCTCGGAGAAAAGAGTGTTGATGGTCCCTAGATCTAGATTGAAGTTGAGGGGTGACCGTGCCTTTTCAATTGCTGGGCCAAAATTATGGAATAGTCTTCCAGTCTCCCTCCGTTTAGTTTCTTCAGAATCTGAATTTAAGGGTGCTATCACAGCTGCCTCATTTAGTTCGTTGAATCGCACTAGAGTTCGTTTTCCTCTTGGTGTGGTTTGTTTGGGCAGGTAAGAATGCAGCAATCGCCGGGTGCGCACAAATAGCAGACCAAACAAGCGTAGCGAGACCTCCTTGAAGAGGTGGTCTCTTTACGCATTCAAGCGAACCCTGGAGCGGTTTGTTTGTGGTGAGAACGCGATCCGAACTCAAACAGACCCAACTGCAAAAAGAACTGGGCATTTTTGGACTAAACCAGCTGCTGTAGTCAGCTGCGCTATGCATTATGGGATGAGGAAGTGTTTGTTGACCGTTTGCAGTTTAGCATGGCAGGTCACAGACAAACTTGGGGTTGTGAGGAGGTGCGGAGAATCCACCCGTGCAGTTGTCTCTCCATAATAGCAGTGTGCTGTCTGCTGCATTTTACTCCTGTCTTTGTTTACTTCCAGGAGCACCATTGGAATTTTCACACTCTTTCTGACCAATCGAAAATCAGTTTAGGGAATGCCTTCATAGACCCATCTAGCCAACAAGTGAAGCGGATGTTGTCACGTGACTGCATTTTGGTTCGTTTCAGCTGGTTTGGACCAGAGCAAACCGTTTGGTGTAAAAAGGAACCAGAACGGCTAAGAATAGCTACAATGCATAATTTTGATGATAATTTTTTGTCCGGACCAAAGCAAGTGAACTATCGGACTTTCCTGGTGTGAATACACCCTAAATCTAAGTTAAAAACGTACTCTTTTCAAGGACTTATAACTGTCCTTAAAGTCTCTTTAGTGTATTGTGGTCAAAAATGTTCATATTTATCTGTATTTTTATATCTATGTCTTTTTAGCAAGGTTTGTACAGCTCAGTGGTCAACTACTGTTTTTTATTGTGGTTTATAAATACATTTTGATTGAGAATAAGATTAAAAGATGAGTTAAAGAAATATGGGGTGAATGCATTAAGTCTTCAGGATATATTAAATGAAGTTTAGAAACGTAGTTTATAAACTAAGTTCGGGAGGAGCACGTCAGATACTCAGCCTAATTAACACAGGTGGTACACAATCTAGGTAATCAATCCTGGGACATAAATACTGCTGTCTTACCTCCATCTAGTTGACGGTTAAGCAGCATCCCTCCACCACCCCTTCTCCACCAATAGCACTAGAATTCTCATCACACGGAGGGGGTACTCTGGGTTCGGGCCCTTCCCGAGCTCAGAGCCCTCGCCCAGGACAGCACGCCGACAACGTATTACCATACTCGCCAAATACGCATTACGTTTATCGTGCTAGTAGATGTAAGTGTGAAATCGTAAAATGATGGGCAGACATATAAAGGTGTGCTTATTTTTCTGGAAGAGCCTGGTTTAATGAATCGTTGTAGTTTTTGTTGAGAAAATACAAATCTCTGGTCCACACTCCAGTACAGCAGGTAGCGGTTATCCACCTTAAAAAGCAGTTGCCTCCTGCCAATTAAGAAGAAAGTTGCCCCTTCTTTGCCTTTGCTGCCTCCTGAGACGGTTTTCTCTTGTTCCAGACATTATCACAGGTGCTAGTAGTTGGTCTGTTGGCCTTGTTCTTAGTGTACAACATATTGACCTTTTGAAGAGATGTTTTACTCAGGCAAATTCACAACTTGAGATTTGAGTTCAAACTTTATCATTGTAATTTTTGGAGCAGTAGGGAGGTGGATGCCTTTTTGTTTAATGTCCATGTTTTGGTTAGAAAGGGAGTAAGGTCAGACTTCTGTTGTTTTCAACTTTTTGTGAGTTTAGAAATTACTCCTCCCCAGTGATGTAGTCTATGTGATACACATGTATACGCCGTATACTCACTAGGCAAGGTCAGGGATTTGCATATACCCACTTAAAGCATGCGGATACGTAACAACATCATTTTGTGACAGACCTTCCACACAAGTTAATTCATAAATTCACCCAGTCGGAGTTGCGAAGCACCATCTTTCTGATAATCACGCACGTATTTCTGTTGACGACTATAGCTAAGCTTGAATTATAAAGGAGATATGAAACGAACTAGGCTACACACCCTTTCAGTGTTTTCGTAAGCCTGCCCCTGAAGCTGCTGCTGCAAACAGATGACAGGAACGTTAACATTATAGAAAAAAAAGCCCAACTAAATAACTTTAAGGAGTCTAATATTACTTCGTAATGGGAAGGCTAATTTTTGTTATTGAGAAGGTGATCCTAAATATTTTTTTTCAAATTAGCAGCACAAGTGCTCTTAAAAATACAAGCGTAGAGCCCTGTTTAGGGAGTAGTGGTGCTTATGAGAGGCTGCTCTGGTATTGGTGAGTACGAGGCTGGGAAGGAAAGAATCACAGTTTACTCCGTACAAAAAAACTAGACTACACCACTGCTCTTCCCGAAGTTGGACCTTTTTATTTGATTTAGCCTGGTCCCCTCCCGAAGCTTTGTTTGCTCCTCTCTTTGTACCTTGTTTTTTTTTTTTGGAGCTTGTCAAATAAACCAATCTTACTGAGTGTTACAAAAATCTGTGTGTTTTTTTGTGGAGTGCTGGGACAGAAGAGAGGAGCTCCTGGCTGCCTATTAAGTTGCCTATTTTATTTTATTTTAAAATTCTTTTTTTTTTCTTTTTTTTTATGGTTTGTGTACGGATGTATGCCAGTAAGGGCTGTGTGTAAACCTCACTCCCCTGACCTCAAAAAGAGGCGCTCTAGCGACTGACGCTAGCGGCTGTAGCCTTTAGCCTCCTTGGTAGAGCACCAGCCTCCGGCGTCCCGGGTTCGAGACCCGCCGTGTGATGGTGCGGACCGGGGTTACATTGGTGCCGTGACCCGCACGGGAGTGAGGTTTAGGGGGGTGAGTGTTACGGATGTATGCCAGTAAGGGCTGTGTGTAAACATCACTCCCCTGACCTCAAAAAGAGGCGCTCTAGCGACTGACGCTAGAGGCTGTAGCTTTTTGCCCACTTGGTAGAGCGCCCGCCTCCACGCCCGGCGTCCCGGGTTCGAGACCCGCTCGGTGATTGTGTGGACCCGGTGGGATTACATTTGCATTTGTAAATTTCCTTGTTACTCCATTCCTGACCCTAGACTAGGAAGGCATGTAGCCGTATACTTCAGTTTTTGATTTTATAACTGTACTGCCTTAATGGTTAGATGTTTTTTACGGTTTAATAATAATAAAAAATGAAATCAGAAAAAAATATTTGTAATACACACTCCAAAGTCCCAATCTGAAACTAATGATATGCAATTCATGCTCTAAAGTCCCTCATGGAAGTCCTGATTTGAATCAAAAGATTCAATGTTCCAGAGATAGTGAGCTCTGAAATCCCAATCATGAATATTATTCACGAACCATAATTTCAGATCGGGACTTAATTCGGAGAGCGGATCGCGAATCATTACATTTGCATGAAGATTTGCAAACCCATTCTGATCTGAATCAAATGATTGGCAAGCTCGCGAAGTTCCAAAACTAAATTTAAATGATTCACGAACCCACTCCAAAGTCCCAATCTAAATCAAATGATTTGCGATATACACTCTTAATTCCAATCTGAATCAAATGATTTGCAGATACACACTCCCAATTGTGATTTTGAATCAACAGAGTTGTGAACCCCTTCCGAAGTTCCGAGCTCAATCAGATGAGTTGCGTCACACGATTTGAAGTCACACTCTGAATCAAATTATTTGTGACATGAGCTCTGATTGGAGCGCTTCAGAACAATTCATAATTTTTTGACGCAATGATTTCATTGTTTTAAGAAGCTCCGTTTCTCCCATCACTATATGTGCTTGTCGAAATTCGAAAATTAATGGCTCTTTTGGTTTTGGTTTTTGCTAACTGAATCACTTGAACTGAATGTTTGAAGTCACGAGTTTGAATCAATCGGAATGGTTACAGCATAAAGGACTATCTCTTACCCCCTTTCCACCAGCAGGAACCAGGTGCTAGTTCAGAGCCAGTGCTACTGCCGGTTCTTTGTTGGTTCGACTGGCAAGCCCTTTAAGAACCGGTTGCTTTTCCACAGGCTAGAAAGCCACCAAAGAGCCAAGACTTGCGTCACTGAATATCTTTCATTTCACTAGCACAGCCGCAGCAGGGCCAGACACAACAGGCTTGTTCGAGGTGCATCGACTCTTTGCAGACAGATCGATCGGCACACAGCACAGTGTGAGCGATCCAAAAGTATAAAGAGCCATCTGCTTTCCAGTCGCTCCCGCAGCACCACTATGCCTCGCACCGAATGATCCGTGCAGTGCCGATCCATCCCGAATGGCCTACGTTGCATTGCTATTGATGTTCAAGGGGCAGTCATGGCCTAATGGAAAGAGCGTTGGACTTGTAACCTGAGGTTGTGGGTTTGAATCTTGGACCCGGCAGGAATTGTCCATGACTGAGGTGAGACCCTTGAGCAAGGCACCGAAGCCCCAGCGTCTGTTGCCCACTGCTCCAAGTGTGTGTACACTTGGGTGGGTTAAATGCAGAGAACACATTTCACTGCTGGTTATACTCTGTATAATTGTGTATGTGACAAATAAAACAAATATTGTTCCTCTTCATGGCTTTGCGAACCTACAATGGCATCTAAACATGGTGAATCTAATGTGTTTGTGTGTTAGCTGCCATTTCAAATATGGTAGTACAAAGTTGGTCACGGTAACCCCGCCCCAGTCCCTGATGCAAGCGGTTCTTCCTTTTAGCCCAGCAATGTTTTGGTGCTACTTACGAACCACATTTCCAGGTTCAGAGCTGGTGCTTTGGGTGTTGAAAGACAAAGACTGGACAAAAGAGGGTGAATGTGATTTAATATGGACTGGACAGAGTTGATTCCACCAAAATACATTGTATTATGATCGAGTTTGCAGCATTCTTAATTTTAAATAATTTTAATTCACTTGCAATTCAATTGGAAATCAGTTGAAAGCACTCAGATATGAACCACAGTCATCCAGCATTAGATATATTCTCATGCACAAATTGTTTGTCCACCCAACAGATCAAACACTAATTATGTGCAGATGTACATAAACGAGACCAAGGCAAATTCTTTTTAGGGGATCATTTCAAGTATCACACGTGGCAATTTCTCACCAATCCCTAAACTCATCCCAAGGCTCAGATTTTGAGGTTGTTGCAGGAGGTTCCTAGTGAAAGCGATGATGCAGATCTGATACTACAAACACACTGAAGACTGAAGATCATCACATGGCAACAAGTGCATACTCCACATGATCTTCCTCTTTAACATGCTGGAGGGGGGGAAATCACATAAGAGATGAAAATATGTGAAATGTGACTCTCCTATAAATACAGATTCCTTTGGTTGTGACATAGTATGTGACTTTATGGCTTCACTGATTCAAAAGAATATACAATGTATGTATAATTTTTGTCATCATTGTGCTGAAGTTTAGCACTTGTGGTGTGATGCTTCACTCAGTGAGGAAAAAACGGTTCATTCCGAAAATACATTAAAATCATTATGTTTACACTTATATGTGAGACTGCAGAGTAACGAGAATTAGGATTACTTACCGATTTCTGTGCTTTTCTTTTGTGGAATTTCAGATCAGTGTAAGGGACCTCTTCTGTATGAGACTGAACTGTTTTGATATCAACAATAATAGATGCATTAAACAACAAAGCATAATCATAACTAGATCTGTTTCTTTGCAACACGGTAAAGCATTACTGTATGCAGTTAAATATTTAATGATAATCTGACAGCATTAACAAGTTAAATTTGAACTGTTTGACACACACAGACACAAAAACATCTTTAACACAGTATGTCTTCATCATTAATGATGTTATTTATACATTAAACAGATTAGTTATTCATGTTTTTCCAACTAAATGTCCTTTTTCCTATGAAATCTCTCACAAACGGACACATTCACACACATATAGAAAAATACACATGCACGGAAAATTCACACCACTGCTCTACAACTGACTTTTTTGTTAAAATATTTTGCAACTAAAAAGCTACATCATTTAGCTAACACTTGCCTTCTTGATCAGTCTTTCTGTGTTTCTTACAGAAAATCCCGACTGCAGCTACAATCAACAGAGATCCAGCAGAGATCAGCGCTATCAGAGATACAGAGCCTGTAATGATCATCATTCATGTAAGTGGATGTGCAGTTTGATCTACAACAGCAGAGAGATCAGCTCACTAAATAATATATATATATATATATCTCTGCTCTGCTGTACCTGAACATGTGTGACAGAGTTGAGTGATGTCCAGGTGTGTGGTCTGGTTGCTGATGGGATTGTTGAGCACACAGCTGTAGGTGTTTTTATCCTGATATTCCACCTCCAGAGGTAGAGAGAGACTGATGCTGAGATCAGACACACTGATGCTGGACAATAAACTGTTTCCTTTGTACCAGGAGAGAGTCACATGACCCACATTCACCACTGAACACACCAGTGAACAATTCTGCTGTGATGATGATGATGATGATGATGATGATGATGAAGAACAGTCTCGGGTAATGTAAGAGTAGGCAGACGAGCTGCAAAGCATGAGAGAATAAACATAAATGTACACAGTTTTATTTTTAGTTCAGTGTGTTCTACAATCTGTCACCTCAAACTATGAATCAAGATTATGTGAATGGCGGACAAATGATCTCTACTCACCGTAGACAGAAACACTGAATGTTTTTGATGACCATTTGACACCAATTATCTCTAGTTGATAGAGTCCAGCGTGTTCAGCTGTAATGTTTGTGATGGTCAGAGATCCAGTTTGATTGTCCAGCTTCAGTCTGTCTCTGAATCTCCCATCAGGACCATCAAATGTGAAAAGATTTGTTTCTCCGTCCTGATTTTAACAATGAGATCCTTTTCAACTCCAAATGTCCACGTTATGTCGTCGTCTTCATGTATTTCAGTAAGATCAGTGTGTAGAGTGACAGAATCTCCCTCCATCACTGACACTGAATCACTAAACACACCTGATGAACATGAATGGGTTTTGTCACAGATTAAATCTCTTGTTGGTTTGCAAATCCTGAAATCAGCTGTTATTATCATTTACATATCAACAAGTAAAGAACATCACAACAGCAGCAGAGGCATATAATGAAAGATGAGACAAACTGTATGAAAAATAGATCTGTGTTGCCTCTTAATTCTTAATTTTGTTTTAAAATGAGCAAAATCGAAGTGTAAACTTACACCGTTAATTGTGCAGAATATTTCCAACATGTATTAAAAGAGACACTTAGATCAGTATAATGTCAGTGTAAATTTCCAAATAATAATTTCAGTACAGGCAGTAGCAGATGAAAATAGTCTAATTCTCAACAATAGCTGCAGCTCAAACAAATTAAACCATAAAAATGTTTTTATATATTACCAATCAGACTCCACCAGAACAAAACAAGCATGTTAAACATTTCCTTCAAGGGTTCAGTGTCTGTTCTAAGAAGACTATCTGCTAAAAACACTCAAGCTGTTTGTGAATCCTCCCACGACAGTGTTGGACCCTCCTCATTCACACGCGGTGTTTGCATGATGAGATAATGTCATCTGGCGCTTATTAGGAGTTTAGCTGTTCTTAATGGGTGAAAATATTTGTATCATTTAACACAAACCTACTTTTTAAGGTAGTTGCTTGACTGTATTATTAAAACTCTGCCATCTCATACTATCGGTTTTACTGCGGTTCAGCTTCTGAGTCAAACTGAAGCTGCTACCATTATAATGGGTCATGTATGAGTGAGTTCATTAAATGCATGAACCAGACACTGATATCTTTCACATAATAAAGAGAGAGTCAAACTGTAAATGTAAAAAAAGGCAAAAGTAATACATTAAGTTTCCATACAAATGTGGCTGTCACCTGCATATTTCAATAGTTCATTCAGTTGTACAGAGCAGTTGTCATTCCCATAAAATGACTAAACTCTGTGTGTACAGAAGAGGAAGAAGCACTAAAAGGTGACCGGTCAACTAAATTGTACATGGTTGCACCATGAGGCAGCACGATGATCAAGCAGAACTGTGCATTCAGTATGTATTTATAGCACACTCTCAGTAAAAGTAGTGCTATTATTAGAGATGTGGTTTTCTGCTTTAACCACTAGGAGGGTGATGATACACTTGTGCTACTTTTGCCAACAACAGAACAAAGCATGTGTGATACTATACAGTGCACTCGATATTCCCTTTTATTTTGTAAAAATAATAAAACCGGAACAGTAAATGACAGACAAAGGAGCAAGGGTGCGATTTAATATTTAATAATGTGCGTTAGGTACATTTCCATGTGGTCAGCTAAAGATGGAACATTTTAGTTGAGTTTCTGGATGATATGCGATTGGTAAATCACTGATTTAAATCAAATAACATTTTAGACATCACAACGACACCAAAATATATGATACAGACAAAACAGTGACATCTTGGAAGAGAATTAAAGGGTTAGTACACCGCAAACTGAAAATGATGTCATTAAGATATCTTTGATGAAATCTGAGAGCTCTCTGACCCTCCATAGACAGCAACACAACTGAAATGTTCCCAGGTCCAGAAACATAGTAAGGACATCGGTAAAACAGTCCATATGACATCAGTGGCTCAATTTCAGTTTTGAGAAGCCACGAGAATACTTTTTGTGCACAAAGAAAACAAAAATAACTCTTTATTCAACAATTCTTCTCCCCAAGTTTCCGTCTTCTGCCAATTTAAAGAGTATCACGATGCATGCAGCTTTTCTCTGTAATCAACACAATCAGCGTTGTTTACATTCAGGGGAAATCATGTGCATGCGTCTGTGATTCAAAATGTGCTGATTAGCTTGTATTTGAATAGCTTGTACAACCTGAACTCCGGAAATGTTGGGACTTTTTATTTTTATATTTGAATACAATTTTAACTAAAAGACTTTAAAATCACATGAGCCAATATTTTATTCACAATAAATCAAATCAAATCACTTTTATTGTCACATCACCACAGCACAAGTGCCTTGGTAGTGCAAACAACAAACAATTTACATATGGACAGACAGTGCAAAAAAACAACAAACAATTTACATATGGACAGACAGTGCAAAAAAATAACAATTTACATATGGACAGACAGTGCAAAAAAAACAACAACAACAATTTACATATGGACAGTACATATTTACAGACTGTACAGAAGACAATGTGCAAAATACACATACATATACTCAGTACACACAGTGTACTATAAAGACACACTCAATTATCAGCGACACATTATACACCGTATGTACACATCTACATTATGTACACTATCTATACATTATGTAGTCTATACATAGTAATAATGTGAAGGTGCAACAGATTATAAATTAACAGCAGATTGGTTGTGCAACAGATAGTTGTGCAATAGATTATGCATATGCAGTGTCGTGGATGTGTATTGTATGGTGTCCAGTGATAGCAGATGTGTTAGTGCAGTGTGTGCGTGTAGTCCAGTAGAACTGTGTTAAAGTGCTTTATATAAGGTGTTTATATAAAAAATAGAAAGGGAAAAAATACATCAGACTATACTGATCAGTGTGCACTTAATGCACTTATCATTATATGAAATTCAAGTTTAAATGGAGTTAACACGATATAGTGTTTGAGTAAAGAAAACGCTGTACTATTTAAACATTATTTATTTAACCTTTCATTGCAAAAAGGCAGAGATCTGTCTCCTCCAGGCTGTGCGTGGTGTGTCAATCTGAATGGAGGCGGGGTGAAGTTACGAGGTTTCGCTGAGAGATCCAAAGGCATAATGAAGTTTTACTGACAAGCTCTTTTTAATACTTATCATGGTTTAATTTTTTTAAACCCTCTGATTTAAAATAATAATAAAGATTTATAATAGAGATATGAAGTTTGATAATTTTTCAAGGCACACCCGACTGGACTAGGGTATGGCAACTACCATACTCTGCCATACGGAAACGCCGCCCCTGCTCAAGGTTATGAGTTTCTGGAGGTTTGGTGTTGAAATTTGGTCATATTATTGCCTGATAGATGTTTTCAGCTGCTGAAAAGTTAATGGTTGTCTTTTGACATTATTTTTGTTTAAAAAATGCATAATATTCTCTATAGGTGAAAGATCTGGACTGCAGGCAGGCCAATTCATCACCTAGACTCTTCTACTACGAAGCCATGCTGTTGTTATAGCTGCAGTATGTGGTTTTGCATTGTCCTGCTGAAATACACAAGGCCTTCCCTAAAATAGACATCATCTGGAGGGGAGCATATGTTGCTATAAAACCTTTTATATACCTTTCAGCATTCATAGTGCCTCCCAAAGCATGCAAGCTGCCCATGCTGTATGCACTTGTGAAATACACTGATACTCTATAGCCTGGAAACCTGATTCCTTATGGCCCTAAGGTGGTTCACGGCTATATGAGGAAAACACCATGAACTCAGATCAAGGCACAAACTTCAGAGGCAGAGGAGGTGATTGAGAGCTAAAGTAAGCTTTTACAGCACTTGTCCCAGATCTGCAGAGACAATTGGCAAATCAGCAGATTGAATATTATTTCAATCCTCCTAACTCACCACACTTTGGAAGCTGCTGGGAGCGAGAAATTTGCTCTCTGAAAAATGCACTGATGATTACTCTAGGAACTCAATCAATGACCTTTTGAGATCCTTCAAACAGTACTGGTGGAGATTGAATGAATTTTGAACTCCAAACCACTGGGATATACGTCATCCGATGCATCGAACCCTGACCCCATTACTCCAAATTGCCTCCTAATAGGGTGGCCAGATGCTTCACTTCCCCTGATAGTATACCTCAGTCCGAGGTGGTCAGTGGTGCAACAGCCAGATCCTTGCGGACCAATTCTAGAGACAATACCTAAAATTCTACCTCCCAGGTCTTCAAAACCATGACAAATGGCAAAAAGATACTCCAGACATCCAGTTTGGCACTACGGTGTTGATCATTGATCCACAGCTGCCCAGAGCTCTCTGGCCTGTGGGAAAGGTGTCAAAAATACACCCTGGACCTGACACCAAATTGAGGACAGCCATGGTTCAGATGGGAGAAAAGGCTTACACGCGACCAGTTCCATGCAATTACCTACCATTCCTGATTAAAGTAACTGTAAACCCCACAGCAGAATAGATGCCTTTTGTATATGTACATATACAGGCCATGAGTTCAACGCTCTCTTAAATCTATCCTTCTGCATGTTGAGACATGCACACATACAGATCACTTCATCTGATTAATCTGTGCTTGTACACGAGTTATTATTCCCATGAGGTAACGATATGTGTATCCGTGTATTCATAATTAGCGTGCATGTAACCCTGTAGTTTATATGTTTGTATACATATCTACACTATTGTGAGTGCTAGTTACATTTGTTGTTATTAGAATGAGTTATGTTCCTATTTGAAGCGAAGTGCATTGTTTGTTTATCTCTATATTTAATGGAAAACTGTTGCAAACAACTTGCTGCACTCACGTGCCCTAGTAGCTCAGACAGAGTGGCGATATACAAGCTCCACAGCGCTAACAAGGTGTCAATTTACAGTTTTGCACTGCATATAAGATAGAAGTTACAGCCTGCCTTGCATTGCTTTCAATATTTTGCTTTTAATGTTCATGTTCAATTATAATAATTTGACATTGCCAATATGTTTAATTGTTGTAATTTATTATTATTAAGTTTATTTAACTGTTTTATTTGATAGAAAACCACAACCACACAAGTCTTTAGTGGGTCATTACCCTGGGCTGACAGATAGTTCTCTATGATGAAGAGCTACTAAAGCCTAGCCTGGTAATACCATACTCTGCTACTTCGCTTTGCTTCATAGACAGAGTCTGGAAGGGCATAATTGAAATGTGTTTACTTTCTCGGGGGCACTAAACCAATCAAATAACGTTTGGTTATGACATATGTTATGCGCCGGCTCAGCTGCCTTGAACTGAGCTGATGTCGTAATAAATTAACTTGTTGAAGTTAGTAACCAAACCCGTGTATGCAAACTCACCAACGACAGTGGCGATGAGGTAGTCTTAGAATAGGGTTGATGCCAACATAGCTCGCCATTTTGGATTGAGAATCCAGGATTCGGGGCTACCAAAAATAAGGCTGAAATTCCCCTCCATGATTTCTCGATCATTGTGCACGCCAAGCTGTGCAACACACAGACCGAGTTTTGCTGCCTCCTTAACCTGATCGTCCATGAGGGCAACCAAGGGGGACACAATCACAATTATCACCTTGCCGGACTTTGGCCTCCCCGGTTTCTCACTGACGATCGGTAAAGTTGATAAACTTTTCCCAAAACCTGTCGGGAGTAGGGCCATAACATCACCTCCATTCAAAATGTGAACGAAACGCTCTTCTTGTTCGGGCTTCAGTTGGCAAATTCTGGGAATATTCTCCACAACAAAGCGAATAGCATCTCGTGTCTCCATGTCCACTGTCGTTTTAGATATCCCTAACCTAAACTACAATCTTAAATTCGGCGCTTAGCGTCTACGTCATGGCTCTCAGCCCGCCCTCTGTTCATTGGTTGGACGGCTGGTGCGGACCCGGATATAATCTGGGAGCTGGTTTGCTATATCAGACGGAGTACAGAAGCAAACTGAAATTGAGCAGAAGTACGAAGTCCGATGTAGTCAGACTAACTAAAGCCAACCATTTTTCATAAACATTCACAAATAATGTTATAGTAATGTATATGCGACACTGTTGAAATATACATATAGTTTGTTTCCTCCAGGAAGCGCTCGACATAATAAATGTAATAAAACATGGAGAAAGTATTAAACCTCAGAGTGAGAGAACTTTATTGATAAAGGCAAGCAAATACAGATGACAAATGGAAAGCAGTAGTAAAGAGTTATCGGTGTTATACAATTATTATTTTTTTTTTTTTGAGGGAAATATGAACAAAGCCTTTTCAAATTAAGCTCAAATAATAATCATCAGCATTTGACAAAAACCCTGGAAGAACAAACACTTGAAGAGCCTTTAAAGTTCAGCATCTGCTTTAGATTTTTCTATATTTTCTGAAAAAGATGAACAAATAAAGCCTTCAATTTATATATCTGAAATATTTATATATGCAAAAAATGGTTTGTGAGAAATAGCATCATCATGTACCTGGTGCGTGAATATGTGTTTGATCTTATTCAGCTCTTCTGGATCTGATGTCATAAACCAGAATAACGACAGTAGCCACGCCCACCAGAGCAGAGAGGACCAATCGGATCACAGCTTCAGTAGAACCACAACAGTGAACAGAGTCTGAGGAATAAAAACATCAAACTGAGATCAGTTCAGTCAATAAACATTAATATCAGCACCGACATCAACTAATATCAGCACTACTGTACCTGCACATGTGTGACAGAGTTGAGTGATGTCCAGGTGTGTGGTCTGGTTGCTGATGGGATTGTTGAGCACACAGCTGTAGGTGTTTTTATCCTGATATTCCACCTCCAGAGGTAGAGAGAGACTGATGCTGAGATCAGACACACTGATGCTGGACAATAAACTGTTTCCTTTGTACCAGGAGAGAGTCACATCACTCACATTCACCACTGAACACAACAATGAACAATGCTGTGATGATGATGATGATGATGATGAAGAACATTGTGAAGAGTTACTGCTGATGACAGGAACAGGCAGACGAGCTGAAAACATGAAAGAAGAGAAATGAGGGTGAATGAAGATGTTCAGGCAAACGAAAAAGAAACACAGAGGAACCAAGACTGATCAAAATAAGAGCATTTAAAAATAAAACAGTAAGCAGAATATAAATCAAGGCTATGAAATGCTGTAATAAGGAAACAATGAAATAGATAATATCTTAAAATTATATAATGTAAACTAAAGAAGCAAAATGGTATTTGTATTTCATTTTTGTGGCACAAAGAGGTGAACTCACCATAGACAGTGAGAATGTATGTAATCCTTATATAGTAGATCTGTAATGTATAATCTCCAGCGTGTTCAGTTGTGATGTTTGTGATGGTCAGAGATCCAGTTTGATTGTTCAGCTTCAGTCTGTCTCTGAATCTCCCGTCAAGAACATCATCATATACAGTGACGCTTTCATCCTGTATATTGATTTCAGCTATTAAAGTGTTTTCATCTAAACATATCCACTGAAACAGATCATCATCAGCCCTTTTAATAAATTTAGTGTTTAGAGTGACTGAATCTCCCTCCATCGCTGATAATGTGAAATGTGCTCCTCTTAAACTAAACCAAGCTGAAGGACAAACAGAAACAGAAAGAGGTTTTAGGATGGTTTACTAAATTAAAGTTTAAAACATCATTCACATGAGTAACAAAAAAAACTGAAACATGAAAATCAAAGAAGACAGGTAAAACTAAAATGAACTCACAAAGGACAGTGAGATTGAAAGTCTTGTTCACACGTTGGACTGTAGTTTATAGAGTCCAGTGTGTTGAATTATGGTGTTTGTGATGGTCAGAGATCCAGTTTGATTGTCCAGCTTCAGTCTGCTTCTGAACATCCCATAAGGAACATCATCAACATACACAGTGACTCTGTCAGCCGTTACATTGATTTGAGCTATTAAAGTGTTTTCAATCCAGAACCTCCACTGAATCAGATCATCATCCATTAATTCAGTAAAACCAGAGTCTAGAGTGACTGAACGGCTCGCCCGCACTGACTTCACTTCATCACCAAACACTCCTGAAGAACAGAGTTTTAGCTTTCAAATCATTTGATGTTGGTTTGATGAAGCTTCACTAAAATACTTATATTCATTTAAATGTGATGTGAAAAACATTCAGCAGCAGCACAAAGACAAAAGCCGTAAACAATATTTTAAAACTCACCAACCAGATGCCACAAACAGAGCAGAAATAATTTGAGAAGCATCTTCATCGGTTCACTAAAGAGCCGACAATAGTGATGCTTAAACTGTGTGAAAACACATTTATCTGGCTGTGATATTTATCTGATTGTGACCCCAGTCACAGTTTCCGTTCACACATCCATCTCCTTTAACATCATGAGAATCAACAAGCTTTTGCTGATCTTTCAAATGAATTCTGTTCCTGTGTAAAAACTAAGAGCAGAAGAGTGAAATGCTGGATTAGATGTCCGTATCTACTGGTCTGGTGTGTTATTTAGTGTTGTGAACACCCTGTGCAATATTTACTAAATATAATAGGCCTATCTCAATATTTGTTTGGATCTTGTAATGACAAAATTCATATTTGCACATCAGAAGTGGTAGAAGCAGTATCGGAGGAGGAATTTACACATGATTAATGCTGCTCAGATGTTGCGGATATAAAATGTTGAATATTCAATGAATGTTTGTTTGGAACATATTCATTATGACACCTTTTCTACAGTAGGTGTAAGATGGAAGGTTGTGAAAGATGTACACTGTCCCCTCTCTTGATTGGCACTGGTCTCGCTGTCTATGGGCCCTTTAACCAAAAAAGCTATAACAAAACACTGCCCACTGAGCTATAGCAAAAAATCATTACTTACCACCTGGCGACTTAACATGCGGACTAATTTACTCCGGCACAAACTAACTCACGTGCGTCTCCAAAATTGTCAAACAATATTCAAAATCAAACGCAATTAACAAAATAAATTAAACAAACAAGGACGAACCCCCAATTTGTTACAGCCCATGGCTCAAGGTAAGCAACAGAGAACACATGCGAAAACGAAGTGCAAAAGCAAACCAATCCAAATCTGAATCTTCGATCCACACTTCTGCCGAGCCCGCACTGGGGCGAGCTCTGCTGCAGACTTATACCTGACAGTCAAAGCGGCATTACGTCACGAAAGTGCGGACTCAGAGGAAGACCATAAGGGTTTAGGGTGCCATTTGGGACAGGGCCTTAATTGCAAAAAACACTCATACATGACTAAGTGATGAAGTCTGGATTGACTAACAAGTGCGCGTGCGCATTTAGAGTGCGTTCTTTCACTGCATGATTCAGTCTATTAATATGCATTAAGAGTGATCACATAATTCAGGATAAGGGGGCAAAAAATGTATATATTTAAATCTATTCATAAAGTTAATTAATTTTAGATTTTATACAACAGTTCAATTAAAAAAGTTAATATAAAGAGACTTACGTTTTAGACATTATTTTGTTGGTTTTTGCTCTATTTCGCCAACAAAAAAATAATTCTAAACACTGTTTTGCGTCTCTGAGCAACATGACAATGAATAATTTAAATGAATCGGTTCAATCGCAATGACTCACTTATTAACAGTGATTTACTGCCACCTGCTGGCGGGTTTAATTTTACATTTAAAGTAGCTTTTAATTTTTTTACATTTCAAATATCAGTTTTAAACAATTCATGTTTAAAATATCAAAACGTTATTTATGCATTTGTAACTGCAGGTTAAAGCATTTCATATCCCAAGCTGCATTAACATGTGAAAATACATCTAAATGCTATACACTTCTGCAAAGATAAATTGTATTGATACCAATTTAATCTGTTTAATAACAGCCTAAATATTTTATTATAATTGAATGATTCAATTTGAAAATGTTACTCAAAAGATGAGTGCTGAAGTCTGAAAGATAGTCTGAACTAGTCTGAAGTAAGTCACTTTGGATAAAAGCGTCTGATAAATGTAAAATCAATTTAAACTTATTGGAAAATATTAATTTCCATCACTGCTGTGAACTGACCACACAGAATATGAAGAATATCAAAAACTATAGGAGTCAGCTGTCCACGGTAGTCCTTAAGATATCAGCACAATAACATACTCAGCAAAATAATCTTCTAATTATCTTTATCGATAAAATCAAAAATGGGCAATATCGTACACCCTTAGGACTGACACAAAATGATTTGCAATGGTCACTTTTCACATCCAGTGTAGACCGCCTCAAGCTGGTGGTTTATTTCTGTTTCTGTTTGGGGGTTGGGGGCTAGTAGAATTTATGAATTCTACTAGCAGAAAGAAAATTTGTAACTTCAAAATTTAGCAGCCAAATTGGCTGGCGAGTGAAAATTAATTTCAATCCCTGGCTGTAGGTGTTTTTATCCTGATATTCCACCTCCAGAGGTAGAGAGAGACTGATGCTGAGATCAGACGCACTGATGCTGGACAATAAACTGTTTCCTTTGTACCAGGAGAGAGTCACATGACCCACATTCACCACTGAACACAACAATGAACAATTCTGCTCTGATGATGATGATGATGATGAGGAAGAACATTGTGAAGAGTTACTGCTGATGACAGGAACAGGCAGACGAGCTGAAAACATGAAAGCAATAGGAGAAATGAGGACGAATGGAGATGTTCAAGCAGATGAAGAAGAAACACTGAGAGGAACCAAGACTGATCAAAAGTAGAATTTAATAGAAAATTAAATATAAAGCTGAAAAAAACAGATGTTTTGTAATTCTAAGCAATTAGTCCTTTAGATTTACTTTAATGCTGTAATAAATAAATGAGACCAATAAAACACTCCCCATAGACAGTGAGACTAAAAATCGCAGTCAGTTTGGTAGTTCGTTGTTCATAATCTCCAGCATGTTGAGTTGTGATGTTTGTTTGTCCAGCTTCAGTCTGTCTCTGAATCTCCCACCATGAACACCATCATATACAGTCATGCTGTCGCCCCGTTTATTGATTTCAGCTATTAAAGTATTTTCAATTCAAAATCTCCTCTGAATCAGATCATCATCTATTATTTCAGTAAGACCAGAGTTTAGAGTGACTGAATCTCCCTCCTTCACTAACACTGGCCACTCTTCATCACCAAACACACCTGGAGAACAGAGTTTTTTTTACAGATTAACCTTTAAATTCGAATTTTGTATTTGTCACATACACAACTATACAGAGTATAATGAGGAGTGAAATGTGTTCTCAGCATTTAACCCATCCAAGTGCACACACACCTGGAGCAGTCGGGGGTTTGGTGCCAACCAAGGGTCTCACCCTTGAGCAATTGTCTCGTGGACAATTACTGCCGGAGCCGAGATTCGAACCCACAACCTCAGGTTACAAGTGCGACGCTCTATCCACTAGGCCACGACTGCCCCTAAACTCATTTGATGTTGATTTGATGAAGCTTCACTAAAATATTATTAATTATAACAATATATTTCAGACGAGCAATGACAAGTCATTTATACAAGAGTTCTATATAAAAAAAATAGCTAGCTAGAATGAATTGTAATACAACTAACACAAATGCTGTTAGTTATTAGAGTTTCATATTTAACGGAATCAATAACTGACAGAATAACCTGAATTCAATCTTGAGCTCAGATTAGTATCATGGTATATTTCTATATGAGAATAACCGTGAATGTTAATCCTCTGAGTAATTTAACCAGTCATTTATTACATTGTACTAGAACATAAACAAGTGAATTCATAAAAACACATTTCAAACTCACCAACCAGACGCCACAAACAGAATGAAACAATCCAAAACATTTTCAACGGTTTTAGTCCACAAATCACATGAAAAGACAAACTTCAAAACTGAAATAAGTACAGTATCTGCTGGTGTTTTAATTGGTGTTGTGAGCTGTCAATTATATTGACCTCAGACTAGGGGTGTGCCATGGTGACCAAAAATATTTGTCAATTTAAAAATGTTTTTTTTTGGTTAGATTTTGTAAACAGTAATTTTGCAAGATTCCCAAATATGCTGCAGTAACAGAAACTAACTTTTCTAATTGTCTTAATGAGTGAGTCGCTGAATCATTCATTCACTCAATTTGTTCAAAACGACTGACTGATTCACGAACAAAGCAAGTGATTGTATTTATTAATAAGTCTCTGAATCATTGACTTACACGATTTGTTCAAAAACGCAGATTCATTCAGTAACAAAAAGCATTGTGTTCTTCCGCGGATTATTATAATATTAATTGTTAAACAGTGCAAATACAAACAATTTGATGTCTAATGTAACTCAATACTAACTACATGTTTGAACTGTTGCATTAAAATCAATATCACATTTGCAATCATGCTGATGTTGAGGAAAAGAACACTCTTGCTCGTGCGGATATTGCAAAACTCAGTCATATGATGCAAGTATTAAAAGATAATAAACCTCATACAGAATTAATCCTCATATCTTGACTTTTGCGGTCATTCTAACTTGCATTGCATAAGCTACATCATGCAGTGAATGCATGTTCTATCAATGCGCACGCGAGGAGATAATCGTAGATAAACCACAAACTATTGACACACACAGCAACCACAAACATCCAGCAGAAGCTGTTTGGACAAATGGACAAGTCAAATCACATTTCTCTACAGATTCTGGACAAGTCAAAGCACATTTCTCTACAGATTCTGGACAAGTCAAAGCACATTTCTCTACAGATTCTGGACAATTCAAAGCACATTTCTCTACAGATTCTGGACAATTCAAAGCACATTTCTCTACAGATTCTGGACAAGTCAAAGCACATTTCTCTACAGATTCTGTACAAGTCAAATCACATTTCTCTACAGATTCTGTACAAGTCAAATCACATTTCTCTACAGATTCTGGACAAGTCAAAGCACATTTCTCTACAGATTCTGGACAAGTCAAAGCACATTTCTCTACAGATTCTGGACAAGTCAAATCACATTTCTCTACAGATTCTGTACAAGTCAAATCACATTTCTCTACAGATTCTGACAATTCAAAGCACATTTTCTACAGATTCTGGACAATTCAAAGCACATTTCTCTACAGATTCTGGACAATTCAAAGCACATTTCTCTACAGATTCTGGACAATTCAAAGCACATTTCTCTACAGATTCTGGACAAGTCAAAGCACATTTCTCTACAGATTCTGTACAAGTCAAATCACATTTCTCTACAGATTCTGTACAAGTCAAATCACATTTCTCTACAGATTCTGGACAATTCAAAGCACATTTCTCTACAGATTCTGGACAATTCAAAGCACATTTCTCTACAGATTCTGGACAATTCAAAGCACATTTCTCTACAGATTCTGTACAAGTCAAATCACATTTCTCTACAGATTCTGTACAAGTCTAATCACATTTCTCTACAGATTCTGGACAAGTCAAAGCACCATAGTTCTGTGCAGATGTACATAAACGAGACAAAGGCAAATTCTTTTTAGGGGATCATTTCAATAATCAGTCTTTAAGTATGACACGTGGTGATTTCTCACCAATCCCTAAACTCATCCCAAGGCTAAGATTTTGAGGTTGTTGCAGGAGGTTCCTAGTGAAAGCGATGATGCAGATCTGATATTACAAACACACTGAAGACTGAAGATCATCACATGGCAACAAGTGCATACTCCACATGATCTTCCTCTTTAACATGCTGGAGGGGGGAAATCACATAAGAGATGATAATACAAAAAATATGTGAAATGTGACTCTCCTATAAATACAGATTCCTTTGGTTGTGACATAGTATGTGACTTTCTGGCTTCACTGATTCAAAAGAATATACAATGTATGTAAGCTAATTTTTGTCATCATCATTGTGCTGAAGAACAGTGCTTGTGGTGTGATGCTTCACTCAGTGAGGAAAAAACGGTTCATTCCGAAAATACATTAAAATCATTATGTTTACACTTATATATGTGAGACTGCAGAGTAACGAGAATTAGATTACTTACCGATTTCTGTGCTTTTCTTTTGTGGAATTTCAGATCAGTGTAAGGGACCTCTTCTGTATGAGACTGAACTGTTTTGATATCAACAATCATAGATGCATTAAAACAACAAAGCATAATCATAACTAGATCTGTTTCTTTGCAACACAGTAAAGCATTAATGTATGCAGTTAAATATTTAATGATAATCTGACAGCATTAACAAGTTAAATTTGAGCTGTTTGACACACACTCAGACACAAAAACGTCTCAGGTTACGTATGTAACCATGGTTCCCCGAGTGGGGAACGAGACACTGCGTCCCCTAGGGGTCGCTACGGGGAACGCCTCAGCGTGACTCGTGTCTGAAGATACATATTTAAAAACACCACCTGTTGGCCGGCGACAGCCCATGACGTCACTACTGGCGTGCCACAATATAAGTGCCGCCGGAAGATTACATCATCAGCTTCTTGCTGAAGCTTGCGTCCGGCATGGCCCAAAGCCTAGGGGACGCAGTGTCTCGCCCACTGGGGAACCATGGTTACATACGTAACCTGAGACGCCCCTTCATGGGAACTCGAACTGCGTCCCCTAGGGGTCGCCACGGGAACGCTATACCCACGCCCGCCATGCTGAGGGGAGCAAGCCAATTTCGCAAAAAGGCGAGCACTAAGCCAACTCTACCAGGCTAAGTGAGTTGCCCCGGGACGGTTGATGGCTGTCAGTGACATTATCCCCTCGGCCAGAAGCCTGAGCTACATACCCTAAAATCCTTACCTGCTGGGTGCCGGAACTACCGGACCCAGGGTGAAACTCAAGGTCTGGAATCAGAACGATTCCTTTAAGGGAATATGGCCAAGCACCTAGTGGTAATAACTAGGTCCTGCCCGGTCACTCAGAAGCTACCGCTTGCTCTGCACAAGCTTGCTGAGGACTGTCTCAACAGACCCTTTGGTAGCGACACCCTTTTTTTTTTTTTTTGGAACCCAACCCATATGGGACAAAGGAGCGGGGCCCAAGGCACAAGCCGGGCTTTAACCAGCTCAGAAGAGGGCACGCGGCTGTGCGTAACCCTACCCTTACGGGATTTTTAGAAAGAACGCAGAATCTTTGACGTGCGAACTTACCACTTGAGTGGATTTTAAAAAAGTGCCCAAAGTCTAGCGTGCACACTTACCATAACATGGATTTTTTGAAAGAATGCAGAACACTTGATGTGCGATCTTACCACTGAGTGGATTTTTCAGAAGTGCCCAAAGATCTTAGCGTGTGCACTTATCTAGATGGGTAACGTTCTATGGCTCCGGGCGGAGAACTATTCACCCTTCAGAGTGAGGGGAACTCAGACGCTCAGAAGGAGCGGCATGCTCATAAACGACCCTCTATGGTGAGGGGAGCAATGCTAGCTCGACCAACAAAGAGAGACCTATCACAGAGCTCTGGGGAGCGGAGAAACTCATTCTACAGAATGAGAGAGGACTCAGACGCTCAGACGGGAGCGGCATGCTCATAGGCGACCCTCAGGTGAGGGGAGAAATGCTAGCTCTACCGACAGCGAGCTCTGGAGAGCGGAGAAAACACCCCTCGAAATGAGAGGGAACTCAGACGCTCAGACAGGAGCGGCACGCTCATAGGTGACCCTCGTTGGTGAGGGGAGCCGTGCTAGCTCTACCAATGAGGAGCTCTAAGAGCGGAGAACCCATCCCTCAGAGTGAGGGACTCAGACGCCCAGAAGGGAGCGGCATGCTCATAAGTGACCCTCTATGGTGAGGGGAGCCATGCTAGCTCGACCAATACGGAGAGCGACCTATCACAGAGCTCTGGAGAGCGGAGAACTCATTCGTCAGAATGAGAGGGGGACTCAGACGCTCAGAAGGGAGCGGCCTGCTCATAGATGACCCTCTAGATGAGGGAGCAAAGCTAGCTCGACCAGCACGAGCTCTGGAGGGAGAACTCATTCCTCAGAATGAGAGGAAACTCAGACGCTCAGACGGGAGCAGTATGCTCATAGATGACCCTCTAGGTGAGGGGAGCAAAGTTAGCTCTACCGACAGCAAGCTCTGGAGGCGGAGAACTCATTCCTCAGAATGAGAGGAACTCAGACGCCCATAAGGGAGCGGCATGCTCATAAGTGACCCTCTGTGTGAGGGGAGCAGTGCTAGCTCTACCCATGAGGAGCTCTGGAGCGGAGAAACCATTCCTCAGAGTGAGGGACGCCTAGAAGGGAGCGGCATGCTCTAAAATGACCCTCTGTGGTGAGGGGAGCAATGCTAGCTCGACCAACAAGGAGAGCGACCTATCACAGAGCTCTAGGGAGCGGAGAAACTCAGACACTCAGAGTGAGAGGAAACTCAGACGCTCAGAAGGGAGCAGTATGCTCATAAATGACCATCTAGGTGAAAGGAGCAACGCTAGCTCTACCAACAGCGAGCTCTGGAGAGCGGAGAACTCATTCCTCAGATGAGAGGAAACTTAGACGCTCAGAAGGGAGCGGCATGCTCATAGGTGACCCTCTAAGGTGAGGGGAGCAAGGCTAGCTCGACCAACAGGAGAGCGACCAATCGCAGAGCTCTGGGGAGCGGAGAACACATTCTTCAGAATAAGAGGAGAACTCAAACGCTCAGAAGGGAGCGGCACGCTCATAGGTGACCCTCTAGTTGAGGGGAGCAATGCTAGCTCGACCAACAACGAGCTCTGGCGAGTGGAGATTTAGACGCTCAGAAGGAGCGGCATGCTCATAGGTGACCCTCTATGGTGAGGGGAGCGATGCTAGCTCAACCCACAGGAAGCGCTACTAGCCTGGATCTAGTATCGACGAGTGATGTAATCACTGCGATAGCCGATAGCCTTTAGAAATGGATCGTACTCATCCATTGGTTGCAGGGGAATTAGAGAGGATCAAGAGGGCGATGCCCCTAAGGGAAAGGAGTAGATGTCTTACTCTGGTCCGGACGAAAGTGTCATATAGGACGCTTCATCCGGAACACCTCCCTCAGGTTTTGCCCTCTCTGACCCATGCCTCTTTTAGCCCTACCCGCAGGCGGGGAGGGGCATGAGTCGTGAGACTAGCCTTCTGAGCCCATCTCTGATCCCCAGACCGAGATGGGCTAGGACCCTGGTTGTTCGGGCTCATACCTGGACTTTATAGAAAGCCTTATCCAGGTCTTTCAGCAGATCAGTCTGTGCGCCTGAAGCACCGCCATAGTGTGCAACGAAGCGACGATCTGACCTGCTGCTGCATATGCCCTGCCATTTAAGCAAGATTCAAGGGCTTAGATGGCAAGGAGGGAGCCTTGAGAGAGGATGTCTCGCCCACAGCGAGATAAGCTGGCTATCATCTCTTGCACAGGGGCATCCTCATAGCCATTTTCACGCACCTCAATGTCAGCATAACTAGTATGCTGAAACCTAAGAATACGAGAAAAATAGCTTTTCACTCCTTCTCAACCTCCACATCGAGATTTATGAAGAAAGGAAGGCTCGCTCGAGCTGGGGATTTATGGCCAGAAAGATTTATTTTTATGATCCATAACCTCCAAAAACTCATTCATATGCAGTGCAGGAGGATTGAGAGGTTCAGTCTCAACTTCCTCACCCTCAAACATCTCCTGCTCTTCCTGGGCATAACCCAGCAGAGCACTAACCGCTGAATCTGATGATGTCAGAAAGATCGCATCATCACAATCCAGCAGCTCACTCGTTCTCGGCCGACGCACGCGAAAAAGGGCGGTCCTTCTCTAACTCATCGGCCATATCCAATGCGAACCCCGCGATTTCAATCGCCTCCGTGCCTCGGCAGCGGTGGGTATCGAATCGCGGAAGCAGACGGCTGCCCTCTTTCCTCGAAAAGAGGGACAGACGAGAACGGAGTTTCTCACAGTGCACGCAGATTGCCCCTCAAAGACATCGCGTGCATGCTCTTCGCCCAAACAAAGGCATAGCGATCGTGTGTGTCATCGGGTGTCAAATAACGAGGACACGGATCCACACACAATCTCAAACGCCTTGATAAATAAAGGAAAACTGTATTCCTACCAGAATGCACGTTTCTTCAAACAGACCAGTCAGTGAAGACGAAAAAGCTGATGATGTAATCTTCCGGCGGCACTTATATTGTGGCACGCCGGTAGTGACGTCATGGGCTGTCGCCGGCCAACAGGTGGTGTTTTTAAATATGTATCTTCAGACACGAGTCACGCTGAGGCGTTCCCCGTAGCGACCCCTAGGGGACGCAGTTCGAGTTCCCATGAAGGGGAACATCTTTAACACAGTATGTCTTCATCATTAATGATGTTATTTATACATTAAACAGATTAGTTATTCATGTTTTTCCTACTAAATGTCCTTTTTCCTATGAAATCTCTCACAAACGGACACATTCACACACATATAGAAAAATACACATGCAGAGAAAATTCACACCACTGCTCTACAACTGTATTTTTTGTTAAAATTAAAAGCTACATCATTTAGCTAACACTTGCCTTCTTGATCAGTCTTTCTGTGTTTCTTGCAGAAAATCCCGACTGCAGCTACAATCAACAGAGATCCAGCAGAGATCAGCGCTATCAGAGATACAGAGCCTGTAATGATCATCATTCATGTAAGTGGATGTGCAGTTTGATCTACAACAGCAGAGAGATCAGCTCACTAAATAAATATATATATATATATATATATGTATATCTCTGCTCTGCTGTACCTGCACATGTGTAACAGAGTTGAGTGATGTCCAGGTGTCTCGTCTGGTTGCTGATGGGATTGTTGAGCACACAGCTGTAGGTGTTTTTATCCTGATATTCCACCTCCAGAGATAGAGAGAGACTGATGCTGAGATCAGACACACTGATGCTGGACAATAAACTGTTTCCTTTGTACCAGGAGAGAGTCACGTGACCCACATTCACCACTGAACACAGCAGTGAACAATTCTGCTCATGATGATGATGATGATGATGATGATGATGAAGAACAGTCTCGGGTAATGTAAGGAGTAGGCAGACAAGCTGCAAAGCATGAGAGAATAAACATAAATATACACAGTTTTATTTTTAGTTCAGTGTGTTCTACAATCTGTCACCTCAAACTATGAATCAAGATTATGTGAATGGCGGACAAATGATCTCTACTCACCGTAGACAGAAACACTGAATGTTTTTGATGACCATTTGACACCAATTATCTCTAGGTCATAGAGTCCAGCGTGTTCAGTCGTGATGTTTGTGATGGTCAGAGATCCAGTTTGTTTGTCCAGCTTCAGTCTGTCTCTGAATCTCCCGTCAGGACCATCAAATACGAAGAGGATTTTTTTCTCCGTCCTGATTTTAACAATGAGATCCTTTTCAACTCCAAATGTCCACGTTATGTCGTCGTCTTCATGTATTTCAGTAAGATCAGTGTGTAGAGTGACAGAATCTCCCTCCATCACTGACACTGAATCACTAAACACACCTGATGAACATGAATGGGTTTTGTCACAGATTAAAGCTCTTGTTGGTTTGCAAATCCTGAAATCAGCTGTTATTATCATTTACATATCAACAAGTAAAGAACATCACAACAGCAGCAGAGGCATAAAATGAAAGGTGAGACAAACTGTATGAAAAATAGATCTGTGTTGCCTCTTGATTCTTAATTTTGTTTTAAAATGAGCAAAATCGTAATTGTGCAGAATATTTCCAACATGTATTAAATGAGACACTTAGATCAGTATAATGTCAGTGTAAATTTCCAAATAATAATTTCAGTACAGGCAGTAGCAGATGAAAATTGTCTAATTCTCAACAATAGCTGCAGCTCAAACAAATTAAACCATAAAAATGTTTTTATATATTACAAATCAGACTCCACCAGAACAAACAGAACAAAACAAGCATGTCAAACATTTCCTTCAAGGGTTCAGTGTCTGTTCTAAGAAGACTATCTGCTAAAAACACTCAAGCTGTTTGTGAATCCTCCCACGACAGTGTTGGACCCTCCTCGTTCACACGCGGTGTTTGTATGATGATATAATGTCATCTGGCCCTTATTAGGAGTTTAGCTGTTCTTAATGGGTGAAAATATTTATATCATTTAACACAAACCTACTTTTTAAGGTAGTTGCTTGACTGTATTATTAAAACTCTGCCATCTCATACTATCGGTTTTACTGCGGTTCAGCTTCTGAGTCAAACTGAAGCTGCTACCTTTTATAATGGGTCATGTATGAGTGAGTTCATTAAATGCATGAACCAAATATAGACATCTTTCACATAATAAAGGGACAGTCAAACTGTAAATGTTACAAAAAAGGCAAAAGTAATACATTAAGTTTCCATACAAATGTGGCTGTCACCTGCATATTTATTTCAATAGTTCATTCAGTTGTACAGAGCAGTTGTCATTCCCATAAAATGACTAGACTCTGTGTGTACAGAAGAGGAAGAAGCACTAAAAGGTGACCGGTCAACTAAATTGTACATGGTTGCACCATGAGGCAGCACGATGATCAAGCAGAACTGTGCATTCAGTATGTATTTATAGCACACTCTCAGTAAAAGTAGTGCTATTATTAGAGATGTGGTTTTCTGCTTTGGCCACTAGGAGGGTGATGATACACTTGTGCTACTTTTGCCAACAACAGAACAAACCATGTGTGATACTATACAGTGCACTCGATATTCCCTTTTATTTTGTAAAAATAATAAAACGGGAACAGTAAATGACAGACAAAGGAGCAAGGGTGCGATTTAATAATGTGCATTAGGTGCATTTCCATGTGGTCAGTTAAAGATGGAACATTTTAGTTGAGTTTCTGGATGATATGCGATTGGTAAATCACTGATTTAAATCAAATAACATTTTAGACATCACAACGACACCAAAAGATATGATACAGACAAAACAGTGACATCTTGGAAGAGAATTAAAGGTTCGTTCACCCCAAAATGAAAATGATGTCATTAATTAATGGCTTTCCTGTAGCTCAAACGCCAAGATCATGGGTTCGATTCCCAGGGAAAGCAAGAGCTGATAAAAAATGTAGAAACTGTAACTTGAATGCAATGTAAGTCGCTTTGGATAAAAGCGTCTGCTAAATGCATAAATGTAAATGTAGATGTAATTACGCGCCCTCAAGTCATTCCAAACCCGTAAGACCTTTGTTCATCTTCAGAACACAAATTAAGATATTTTGATGAAATCTGAGAGCTCTCTGATCCTTCCATAGACAGCAACATAACTGTAATGTCCCCAGGTCCAGAAACATAGTAAGGACATCGGTAAACAGTCCATGTGACATCAGTGGCTCAACTTCAGTTTTGAGAAGCTACAAGATTACTTTTTGTGTGCAAAGAAAACAAAAATAACTATTCAACAATTCTTCCCTGAGTTACCGTCTTCCGCCAATTTGAAGAGTATCACGACGCATGCGAGTGCTTTTTCCATAATCAGCGTTGTTTACATTGAACGAAGGTCTTACGTGTTTAGAACGCCTTGAGGGTGAGTAATTAATGACAGAATTTTCCTTTTTTGGGTGGACTAACCCTTCATGACTAAAAAGGTGTGAGACATTGTACAGTATGAGCTCTAACAACACAAATCCAGTAGATAGAGTATTTGATCATCGCTTTTTGGGGACATTTTCATACACGGCCTCAGTCTTTGATTTCTGCAAGGAAACACAAAATCAATCAATCAGGAACTGTTGTAACAGAGCTACTTCTATAAAATAACCTGAGTTTCACTTTTAAAATCCTCAGTAGAGCATCATTTTAAATCCATTTTACACCAAAAGTTGATCTTGTACGTTAGGGTGATTTTTCATTTATAATGTGCAGCAAGATGGTATGACATCAGACATCTTCATCAAGGTTTCTTACAACAACAAAATGCTTTTGTGTGAAAGACAATCATTCAAAGCCAACACCAAAGATACTGGTTTCAGCTTGTCTACAAATCAACCAATGACCGCTAAAGCTGCATTTCACCTCCGATGATCATGAACCGCAGAGCAGTTGCAGCTTGAGACAACACTTCAACACTTCAGGTGACATGAGTAAACAGCTTTGTGTCCTACTTTGCTTCCAATCAAATTCTAATGGTATAAAACGTTGTATTGGATATTTCATTATTTATAGGTAGACCTGTTTAGATATGATTTTAAACTAGTAGGCCACTAACACAACATCACAAGCTGGCTTTCTAAGAGTCAAAAGTTACAAGTAGGATACAATACATTATACTGTATCTAATTCATTATGTGTAAATAAATAACCTTTCCATCAGACAGCAGCAGGTCAAAAAATATAAACGGGTTGTCCATAAACTACAGATGTGTAACGATGCAACTACACAACTTCACTGATTATGGAAAAACTAAGACTGAGGAACAAAGTACATATGCTTAGTGTGAACTGTCCTTTTGATGTGGTCTACTGCAGGTAACGGTTGAGCCGATAGTCCACCCACGTCTGTTCAGTGACCATCTGATGCAGCAAACTTCAATCAGATTGACTGCAACACATCTTTTTGCAACACAGTTATGATTTATCTTACCGTTTTTCGTGTTGCTGGTTTACACAATGCTGAATCAGTTCGGTCTTCTTCTTGGGTCTGAGCTGCATTAACAATAATACAGACATTATTAAATGACAGTTGTATCGAAATCTGTGTCTTAAAGCTGAATACTCATGCAGCTTGTTCTTCCGACCTGTTTTTCTAAATTTCCTACTGATGCAGCAGATCACGACTGAAACTATGATTAACAGAGATCCAGCAGCAGCGGCAGAAATCAGCATTATGTAAACGAAAGGTAGGCCCTGATCTGTAATGGACAAAGTGAACCATTACTGTGAGTGAATCTATTTGTTTGATTTACAACAAAGACTATCAAACATCATCACTATATAACTGAGAAGTCAGCTTACAGTCAATGCCAACACCTGGACATGTATAACAGAGTTGACTGATGTTTAGGTGTTGAGTCTGGTTGCTGATGGGATTGTTGAGCACACAGCTGTAGGTGTTGTTATCCTGATATTCCACCTCCAGAGGTAGAGAGAGACTGATGCTGAGATCAGACACACTGATGCTGGACAATAAACTGTTTCCTTTGTACCAGGAGAGAGTCACATGACCCACATTCACCACTGAACACAGCAGTGAACAATTCGTCTGTGATGATGATGAGGAACAGTCTCGGGTAATGTCAGGAGTAGGCAGACGAGCTGAAAAATATGTGTGAATGAACAGAAATATGAACAAAAGTCAACATCAGTCTTATTTTTTAGTGTGTGTTGATAAGTGTTTCCTTCAACTTAAATATAAAATAATTAAACAATTCAGTATGAAAATATTTAAATGAATGATTTGGTAGAGGTTAAGCTCATTCTAAGGCATATTTTACATTTACATTTACATTTACGCATTTAGCAGACGCTTTTATCCAAAGCGACTTACAGTGCATTCAGGTTATACATTTTCATTAGTACATGTGTTCCCTGGGAATCGAACCCACAACCTTTTGCGCTGTTGATGCAATGCTCTACCACTGAGCCACACAGGAACACATATTTGACATATTTGATTACTAAAAATCTGGGTTGCAATGAGACGCTAGTGAAAAAGTGCTTTTAAAATTTTCTTTTAAATCCTCTAAATATTGGTCACATCGACATCCATTATAAAGCCTCGGCATGACCTCAAAATGAGGGATGAGTCGTAAAATATTTGTGGTAATCATCATAATGTCATAAATGTGAACTGATTTTAACTTATAAATACATGAAATATGAAACAAATGATCTCTACTCACCATAGACAGAAACACTGAATGTTATTGATGACCGTTTTACTCCATTTATCTCTAGTTGATAATCTCCAGCGTGTTCAGTTGTGATGTTTGTGATGGTCAGAGATCCAGTTTGTTTGTCCAGCTTCAGTCTGTCTCTGAATCTCCCATCAGGACCATCAAATGTGGAGAAGATTTGGTTCTCAATGCTGATTTTAGCTATGAGGGACGTTTCAGCTCCAAATATCCACAGTATGTCGTCGTCTTTATGTATTTTAGTAACAAAAGTTTGTAAAGTGACAGATTCTTCCTCCATCACAGACACGAACAGTATTTTACTGCCAAACACACCTAAAAAACATACGGATTAAGACAAATTAAGTCTGTTGGTTTTAAAGCCTAAAGTCAACTAGACGGCTATTTGCTTTTAGACTAATGATTTGTTTTATTACTTTTATAATAACTCATTTGTAATCATTTTTCTAGATGGCTATTTCTATTGTTAGAATCAAGATTTATTTATTTTAAGTGCCGGACATTTTAAGTGCCTGACACAAGCATCACACTTCCTGAGCCTCCACTGGTTGAGCTTATTCACATTAGAAATGTACGTATTTACTTTTAACATTGTAATACATTTCCATGCCTATAATCATCATTTAAAACCTTGACTGTAAAGCAGACCACACAATATTATCTCTGCTTGATTTGATATATCTGAGATAACAGGAAGTGAAAACGAACAGTAGTTCTTATGCATTTCTGGGGAAAAAAATAAGTCATGCTTTTATAACTTACCAGTCAGAATCCACCAGCAAAAACAGAACAAATGAAACAACATAGAGAACATTTTTACAGTTGTTCAGTGAAAACTCTGACCTAAAAGGACTATCTGCTGAAAACAATCGCTGGTGTGAATCCTCCCCCAACAGAGTTTGACCCTCCTCATTCTCTGAATGCATGTTAAATAGTTACATCAAAGCATTCTTCTGATTCTTAATATTTTAACTATTTCAATAGTGAAAACATTGTTTTTTATTGTCATTTTACAATCATAATCTAGATGTCCTATGTATTAAATATGTAAAAGAACATTGTGATAATCTCTAAGAAATAAATGGTGAAAAAAAGCTTACTTCATTTTTTCTTGTTTTGTAATTTAATTGAATTACCCATTTATAAATTATCGTGTATGGAAAAACAAAACAGAACAGTTAAAACTATCTGTTGTCTCATTACCGATCTTACAGAGGTGTGACATGAGCAACTCGGCTTCTGAGTCAAACTGAAACCTGCTGTGGTCTGATTTCTATAGAAACATGGTGATCTGTAAGGTGGACAAACATCTTGTATGTGGCCAATGGTTTAATGTGTTTAGTTTGTAGTTGAAGGGCTTCTTCTTGATTAATTCCTTAGAAGTGAAAGCTTCGTCATTCCAGCCATGGGTTGATTCAATCACATTTCTTCTATTCACGCCTATTATTGTTTTCTTTTTTCTCGCTCCGTTTAATTTCTCTCTCTCGCTCCATTTTTTACGAGTTCATCATACAACAGTGGTAAGTTAAGTTGGATTCATTCATCAATCACGGTGAATAATGGCTTCTCCTGCTATTGTTGTTTGCATTGCTTGCCACATGTAGAGTTTATCTCTCTCTGTCGGCAACGAGGTATTCACATGTGATAAATGCAGGGAAATAGTTAGGCTGACAGAAGATTTTAGAGTCATGCATCCAAACTTTAGTTGAGGATAGTAAGAATGTGAGGGCTGTAGATACGGCTTTGGGTGTGACTAGCTCAGGAGTCCTCTACATTGTTCGGTTCTGGTTACAGAGCCTCCGCAGCAGGGCAACTGGGTAACTGTGAGGCGGCATAATCAGGGGTCAAAACACCACTCTTCCGTTCTGTTCAAAACATCAAACAGGTTCTCCTCTCAGTGACGCACCCACTGAGAAACCTGATGAAAGTGCTCTAGTTATTGCCGATTCTGTTGTACGGAACATGAAAATAGCCAGCCACCATAGTCCAATATTTACCGAGAGCCAGAGAGCCCTGACATCTTGGCAAATTTAAAAGTGCTGGCTAATGCTAAACGTAAATTCAGTAAGATTGTTATCCACGTCGGTGCTAATGATGTTCGACTTTGCCAGTCGGGGATCACTAAAAATAATGTTTAAGAGATGTGTGAACTTGCAAATACGATGTCAGACGCTGTAATGTGCTCTGGACCCCTCCCTGCTTACCGGGGTGATGAGATTCATAGCAGACTGTTGTCACTCAATGGCTGGATGTCTAAGTGGTGCCTGCAGAATAACATAGGTTTGAAAAGAGATGGTCTTCATCCCTCCTGGGGTGGTGCCGCTCTTCTCTCTAGACATATGGCACATAGTCTTAGAGTTCGTACTTGACTAACTGGGGCCCAGGTCAGGAAGCAGACAAACTGGCTAAATTGATCTTCTGCTAGCTGCCTCATGCCACAGATGTCAGTTAATTCTTAGCAAATAGAAACTCTTCACATAGAAATCACACTATAGAAACTGTGTCTGTTTCCCAAACTAGAAAATACAAAAAACTTCCAAAACTATTTAAGAGTAACAAAAACAGAGAAACAAATGATAAAGCTTGGCTTACTGATTATCAGATCCCTATCTATGAAAGCGCTTTTTGTATATGATATGATCACTGATCATAACCTAGATGTGCTCTGTTTGACAGAAACCTGGCTAAAACCAGATTAATATATTATTTTAATGAGTCTACCCCCAAGATTACTGTTATAAAAATGAGCCGCGACCAAAAGGCAAATGGGGAGGTGTTGCTACAATTTATAGCAATATTCTCAGTATTTCTCAGAGGGCAGGCTTTAAGTATAACTCATTTGAAGTAATGGTGCTTCATATAACATTATCTAGAGAAACATGTGTTAATGATAAATCCCCTGTGATGTTTGTACTGGCTACTGTAGACAGGCCACCAGGGCACCATACAGACTTTATTAAAGAATTTGCTGATTTTCTATCAGAGTTAGTGCTGGCTGCAGATAAAGTCTTAATTGTGGGTGATTTTAATATCCACGTTGATAATGAAAAAGATGCATTAGGATCAGCATTCACAGACATTATGAACTCTATTGGGGCGAGACAACATGTGTCAGGACCTACTCATTGTCAAAATCATACTCTAGATTTAATACTGTCACATGGAATTTATGTTAATGGTGTTGAAATTCTGCTGCAAAGTGATGATATCTCAGATCACTATCTAGTCTTGTGTAAACTCCATATAGCTAAAACTGTAAATTCTATTCCTTGTTACAAGTATGGTAGAACCATCACTTCTACTACAAAAGACTATTGTAAGTAATCTTCCTGATTTATCTCAATTCCTCAGCATGTCCAACAATGCAGAAAAACTTGATGTAACAAAAACTATGGACTCTCTCGTTTCTAGCACTTTAGATATGGTTGCTGCTTTACGCTTAAGGGAGATTAAGGGAAAGATTCCAGCACTGTGATATAATGAACACACTCGCGCCCTAAAGAGAGCAGCCTGGAAAATGGAGCGCAGCTGGAGGAAAACAAAACTAGAGGTATTTCGTATTGCTTGGTGGGAAAGTACCCTATCCTACAGAAAAGCATTAAAAACTGATAGATCTGATTACTTGTTGTCTCTTTTAGAAGAAAAACATTTATTGATTAAATAAGCACTGAAGCACATTAATAATAATATTTGCTTTAGTTCAGATTTAATAACAGCTCTTTTAGTAAACACAAACTTTTAAAATAGGACTATATGCAACAAAAAAAAAGTTAAATATATATGTTTCAGCAAGGTTTTTATTCCCATTATCCACACATAAAACCCCAGTTCACTCTGTTGGGCTATTTAGTATTATTGTATTGTTTGTCACAGCAGTTGTTCTTTTAAAATAAAAACATTTGCGGGTTTGTCTGTCTTACTGAACTACAGGGAATTATCATCATATCCATATCATTATCAAAGTATTTGCTTATCCACAATCCTAAAATAAAGAATATGGGCTACAATTAATATACATTATACAAAACTAATAAATATCAGAGATGGGTGTCAGAGCAACGGGCCTCCAATCATTCAAGCATGTGATTTTTATTTTTCTTATGTATGGGCACAATGGTGGGTTTTGAGAAGCATGAGGGAACCACAGACAGTGAGAGGGAAAGGTTGAAAATGTCTGTAAAAACCCCGGCTAGTTGGAAAGCGCATGCTTTGAGCACACGGCCTGGTATGCCATCCGGGCCCACGGCTTTACGGATGTTCACCCGTTTGAAGGATCGGGTTACATCCATGACAGAAAGGGAGAGTGGACTGACCTCTTCTGCTGCAGCCGCGGGAGCGCTCTCTGTGTGAGAGGTGTTGTGAGCCTCGAATCGAGCATAAAAGGTGTTGAGCTCGTCCGGTAGAGAGGCAGCAATGTTCACAGTAGCTGGTTTATTCCCTTTAATCTGTGATGTTGTTGATGCCCTGTCACATGCTTCTTGCGTTGTTGGTGTTTAATTGTTCTTCAACTTTGTTTTTATATTGTCGTTTGGCTGCTTTGATGGATCTCCTGAGATCGTAACTGGCTTGTTTTCGATCGTCAGTGTTTCCGGATTTAAAGGCAGATGTCCGCGCTGACAAGGCTGATCGAACATCGCTGTTAATCCACGGTTTTTGGTTGGGGTAGATACGGATTGTTTTTGTCGGAACTACGTCTTCTATACACTTCCTGATAAAACATGTGACCGTATCTGAATACGCCTCTATGTCGTCATCAGACGCTGCCAGGAACATGTCCCAGTCCACGTGATCAAAACAGTCCTGTAGTATAGCGTCCGATTGGTCCGACCAGCGTTGGACTGTCCTGAGGGCGGGTGCTTCTCGTTTCAGTTTCTGCCTATAAGCAGGCAGGAGCAGAACAGAAGAGTGATCCGATTTGCCGAAAGGTGGGCGGGGAGGGATTTGTATGCGTCCCGGAAGGGGTAGTAGCAGTGGTCGAGTATACGATCACCACGCGTGTTGATGGTGATATGTTGAATGTATTTTGGAGCTATTGTTCTGAAGTTGGCTTTATTAAAGTCCCCCGTAATAATAAACGCTGCATCTGGGTTCGCGGTTTCCTCCTCACTTATATTCCCGTACAGTTCCCTGAGTGCCTGGTCTGTGTTGGCTTGAGGGGGAATGTAAACAGCTGTGATTATGATCGCTGTAAATTCCCTTGGCAGCCAGAATGGTCGACACAGAAGTATATAAAAAGAGGTATGTTAAATACTTGTTAAAGTTATTGTTGTTCAGCACCCATACAACAAGTATAATTTATAAGCTATTAGCCAAAGGTCGCAATCAACTCATTTCAATATGTCAAGAGACATATTTATAATTTATATGCAAAGACAATATTGATGGTCAGGTTGATGGTTTGTCTGGCTCAATTTGACCTAACCACGTGAAAGCTTGCCTCATATTCTATGTAGGCTTACTCCCTCTGTCTTATTTAATTGTTTTGTTATTTTTTGTTTTCTGTCTCTAGCTTGCGTGAGATGGCCTTTTCTGGTAAGATATTCTTCTAACCGTTTACTCTTTTCACACTGCACATGGATTTTGCAGCAACATTAGAGTACATGTTGGATATGTATGAACATACAAAGGACATATTTATAATAGACATGCATGTATGTATGTATGTAAAAAGGAGAATTTAACTGCACACTCAAGTATTATTATTACAACAAACAACTCAAAACTATTTCTTAATTTTATATTAACTATGGGGTAGAGTCTGGAGCAATTAATTTTATATTAAGAAAACGAATTATTCACTATCAATAATTGACCACCAACAATCACAAACATGATAATTCCCACATTAAAACTTTGGTCCCATATGGTTTGAATGTTTGATTTGATTTGAGTTGTTTCTTATGAATAAGATTATCGAATTAAACCTTATTTGAACTTAATGTGGTTTTTTTTAAATACATTTTATTTGAAGGATTTTTCAGAATAAACACAGAACAAACCAACAACATTGTCTCAGACTTCACAGCATTCACAAAAAAAATGAAAATGAAAATACAAAAAGTACATATGGGTTCAGTAAATGGGGATACTATAGTAAAGAGCTGCAAGAAAGTCAATCATTAGAAATGCCCAAAGGTAATGCACAACTCAAACTTCACAGGAAACATTAGACATCGGTTTGGTTGCTTGTTTGTCTAAATATCCGAGAAATGATCCCCAGACAGCAGAGAACTTTTCAATGGCGTTAGACCTTAGAAATCGGAGTCTTTCCATTTGTATGACAGAAAACATGTCCATAGTCCAAAGTCGAAAAGAGGAAGGTGAAGATGACTTCCAGTTCTTTAATATAAGCCTCTTGGCCACGATCATACCCAGTGTGAGGGCCTGTTGTAAAGCTTTTGGAAGGGTAGAAGTGTGTTGTGAAAAGCCGAAAATGGCAAGTTCCATCCAGCAGAAGAGGTCTGTTATAGGCCTTAAAGAACCAATCAAATATGCTAGTCCAAAATACCGACAGTGAAGGACAATACCAAAAACCATGAGCAGTTGTGTCCTCCGTGACCTTGCACTTATCACAGAATGAGAAACAGAAGAGAACATTTTGTGCAGTTTGGTCTTGGTATAATGCAAACGATGAATGACCTTGAATTGTATCAGCTGATGTCTGCTATTAACTGAACAAGACCGTACTGCAGTCAAACATCTATCCCATGTTTCGTCGGAGAGCTCAGCTCCCAGTTCATCCTCCCAGGCCACTTTAAATCTCCCATTAGAGGCTGTGACACAACTTTCAAATAAACCAACAAATTTAGAGATAAGATGCGCAGAATGAGGAGGATTTAGAAAAATATCAAAAAACACATGTTTCTCAGGGAGGAATTCAAAGTTAAAAATTTGAACTTCACATAATGCCTGATTTGTAAATACCAAAAAAGTGTGAGTGGGACAGATCGAACTTCTCTCTTAAGCCCAGCTCACACTGTGCGATTTTGGCCACGATTTGGTCGTCTGAGACAAATTTTGAAAATCCTAAAAGATTCCTGTAATCCTAGGCTAAAATCAGTTGTCTTTGATCGCTGGTTTGACATGTCCACCGACAGCCGATTAATGGCCGTTGATCAATTTTTCCTCCGATTAAATTCTGGCAGTGTCAGAAGATTTCAGACACTTTCCTGCAGTGTGACATCTCCTACGACAACCGTCAAACCAAGAACCAATAGGTGCGCTGAACCCGATGACGCCAATTAGCGACAACTTCAAACCACGAAAATGTCGAAACGAAAGTCAGGTGGACAGTACAACAGGAAGAAAAACGTATTGAGCTATGGAGGGAAAAGGAGTGCTTGTATGACGTGTCGTCGCATGACAGGGTTAAAAGGAAGCGGCTTGGAGAGAGATAGGATGTTTAAAAAATTACCTCAAGTTCGCGCTGTAGAACTGGAAGTCCATAAAGTCTTCTTTTGCCCAGCCATGACTTGCTCCACACACGTCATCTTCGTTTATTCTTTTTATTATCAAGGCATGTAATTAATAAAACTAACGCTACACGTTGCTGTTGTTTGCTAGCTACCATTATAGCGAGAGAACGCGGGTCACGGATTGATGACGAAACTCCGGACAAGTCTTTCTTGAGTACGTCCGTTTTGTTTTTACTGTCGTACAGTCTGACATTAAGACAACTGAGATCCTACAGTTTGACATGGGGATCATGTTCGTACAGTGTGACAAGCAACAATCGCAAAAGACTATTAAAAATCGCACAGTGTGAGCCCGGCTTTAGCTGGTTAAAAGATGCAAACCTTCCCTCAACATAAAGGTCTTTAATAGAACACAAACCCTTCTCCTTCCAAATGAAGTAAGTTCTATCCGACCATGGGGGTGAAAAAGAATGATTGTAGCAAATTGGTGTATACACAGAGGTCTCTGGCAGGGACAGGACTTTTCTTACTTGATTTAATATTTTGATAGAATTTTTCAACACAATACTTAGCTTATTTATAGCTGTAGGCTTGTCGACCTTGGAGAATAACATGGCCGCTAGTGAGGTCCCGACAACCAGGCCTGTCTCCATTTGCACCCATAGGGGAACCTCAGGGGACCGGTTATCCAGTGTTCCCTTCTCCCAGTACATTAAAGCCCTAACATTGGCAGCCCAATAATAGTGTTTAAATACTGGCAGACCTAAACCGCCCACAGACCCAGGCTTTTGTAAATGAATTTTAGATATCCGATGTGACAAACATGAGACAAAATTATAGAATCCAGTTCCTTAAAAAAAGCAAAAGTAAGACAAATCTGAATATTTTGACAAATATATAAGAATCTAGGAAGAGAGACCATTTTTATTGAGTTTATGCGTCCAATCATAGATAAAGGTAAGACTTTCCAATTGTCTATGTTACCCTTGAGTTTTGAAAGAAACTCTGCAAAGTTCAACTTGTATAATAATTTTGGATCCTTAGGAATTGTCAGGCCGAGATATACAAAATGGTCCCTAACTATTTTGAATGGAATATTTTCCAAAAAGCCAGGTCTGTAAGTATCAGAGAGTGGCATAAAGCTACTTTTCGACAGGTTGATTGTAAACCCAGATAGTCTCCCAAAAAAGTAATTAACTCTTAGAGAACAGGAACAGAATTTCCGAAGTTCTTCAAGTACAATATTACATCGTCTGCATATAGACTAATAAGGGCTTCACTAACCCCAACTTCAAGACAGACCCGTGATATCTTTATGATGTCTTATACATATGGCAAGGGGCTCTACTGCAATAGCAAAAAGGGCAGGCGAAAGGGGACAGCCCTGTTGTACCTAGCGATGCAAAGGGAGCTTAGACGATCTATCGGTGTTTGTTAAAATTGAACACACTGGCCTAGCATATATTAATGCATATATTAATTTAACCCATGATATAAATATCTCACCAAACCCAAACTTCTGTAATGATCCAAACATGCAAGGCCACTCAACCTGATCGAAAGCCTTCTGTGCATCCAAGGACAGAATCGCCGCCTCATTAGCTTTTGTGAGATTAGCGTATATTGTATTGAGAAGTTGACATACATTAAAAAAAGAGAATCTGCCAGGTATAAATCTGGTCTGGACAGAGTGAATGATGGATGATAGATGTTTGTTAAGTCGGGTAGCCAAAGTTTTAGTGACAACTTTCCTATCAAAATTCTGAAGCGCAATTGGCCTATAACTAGCTGGGTCAGTTTCATCTTTATTTTTCTTTAAGATGAGAGATATGTTAGCTTCATACAATGTATTAGGCAAAACATTGTCTCTTTTGGAATTGATTATCATTCTAAAAAGAAGTGGGGTCATAATGCCACAGAATCTAGCAAAAATTTCTGAGCTGAATCCTGAAAAGCCCTGGCGCCTTTCCGGCTGGAAATGACTTGATAGCGGAGACTATCTCCTCCAAAGTGAAATCCGAGTCCAACTCGGCCCAGACTGTGTCGCTAAGTTCGGCTGTTTCAAGAGAATCCAAAAAAAACATTAGATGATTGTGGGTGGTTTCATTGCTGGAAGTGTACAGTTCACTGTAAAATTCTTTAAAGCGGGCATTGATATCCTTGGGGTTTGTTAACAGGGTGCCATCCTTTGACTTATCGATTGACCTAGAGGCTTGAGCCCCTTTAAGTTGTCGTGCTAGAAGCTTATCTGGCTTATCCCCCATTTCAAAACATCTCTGTCTCATTTTCAAAAATTAATTATTTATTTGACCCAAAGAATACAGTTATACTCATATTTATGTTTCACAATCTTGTTGTAATCTTCAGATGATTTTGATGCCTGGTATGCCAATTCAAGAATAGGAAGAACACTCTAAATGTCGTTTCTCTCTTTCTTTCTTGGCATTGGATTCGTAGGAGATAATGTGTCCACGCATCACCACCTTTAAAGTCTCCCAAAGTATTGAATCTGACACTACCCCGTTATCGTTAAACTCTAAAAATTAATTTAACTTGGTGGTAATATAGTCTACAAATTTACTGTCAGCAAGCAGAGATGGATTGAAACGCCAGGAATAAGACCGTTTTGGAAGAGAAAGATCTATAGACATTGTAAGGGGACTGTGATCTGAGATTAATATGCTGTTATATTTAGTTTCAGTAACACAAGATATTAACTGAGAATCAACTAAAAAGTAATCTATTCTACTGTAAGATTTGTGAACATGAATAGTAGGAATAATCCCTATCAGCAAGATGTTGAATTCTCCAAATATCCACCAGATTTCTGCACTTGAGTAAATTGTTTAAGACCTGTACTGATGCAATTCCAGGTGGGGGGCGTGTGGATAATCTGTCTAAATAAGGGTCTAAGTAACAATTCAAGTCCCCCCCCGATCACTATATTAGTATTATTCCCATCGGAGAGTAAATCAAAAACCTTCTTATAAAAGTTAGGGTCATCAGTATTTGGACCGTAGTTGTTCAGGAAAGTCAATGGCAAACAGTTTATGAATCTGGAAACCATAATATATCTGCCATGAGGGTCTGTGACCATAGAGGAAAATTTAAATGGAATATTTTTCCAAAAGAGGATGGCCAAACCTCGAGCATGGGAAGTAAATGGTGATTGATAAATTTGTGACATCCAGTTACAGCTTAACTTACGTTGCATGGTTGCTTTAATATGAGTCTCCTGTAAAAACAAATCTGCTGATATATCATGTTTGTAATTTTTGGTGCTCAATTATTTATGGTATATCTTGTTTTATTCATATAAAGTTAAGAGATTATTGTAATTGTTTGCTGGGTAATTATGTTAATTGTGATGTTGTTCTGTGATTAATTGTTGATTTATATTTGTGGTGCTCTCCATTTTATAGTAAGCTGTATCTTGACAAAGGCTGCTTGCCTGCCGAAATGTTGGAAATACTAAACATACTTAAGTGAGTGAGCATTTATACTCTTTCTTCATGCTCTCTTTAACTGCTATGCTGATGACACTCAACTCTACCTCTCATTCCATCCTGATGATCTGACGATAGCTGCTCATGTCTAGCAGACATTTCTTGCTGGATGAAGGACCATCACCTTCAACTCAACCTAGCTAAGACAGAACTGCTTGTAGTTTCAGCAAACCCATCATTTCATCACAATTTCACCTTCCAATTAGGCTCATCAACAATAACCTCTTCAAAAACAGCCAGAAACCTCTGAGTTGTGATTGATGATAAGCTGAATTTCTCAGACCACATTACTAAAACTGCCCGGTCCTGTAGATTTGCATTATATAATATTAAGAAGATCAGAAGATCTCTGGGAACATGCAACACAACTCCTTGTTCAGGCTCTTGTTCTGTCCAGACTTGACTATTGCAATGCTCTCTTGGCAGGTCTTCAGTTCCATCAAACCTCTACAATTAATCCAAGACGCTGCTGCAAGATTAATCTTTAATGAGCCGAAAAGAACGCACGTCACACCTCTGTTCATCAATTTGCACTGGCTACCAATAGCTGCTCGCATTAAATTCAAGGCATTAATGTTTGCCTACAGAAGCACCTCTGGCTCTGCACCCCTTTACCTAAATTCATTACTTCAGACCAGAGGTGGAAAGTAACGAATTACATTTACTCGCGTTACTGTAATTGAGTAGCTTTTTTGTGTACTTGTACTTTTTTAAGTAATTTTTTTTATCTGTAATTTTACTTTTACTTAAGTATATTTTGTGTGAAGTATTGTACTTCGCTACATTTTAAAACACATTCGTTACTGAGTAAAAAAAAAATCGCTACGTGGAAACAACTGCAGCAAATAATGGGCAGAAGAAGAAACTGGCGCTAAAATCACAAGAAAGATGCAGACGGACAAGACAGGCGTTAATGGTGCAGACCCAGCTGAAAACCAGACCCCGTCGTACTCTACTGAAGTTGAACTCGAAGGAAATGAAGTGAACCCCTGGCCATATTCATGCTCTATTATGCAGTGTTAGCTGTGTTTGCCTCGGGAGACCGAACTAGCAGCTTATAACATCTCGACATCGCCCTTCGCAAGCATGTAGAGATAAGGTAAATACTTGCATCATTGCATTGGTGGTTAAAATGAAGCTTTGACGGTTTTGCACAAATGAGCCAAAAAGACAGTGGTGCAGGGTGTGCAATATCATCTGAGATAATATAGTAATTGTTGTTTTAACGATGTGCGATTTGACATTATCAGTATTTTGCTCAAAACCAAACAAATCACTCTAAACAGTGTGCCGTGAAATCTAGTAACGTTAGATTAGACTAATCCCGTGCATCTGGAGTGCTTTCTTTCACTGCGTGATTCAGTCTGTTAAAATGCGTTTAGAATGATCACAACATTGAAGATATAGAAGCAGAAAATGTATATATTTATATAATTTAATATAGTAAGTCAACATCACATGAAGAATGCCTGTAGTTTTTCTTTTTACAACAGTTCAAAAAACACAAGTTAATTAAGAGACTTGCGTTTTAGTCACCATATTGCCTGTTTTTGCTCTATTTCGACAACAAAAATAATACCAAACACAGCCTCCATACACAGTTTTGCGTCTCTGACTCTGAGCAATGACGTGTTTTGTTCCTGAATGTATTAACCGTTTAAATGATTCTGTTCAATCGCAATGACTCACTTATCAGTGACTTGCTGACACCTACTGGTGGTTCTAATTTAACATTTAAAGTATCTTTTGATTTATTTATTTCAAATGACTATTTAACATTTGTGACCCTGGCCTGGAGCACAAAACCAGTCTTAAGTCGCTGGAGTATATTTGTAGCAATAGCCAACAATACATTGTATGGGTCAAAATTATACATTTTTCTTTTATGCCAAAAATCATTAGCATATTAAGTAAAGATCATATTCCATTAATATATTTTGTACATTTCCTACTGTAAATATATCAAAACTAAGAGCTTAATTTGAACAACTTTAAAGGAGATTTTCTCAATATTTGGATTTTTTGCACCCTCAGATTCCAGATTTTCAAATATTGTCCGATCATAACAAACCACACATCAATGGACATATTATTTATTCAGCTTTCAGATGATGTATAAATCATTTAGGAAAATGGACCCTTAGGGTTTTGTGGTTCAGGGTCACATGTTATGTCTTATTTATCAAAACATTATTTCTGCATTTGTAACTGCAGGCTAAATGCATTCATGTCAGTGTGTAAATACATCTACGCCACTTCAGATGAAGCTTCTTTCCTCTGCATTGCAAAGATGAATTTTGTTGATACTGATTTAATTTCCCTGGTAACAGCCTAAATGTGTTATTATTCTAAATAACTGATTCCTTTAATTAAAACACCTAGTTTGAGATTTATAGGCCCATATCCCAGGTGTGTCAAACTCAGTTCCTGAGGGCCACAGCCCTAAAGAGTTTATTTCCAATCCTGCTCCAACACATACCATCTAGTTTTCAAATAAGCCTAAATGATTAGTTTAGCTTGATCAGATGTGTTTAATTAGGGTAATATCTACACTGTGGCCCTCCAGGTACTGAGTTTGACATCTTTGGTCTTTCCCATTTTTTCCTCCCTCTCATTGTTAAAATGTAACTAAGTACTTTTACTCTGAGTAAATTTTAAATGAGCTACTTTTTTTACTTGAGTATATTTTTAGACTGGTACTTTTACTTGTACTTAAGTAAAATTTCAGTAATGTAATGGTACTTTTACTTGAGTACAATATTTTTGTACTCTTTCCACCTCTGCTTCAGACTTATATGTCCTCTAGAAGCTTGCGTTCTGCAAGTGAACGACGCATTACTGTACCATCCCAAAGAGACACAAAATCACTTTCACAGACTTTTTCATTAACTGTTCCCATCTGGTGGAATAACCTGCCCAACTCAATCAGAGCAGCTGAATCCTCACCCATCTTCAAGAAACGGCTAAAAACACATCTCTTCCATCTTTATTTGACCCTCGAACTCTAGCACTCTATATTTTAATTCCATTTTATCTATCTGTCTTATTTTTATTTAAAAAACACACATTTGACCCTCTATCAATTGCATAATTATTCTCTAACTGCTAGCTTTTCTTGTAAAACTAACACTAAGTTTATTTTTTCTATATTATATATACTTGTTTTCATAAAAAAAAAAAATCGTCCTACGTGTACTGCGTTAGGCTAACCAGGACTTGTAATAGCACTTGCATGTTATTACTCTTTTGTTGGTTTTGATTCCTTCTATAATGTCCTCATTTGTAAGTCGCTTTGGATAAAATGACATAATAAATAAATAAATAAATACACTTGCACCTCACAAAGGTGTGTGGTTTCTCTAGCATTTTATCTACTTAAGGAAGTGTAAATGTTCCAAAACTTTGTAAAAGTTCAACATGACAATACCCCCATTTCTAATCTTGATAAACTATATTCAGAAAACTGAAATGTGATTAAAATATAAAAAATGTATTAGTGCAGCCTGTTTATATTCATATTGCAGGGATAATATAAAGGAAACACGATCAAACATGACATCCTGACATTTACAAATGTCCAACTTTTTGTACTTTTTTTTTTTTTTGGTGAGAGGGAGCATTTTGACATGATCGAACAACACGTAAAGAAGATTAGTGAGGGTCATCGCTGTGTGTCATTAATAAATAGTGTTGATAAAAAAATTTTTTCACAAAAGTTATCTTCTCAGATGGCTTGGAATTTTAGAAAGGGGTGAATTCTGTCTGTCTAAATAAAGTTCTGTAGCTGTATGACACCCAGTAATGAATACAACAGATATGTTATCAATGAGCCATATCATTACACTGTATGTCTGATGGGATAGAGTTTGGTTAATTTATCACACAATCTATATGAAAACCTATGGTAACTACGTTACAGCTGATCACATCATTACATTGTCCAGCCGATCCAACTGTGTATTCATTTTTCAACTCACAATAACATTAAATTCAATTTAAATTCAGTTGTCTTTTGTGGGTTATTTATGAATACCAACAGTGAAAATCATATCTATAACGTATGTCATTATAAGTGCATCATAACACGATCTATCTGTTATTTTAATGTAGGGTTTAAATTTAAATAAAAAAGTCAACATCTATGAATGTGTGGCGGGGCGGTGCAATTTTGAGATGCAAGCCCAAGTTATTAATAGTAAGAAAGTCCGACTACGCCACCCTAGGAGTTAGCCCCAGGGAAAATATTCAAACCACTCAAGAATTGAGTAATAAATCACACAGGTTCGGTTCCCTCATAGAATTAGGCAAGAGACGTGGGTGAAGTACATAAAATACCAATGTTTATTAACACAAAAATGGTTTAAAATGTTGGACACCAAGAGACACTAGAAACCCCACTTCAAACAAACTAAAACAAATTACAATTAGAAAAAGATAATACAAACCAATGTAGTATATAGCAGTTGTGTGTATATGGAAAACAAAACTGAATTAAAGCTGCAAGCAGCGATGGAAGGGACCTCGCCCGGCTCACCGCCGACCGGTGGCTTCAGAAAGACAGGGAACAGTGAGCAATATGCATTTAAAAAGGTAAATATAGAGGAACGTGTCATAGTCATTTATATGTGTCAAATTTGCTGCCAGCTGGTGGCGCTATGTCCATAACTGAACATTAACATATAGATGTCTTCAGGCTAGCACCTTTATCGAACATATGAAGTTTGGTGCAAATTGAACATAGTATGTTTGAGTTAGTGTAAAGCCTGACACATCCTGTTGTCTACAGATGGCGCTATGGTTACATCTGAATATTGGCTTTTAAATGTCTTCAGGGCAGGACTCTTACAAAATATGTGAATTTTGGTGCAGATTGGACATTTCATGCTTAAGTTAGTGTAAAACAAATAATTTCCTGTTGCCAGCAGGTGGCGCTATGTCTTTAACTAAACGTTATCATGTAGATATCATCAGACCAGTACTTTTATCAAACATATGAATTTTGGTGCAGATTGAACATGGTATGTTTGAGTTAGTGTAAAGCATGATATATCCTGTTGTCAACAGGTGGCGCTATGATTATATCTGAATTTTGGCCTTTAGATGTTTTAAGGCCAGGACCCTTACCAAATATGTGAAGTTTGGTGCAGATTGGACATTGCATGCTTGAATTAGTGTAAAAGAAGTCATTTCCTGTTGCCAGCAGGTGGCGCTCTGATTATAATGGAATATTCGTATTTAGATGTGTTCAGGCCTGGATTCTTATCGAACATGTGAAGTGTAGGGCAGATCGAAAATTGTATGGCTGAGTTACAACAACTTTTATTCCCATGGCGAGACATCGAAATTTGTGATGCCGCCAAGGACACGCCCATTAGCGAAAACTCTAGATCTTCGCAATTTAACATCACAAAGGCCTTTAGGATAGACCTAAAATATTATGTTGATGTCATTACATTTCTAGGAGGAGTTAGTTACAGAGTAAAACATGTCACTTCCTGTTGCCAGCAGGTGGCGCTATGACTATAACTGAATATGGTCACTTAGATCTCTTTAGGTCAGGGTTCTTATCAAACGTGTGAAGTTTGGTGTAGATCGGACATAGCATGCCTGAGATATAACAACTTCCTATTTCATGGCGAAACATCAAAATTTGACAGGACGCCACGGACACGCCCTCCGATGAAAACTCTAGATCTTCGCAATTTAACGTCACAAAGGGCTTTAGATTACACTGACCAATTTTGGTGTTCATCTGAATAAATCTCTGGGAGGAGTTCGTTAAAGTATGACACCTGAAAATGGCAAAAATGACACAAAATATGACGAGAAAATTCAAAATAGCCGACTTCCTGTTGGGTTTCTGATTTCGTACCTGAAGACTTTTTGTAGGTATTGTTAAGTTACATAAGTGTGCGATTTTCGTACGTAGTCGTGAAACGTAGCTCGAGGCACTCCGCTGAATATTTATAGGTGGCGCTGTCGAGCCATTTTGCCACACCTACTTCTGAAACCCATATCAGACGTAAATTTTCACCAGTTCTGATGCGTGTGCAAAGTTTCCTGACTTTTCAAGCATGTTTAGGCCCTCTAAAATGCGATTAAGTTTGGAGAAGAAGAAGAATAATAATAATTAAAGCTGCAAGCAGCGATGGAAGGGACCTCGCACCCAGCACCGCCAACCGGTGGCTTCAGAAAGACAGGGAACAGTGAGCAATATGCATTTAAAAAGGTAAATATAGAGGAATATGTCATAGTCATTTATATGTACCAAACCTGCCAGCTGGTGGCGCAGATTGAACATTGCATGTTGAATTTGGTTTAAAACAAGTAATTTCCTGTAGCCAGCAGGTGGCGCTATGTCTATAACTAAACATTGGCATGATGTCTTCAGGCCATGGCTCTTATAAAACCTGTGAAGTTTGGGGCAGATTGGACATTGCATGCTTAAGTTAGTGTAAAACAAGAAATTTCCTGTTGCCAGCAGGTGGCGCTATATATTTAACTGAACATTGGCATGTAGATGTCTTCATCCAGTACTTTTAAAAAACATATGAAGTTTGGTGCAGATTGGACATTGCATGTTTAAGTTAGTGTAAAACAAGTCATTTCCTGTTGCCAGCAGGTGGCGCTATGTCTATAACTAAACATTGGCACATAGATGTCTTCAGGGCATGGCTCTTATCAAACGTGTGAAGTTTGGTGCAGATTGGACATTGCATGTTTAAGTTAGTGTAAAACAAGTAATTTCCTGTTGCCAGCAGGTGGCGCTATGTCTAAAACTAAATATTGAGACAGAGACGTCTTCAGGCCATGGCTCTTATCGAACATTTGAAGTCTGGGGCAGATCGGACATTGTATGGCTGAGTTACAACAACTTTTCTTCCCATGGCGAGACATCGAAATTTGTGATGCCGCCATGGACACGCCCTTTAACGAAAACTCTAGATCGTCGCAATTTAACATCACAAAGGCCTTTAGGTTAGACTGACCTAAATATTATGTTGATGTCATTAAATCTGTAGGAGGAGTTAGTTACAGAGTAAAACATGTCACTTCCTGTTGCCAGCAGGTGGCGCTATGACTATAACTGAATATGGTCACTTAGATCTCTTCAGGTCAGGATTCTTAACAAATATGTGAAGTTTGGTGCAGATTGGACATTGCATGTTTACGTTAGTGTAAAACAAGTCATTTCCTGTTGCCAGCAGGTGGCGCTCTGATTATAATGGAATATTCGTATTTAGATGTGTTCAGGCCTGGATTCTTATCGAACATGTGAAGTCTGGGGCAGATCGAACATTGTATGGCTGAGTTACAACAACTTTTATTCCCATGGCGAGACATCAAATTTGTGATGCCTCAAGGACACGCTCGAAAACTCAAGCTCGTCACAATTTAACATCACAAAGGCCTTTAGATTAAACTGACCTAAATATTATGTTGATCTCATTAAATCTCTAGGAGGAGTTAGTTACAGAGTAAAACATGTCACTTCCTGTAGCCAGCAGGTGGCGCTACGACTATAACTGAATATGGTCACTTAGATCTCTTCAGGTCAGGATTCTTATCAAACATGTGAAGTTTGGTGTAGATCGGACATAGCATGCCTGAGATATAAAAACTTCCTGTTTCATGGCGAAACATCAAAATTTGACAGGACGCCACGGACACGCCCTCTGATGAAAACTCTAGATCTTCGCAATTTAACGTCACAAAGGGCTTTAGATTACAATGACCACTTTTGGTGTTCATCTGAATAAATCTCTGGGAGGAGTTCGTTAAAGTATGACACCTGAAAATGGCAAAAATGACACAAAATATGACGAGAAAATTCAAAATAGCCGACTTCCTGTTGGGTTTCTGATTTCGCACCGGAGACTTTTTGTAGGTATTGTTAAGTTACATAAGTGTACCGATTTTCGACATGTACGTGAAACGTAGCTCGAGGCGCACTCCGCTGAATATTTATAGGTGGCGCTGTCGAGCCATTTTGCCACACCTACTTCTGAATCCCATATCAGACAAATTTTCACCAGTTCTGACGCTGTGCAAAGTTTCCTGACTTTTCGAGCATGTTTAGGCCCTCTAAAATGCGATTAAGTTTGGAGAAGAAGAAGAAGAAGAAGAAAAGAATAATAAGAATAATAAACAGATTCAATAGGGTCCTCGCAATATGCATTTAAAAAGGTAAATATAGAGGAATACGTCAAAGTCATTTATAAGTTCCAAACCTGCTGCCAGCTGGTGGCGCTATGTCCATAACTGAACATTGGCATTTAGATGTCTTCAAACCAGTACTATTATCAAACATATGAAATTTGGGGCAGATTGAACATTGCATGTTTAAGTTAGTGTAAAACAAGCAATTTCCTGTAGCCAGCAGGTGGCGCTATGTCTATAACTAAACATTAGCACGTAGATGTCTTCAGGCCATGGCTCTTATCAACCATGTGAAGTTTGGGGCAGATCGGACATTTTATGGCTGAGTAACAACAGCTTCTATTCCCATGGCGAGATATCGAATTTTGTCACGCTGCCATGGACACGCCCATTAGCTCAAGCTCTTCGCAAATTAACATCACAAAGGCCTTTAGATTAGACTGAACTAAAATTATGTTGATGTCATTACATTTCTAGGAGGAGTTAGTTGCAGAGTAAAACATATCACTTCCTGTTGCCAGCAGGTGGCGCTATGAAATTATATGAATGTGGTCACCTAGATCTCTTCAGGTCAGGAGTCTTATCAAACATGGGAATTTTGGTGCACATCGGACATTGCATGCCTGAGTTCTAACAACTTCCTGTTTCATGGCGAAACATCGAAATTTGACAGGGCCACGGACACGCCTCAATGAAAACTCTAGATCTTCGCAATTTAACGTCTCAAAGGGCTTTAGATTGCAATGACCAATTTTGGTGTTCATGCGAATAAATCTCTGGGAGGAGTTCGTTAAAGTATGACACCTGCAAATGGCAAAATGTCACTAAATATGACGAGAAAATTCAAAATAACCGACTTCCTGTTGGGTTTCGGTTCGTTCAGGAGACTTTTTGTAGGTATTGTTATGTTACATGAGTGTACCGATTTTCATACATGTCGTGAAAGCGTTGCTCGGCGCACTCTGCTGAATATTTATAGGTGGCGCTGTCGAGCCATTTTGCCACACCTACTCCTGAAACCCATATCAGGCGTAAATTTTCACCAGTTCTGATGCGTGTGCAAAGTTTCCTGACTTTTCGAGCATGTTTAGGCCCTCTAAAATGCGATTAAGTTTGGAGAAGAAGAATAATAATAATTAAAGCTGCAAGCAGCGATGGAAGGGACCTCGCACCCGGCTCACCGCCAACCGGTGGCTTCAGAAAGACAGGGAACGGTGAGCAATATGCATTTAAAAAGGCAAATATAGAGGAATATGTCAAAGTAATTTATATGTGCCAAACCTGCTGTCAGCTGGTGACGCTATGTCCATAACTGAACATTAACATATAGATGTCTTCAGGCTAGCACCTTTATCAAACATATGAAGTTTGGTGCAGATTGAAGATAGTATGTTTGAGTTAGTGTAAAGCCTGACACATCCAGTTGTCAAGAGGTGGCGCTATGGTTACTTCTGAATATTGCCCTTTATAGGTCTTCTGGCCAGGAATCTTACCAAATATGTGAAGTTTGGTGCAGATTGAACACAGTATGTTTGAGTTAGTGTAAAGCCTGACACATCCTGTTGTCAACAGGTGGCGCTATGGTTACATCTGAATACTGGCCTTTAGATGTCTTCAGGCCTGGAATCTTACCAAATACGTGAAGTTTGGTGCAGAGTGGACGATGCATGTTTGAGTTACTGTAAAATAATGAATTTCCTGTGGCCAGCAGGTGGCACTATATAGATAACTGAACTGAAAATTTGGTATATGTCTTCAAACCAGTATTTAAAAAAAAACATATGAAGTTTGGTGCAGATTGAACATTGCATGTTGAACTTGGTTTAAAACAAGAAATTTCCTGTTGCCAGCAGGTGGCGCTATATATTTAACTGATCATTGGCATCTATATATCTTCATCCAGTACTTTTAAAAAAACATATGAAGTTTGGTGCAGATTGGACATTGCATGTTTAAGTTAGTGTAAAACAATTAATATCCTGTTGCCAGCAGGTGGCGCTATGAATTTATATGAATATGGTCACTTAGATCTTTTCAGGTAAGTAGTCTTGTCAAACATGTGAAGTTTGGTGAAGATTGGACATTGCATGTTTAAGTTAGTTTAAAAGAAGTTATTTCCTGTTGCCAGCAGGTGGCGCTCTGATTATAATGGAATATTCGTATTTAGATGTCTTCAGGTCATGGCTCTTAACAAACGTGTGAAGTTTGGGGCTGATCGGACATTTTATGGCTGAGTAACAACAGCTTCTATTCCCATGGCGAGACATCGAATTTTGTCACGCCGCCATGGACACGCCCATTAGCGAAAACTCAAGCTCTTCGCAATTTAACATCACAAAGGCCTTTAGATTAGACTGACCTAAATATTATGTTGATGTCATTAAATCTCTAGGAGGAGTTAGTTGCAGAGTAAAACATGTCACTTCCTGTTGCCAGCAGGTGGCGCTATGACTATAACTGAAAATGGTCACTTAGATCTCTTCAAGTCAGGATTCTTACCAAACATGTGAAGTTTGGTGCAGATTGGACATTGCATGTTTAAGTTAGTTTAAATCAAGTCATTTCCTGTGGCCAGCAGGTGGCGCTCTGATTATAATGGAATATTCGTATTTAGATGTGTTCAGGCCTGGATTCTTATCGAATGTGTGAAGTCTGGGGCAGATCGGTTATTGTATGGCTGAGTTACAACAACTTTTATTCCCATGGCGAGACATCGAAATTTGTGATGGCGCCAAGGACACGCCCATTAGCGAAAACTCAAGCTCTTCGCAATTTAACATCACAAAGGCCTTTAGATTAAACTGACCTAAATATTATGTTGATGTCATTAAATCTCTAGGAGGAGTTAGTTACAGATTAAAACATGTCACTTCCTGTTGCCAGCAGGTGGCGCTATGACTATAACTGAATATGGTCACTTAGATCTCTTCAGGTCAGGAGTCTTACCAAATATGTGAAGTTTGGTGCAGATTGGACATTGCATGTTTAAGTTAGTTTAAATCAAGTCATTTCCTGTGGCCAGCAGGTGGCGCTCTGATTATAATGGAATATTCGTATTTAGATGTGTTCAGGCCTGGATTCTTATCGAATGTGTGAAGTCTGGGGCAGATCGGTTATTGTATGGCTGAGTTACAACAACTTTTATTCCCATGGCGAGACATCGAAATTTGTGATGGCGCCAAGGACACGCCCATTAGCGAAAACTCAAGCTCTTCGCAATTTAACATCACAAAGGCCTTTAGATTAAACTGACCTAAATATTATGTTGATGTCATTAAATCTCTAGGAGGAGTTAGTTACAGATTAAAACATGTCACTTCCTGTTGCCAGCAGGTGGCGCTATGACTATAACTGAATATGGTCACTTAGATCTCTTCAGGTCAGGATTCTTATCAAAAATGTGAAGTTTGGTGCAGATCGGACATAGCATGCCTGAGATATAGCAACTTCCTGTTTCATGGCGAAACATCGAAATTTGACAGGATGCCACGGACACGCCCTCCGATGAAAACTCTAGATCTTCGCAATTTAACGTCACAAAGGGCTTTAGATTGCAATAACCAATTTTGTTGTTCATCCGAATAAATCTCAGGGAGGAGTTCGATAAAGTATGACACCTGAAAATGGCAAAAATGACACAAAATATGACGACAAAATTCAAAATAGCCGACTTCCTGTTTGGTTTCTGATTTCTTACCTAGAGACTTTTTTGTAGGTATTGTTATGTTACATGAGTGTACCGATTTTCATACATGTACGTGAAACGTAGCTCGAGGCGCACGCCGCTGAATATTTATAGGTGGCGCTGTCGAGCCATTTTGCCACACCTACTTCTGAAACCCATATCAGACGTAAATTTTCACCAGTTCTGATGCGTGTGCAAAGTTTCCTGACTTTTCGAGCATGTTTAGGCCCTCTAAAATGCGATTAAGTTTGGAGAAGAAGAATAATAATAATATAATTAAAGCTGCAAGCAGCGATGGAAGGGACCTCGCCCGGCTCACCGCCGACCGGTGGCTTCAGAAAGACAGGGAACAGTGAGCAATATGCATTTAAAATGCAAATATAGAGGAATATGTCAAAGTCATTTATATGTGCCAAACCTGCTGCCAGCTGGTGGCGCTATGTCCATAACTGAACATTAACATATAGATGTCTTCAGGCTAGCACCTTTATCGAACATATTAACTTTTGTGCAGATTGAACATGGTATGTTTGAGTTAGTGTAAAGCCTGACACATCCTCTTGTCAACAGATGGCGCTATGGTTACATCTGAATATTGGCCTTTAAATGTCTTCCAGGGCAGGACTCTTTCAAAATATGTGAAGTTTGGTGCAGATTGGACATTTCATGCTTAAGTTAGTGTAAAACAAATCATTTCCTGTTGCCAGCAGGTGGCGCTATGTCTTTAACTGAACATTATCGTGTAGATATCATGAGACCAGTACTTTTATCAAACATGAATTTTGGTGCAGATTGAACATGGTATGTTTGAGTTAGTGTAACGCATGATATATCCTGTGGTCAACAGGTGGCGCTATGATTACATCTGAATATTGCCATTTAGATGTCTTCAGGCCAGGAATCTTACCAAATATGTGAAGTTTGGTGCAGATTGGACATTGCATGTTTATGTTAGTGTAAATCAAGTCATTTCCTGTGGCCAGCAGGTGACGCTCTGATTATAATGAAATATTCGTATGTAGATGTGTTCAGGCCTGGATTCTTATCGAACGTGTGAAGTCTGGGGCAGATCGGTTATTGCATGGCTGAGTTACAACAACTTTTATTCCCATGGCGAGACATCGAAATTTGTGATGCCGCCAAGGACACGCCCATTAGCGAAAACTCAAGCTCTTCGCAATATAACATCGCAAAGGCCTTTAGATTAGACTGACCTAAATATTATGTTGATGTCATTAAATCTCTAGGAGGAGTTAGTTGCAGAGTAAAACATGTCACTTCCTGTTGCCAGCAGGTGGCGCTATGACTATAACTGAATATGGTCACTTAGATCTCTTCAGGTCAGGAGTCTTACCAAATATGTGAAGTTTGGTGCAGATTGGACATTGCATGTTTAAGTTAGTTTAAATCAAGTCATTTCCTGTGGCCAGCAGGTGGCGCTCTGATTATAATGGAATATTCGTATTTAGATGTGTTCAGGCCTGGATTCTTATCGAATGTGTGAAGTCTGGGGCAGATCGGTTATTGTATGGCTGAGTTACAACAACTTTTATTCCCATGGCGAGACATCGAAATTTGTGATGGCGCCAAGGACACGCCCATTAGCGAAAACTCAAGCTCTTCGCAATTTAACATCACAAAGGCCTTTAGATTAAACTGACCTAAATATTATGTTGATGTCATTAAATCTCTAGGAGGAGTTAGTTACAGAGTAAAACATGTCACTTCCTGTTGCCAGCAGGTGGCGCTATGACTATAACTGAATATGGTCACTTAGATCTCTTCAGGTCAGGATTCTAATCAAACATGTGAAGTTTGGTGTAGATCGGACATTGCATGCCTGAGATATAACAACTTCCTGTTTCATGGCGAAACATCGAAATTTGACAGGACGCCACGGACACGCCCTCCGATGAAAACTCTAGATCTTCGCAATTTAACGTCACAAAGGGCTTTAGATTACAATGACCAATTTTGGTGTTCATCCGAATAAATCTCTGGGAGGAGTTCAAAGTATGACACCTGAAAATGGCAAAAATGACACAAAATATGACGAGAAAATTCAAAATAACCGACTTCCTGTTGGGTTTCTGATTTTGTACCTAGAGACTTTTGTAGGTATTGTTAAGTTACATGAGTGTACCGATTTTACATGTCGTGAAACGTAGCTCGATGAGCACTCCGCTGAATATTTATAGGTGGCGCTGTCGAGCCATTTTGCCACACCTACTTCTGAAACCCATATCAGACGTAAATTTTCACCAGTTCTGACGCGTGTGCAAAGTTTCCTGACTTTTCGAGCATGTTTAGGCCCTCTAAAATGCGATTAAGTTTGGAGAGGAAGAAGAATAATAATAATTAAAGCTGCAAGCAGCGATGGAAGGGACCTCGCCCGGCTCACCGCCGACCGGTGGCTTCAGAAAGACAGGGAACGGTGATCAATATGCATTTAAAAAGGTAAATATAGAGGAATGTGTCATAGTCATTTATACGTTTCAAACCTTCTGCCAGCTGGTGGCGCTATGTCCATAACTGAACATTAACATGTAGATGTCTTCAGTCTAGCACTTTTATCAAACATATGAAGTTTGGTGCAGATTGAACATGGTATGTTTGAGTTAGTGTAAAGTCTGGCATATCCTGTTGTCAACAGGTGGCGCTATGATTACATCTGAATATTGGCCTTTAGATGTCTTCAGGCCAGGACGCCTACCAAATATGTCAAGTTTGGTGCAGATTGGACATTGCATGTTTAAGTTAGTGTAAAACAAGTCATTTCCTGTAGCCAGCAGGTGGCGCTATGTATTTATATGAATATGGTCACTTAGATCTCTTCAGGTCAGGAGTCTTATCAAGCGTGTGAAGTTTGGGGCAGATCGGACATTTTATGGCTGAGTAACAACTTTTATTCCCATGGCGAGACATCGAAATTTGTGATGCCGCCAAGGACACGCCCATTAGCGAAAACTCAAGCTCTTCGCAATTTAACATCACAAAGGCCTTTAGATTAAACTGACCTAAATATTATGTTGATGTCATTAAATCTCTAGGAGGAGTTAGTTACAGAGTAAAACATGTCACTTCCTGTTGCCAGCAGGTGGCGCTATGACTATAACTGAATATGGTCACTTAGATCTCTTCAGGTCAGGATTCTTATCAAACATGTGAAGTTTGGTGTGAGATCGGACATAGCATGCCTGAGATATAACAACTTCCTGTTTCATGGCGAAACATCAAAATTTGACAGGGCGCCACGGACACGCCCTCCGATGAAAACTCTAGATCTTCGCAATTTAACGTCACAAAGGGCTTTAGATTACAATGACCAATTTTGGTGTTCATCCGAATAAATCTCTGGGAGGAGTTCGTTAAAGTATGACACCTGAAAATGGCAAAATGACACAAAATATGACGAGAAAATTCAAAATAACCGACTTCCTGTTGGGTTTCTGATTTCGTACCTAGAGACTTTTTTGTAGGTATTGTTAAGTTACATGAGTGTACCGATTTTCGTACATGTACGTGAAACGTAGCTCGAGGCGCACTCCGCTGAATATTTATAGGTGGCGCTGTCGAGCCATTTTGCCACACCTACTCCTGAAACCCATATCAGACGTAAATTTTCACCAGTTCTGATGCGTGTGCAAAGTTTCCTGACTTTTCGAGCATGTTTAGGCCCTCTAAAATGCGATTAAGTTTGGAGAAGAAGAAGAATAATAATAATAATAATAATTAAAGCTGCAAGCAGCGATGGAAGGGACCTCGCACCCAGCACCGCCAACCGGTGGCTTCAGAAAGACAGGGAACGGTGAGCAATATGCATTTAAAAAGGTAAATATAGAGGAACGTGTCATAGTCATTTATATGTGTCAAACCTGCTGCCAGCTGGTGGCGCTATGTCCATAACTGAACATTAACATGAAGATGTCTTCAGTCTAGCACTTTTATCAAACATATGAAGTTTGGTGCAGATTGAACATAGTATGTTTGAGTTAGTGTAAAGCCTGACACATCCTGTTGTCAACAGGTGGCGCTATGATTACATCTGAATATTGGCCTTTAGATGTCTTCAGGCCAGGAATCTTACCAAATATGTGAAGTTTGGTGCAGATTGGACAATGCATGTTTAAGTTGGTGTAAAACAAGTAATTTCCTGTAGCCACCAGGTGGCGCTATGTCTATAACTAAACATTGGCATGTAGATGTCTTCAGACCAATACTTTTATCAAACATATGAAGTTTGGTGCAGATTGAACATGGTATGTTTGAGTTAGTGTAAAGCATGATATATCCTGTTGTCAGCAGGTGGCGCTATGATTATATCTGAATTTTGGCCTTTAGATATCTTCAGGTCAGGGCTCTTACCAAATACGTGAATTTTGGTGCAGATTGGACATTGAATGCTTAAGTTAGTTTAAAAAGAAGTAATTTGCTGTTGCCAGCAGGTGGCGCTTATATCTTTAACTGAACATTGGCATTTAGATATCTTCAGACCAATATTTTTATCAAAAGTGTGAAGTTTGGTGCAGATTGGACATTGCATGTTTAAGATAGTGTAAAACAAGTCATTTCCTGTTGCCAGCAGGTGGCGGTCTAATTATAATGTAATATTCATATTTAGATGTGTTCAGGCCTGGATTCTTATCGAACATGTGAAGTCTGGGGCAGATCGGACATTGTATGGACTGAGTTACAACAACTTTTATTCCCATGGCGAGACATCAAAATCTGTGATGCCGCCAAGGACACACCCTTTAACGAAAACTCTAGATCTTCGCAATTTAACATCACAAGGCCTTTAGATTAGACTGACCAAATATTATGTTGATGTCATTAAATCTCTAGGAGGAGTTAGTTACAGAGTAAAACATGTCACTTCCTGTTGTCAGCAGGTGGCGCTATTACTATAACTGAATATGGTCATGTAGATCTCTTCATATCAGGAGTCTTATCAAACATGTGAAGTTTGGTGCAGGTCGGACATAGCATGCCTGAGTTATAACAACTTCCTGTGTTATGGCGAAACATCGAAATTTGACAGGACGCCACGGACACGCCCTCCAATGAAAACTCTAGATCTTTGCAATTTAACGTCTCAAAGGGCTTTAGATTGCAATGACCAATTTTGGTGTTCATGCGAATAAATCTCTGGGAGGAGTTCGTTAAAGTATGACACCTGCAAATGGCAAAAATGTCACTAAATATGACGAGAAAATTCAAAATAACCGACTTCCTGTTGGGTTTGGTTCGTTCAGGAGACTTTTTGTAGGTATTGTTATGTTACATGAGTGTACCGATTTTCATACATGTCGTGAAAGCGTAGCCTGAGGGCTCTCCGCTGAATCAGTATAGGTGGCGCTGTCGAGCCATTTGCCACACCTACTTCTGGAAAACATATTCAGATGTGTTCAGGCCTGGATTCTTATCGAACATGTGAAGTCTGGGGCAGATCGAACATTGTATGGCTGAGTTACAACAACATGTATTCCCATGGCGAGACATCAAAATTTGACAGGACGCCACGGACACGCCCTCCCATGAAAACTCTAGATCTTCGCAATTTAACATCACAAAGGCCTTTAGGTTAGACTGACCTAAATATTATGTTGATGTCATTAAATTTGTAGGAGGAGTTAGTTACAGAGTAAAACATGTCACTTCCTGTTGCCAGCAGGTGGCGCTATTACTATAACTGAATATGGTCATGTAGAGCTCTTCATATCAGGAGTCTTATCAAACATGTGAAGTTTGGTGCAGATCGGACATAGCATGCCTGAGTTATAACAACTTCCTGTTTCATGGCGAAACATCGAAATTTGAGAGGGCGCCACGGACCGCCCTCCGATGAAAACTCTAGATCTTCGCAATTTAACGTCACAAAGGGCTTTAGATTGCAATGACCAATTTTGGTGTTCATCCGATTAAATCTCTGGGAGGAGTTCGTTAAAGTATAACACCTGCAAATGGCAAAAATGTCACTAAATATGGAGAAAATTCAAAATAACCGACTTCCTGTTGGGTTTTGGTTCGTTCAGGAGACTTTTGTAGGTATTGTTATGTTACATGAGTGTACCGATTTTCGTACATGTCGTGGCTTGTTAGCTCGAGGCGCACTCCGCTGAATATTTATAGGTGGCGCTGTCGAGCCATTTTGCCACACCTACTCCTGAAACCCATATCAGACGTAAATTTTCACCAGTTCTGATGCGTGTGCAAAGTTTCCTGACTTTTCGAGCATGTTTAGGCCCTCTAAAATGCGATTAAGTTTGGAGAAGAAGAAGAATAATAATAATTAAAGCTGCAAGCAGCGATGGAAGGGACCTCGCACCCGGCACCGCCAACCGGTGGCTTCAGAAAGACAGGGAACAGTGAGCAATATGCATTTTAAAAAGCAAATATAGAGGAGTATGTCAAAGTCATTTATATGTGCCAAATCTGCTGCCAGCTGGTGGCGCTATGTCTTTAACTAAACGTTATCGTGTAGATATCATTAGACCAGTACTTTTATCAAACATCTGAATTTTGGTGCAGATTGAACATGGTATGTTTGAGTTAGTTTAAAGCATGATATATCCTGTTGTCAACAGGTGGCGCTATGATTATATCTGAATTTTGGCCTTTAGATGTTTTCAGGCCAAGACCCTTACCAAATATGTGAAGTTTGGTGCAGATTGGACATTGCATGTTTAAGTTAGTATAAAATAAGTTATTTCCTGTGGCCAGCAGGTGGCGCTCTGATTATAATGGAATATTCGTATTTAGATGTGTTCAGGCCTGGATTCTTATCGAACTTGTGAAGTCTGGGGCAGATCGGACATCGTATGGCTGAGTTACAACAACTTTTATTCCCATGGCGAGACATCGAAATTTGTGATGCCGCCAAGGACACGCCCTTTAACGAAAACTCTAGATCTTCGCAATTTAACATCACAAAGGCCTTTAGATTAAACTGACCTAAATATTATGTTGATGTCATTAAATCTCTAGGAGGAGTTAGTCACAGAGTAAAACATGTCACTTCCTGTTGCCAGCAGGTGGCGCTATGACTATAACTGAATATGGTCACTTAGATCTCTTCATATCAGGATTCTTATCAAACATGTGAAGTTTGGTGTAGATCGGACATAGCATGCCTGAGATATAACAACTTCCTGTTTCATGGCGAAACATCAAAATTTGACAGGACGCCACGGACATGCCCTCCGATGAAAACTCTAGATCTTCGCAATTTAACGTCACAAAGGGCTTTAGATTACAATGACCAATTTTGGTGTTCATCTGGAAATATCTCTGGGAGGAGTTCGTTAAAGTATGACACCTGAAAATGGCAAAAATGATACAAAATATGACAAGAAAATTCAAAATAGCCGACTTCCTGTTTGGTTTCTGATTTCGTACCTAGAGACTTTTTTGTAGGTATTGTTAAGTTACATGAGTGTACCGATTTTCACATGTACATGTGAACGTAGCTCGAGGCACACGCCGCTGAATATTTATAGGTGGCGCTGTCGAGCCATTTTGCCACACCTACTCCTGAAACCCATATCAGATGTAAATTTTCACCAGTTCTGATGCGTGTGCAAAGTTTCCTGACTTTTCGAGCATGTTTAGGCCCTCTAAAATGCGATTAAGTTTGGAGAAGAATAATAATAATAATAATAATAATAAACGGAGCAGATTCAATAGGGTCCTCTGCACCATCGGTGCTCGGTCCCTAATAATTAAAGCTGCAAGCAGCGATGGAAGGGACCTCGCACCCGGCACCGCCAACCGGTGGCTTCAGAATGACAGGGAACAGTGAGCAATATGCATTTAAAAAGGTAAATATAGAGGAATACGTCAAAGTCATTTATAAGTTCCAAACCTGCTGCCAGCTGGTGGCGCTATGTCCATAACTGAACATTGGCATTTAGATGTCTTCAAACCAGTACTATTATCAAACATATGAAATTTGGGGCAGATTGAACATTGCATGTTTAAGTTAGTGTAAAACAAGCAATTTCCTGTAGCCAGCAGGTGGCGCTATGTCTATAACTAAACATTAGCACGTAGATGTCTTCAGGCCATGGCTCTTATCAACCATGTGAAGTTTGGGGCAGATCGGACATTTTATGGCTGAGTAACAACAGCTTCTATTCCCATGGCGAGATATCGAATTTTGTCACGCTGCCATGGACACGCCCATTAGCTCAAGCTCTTCGCAAATTAACATCACAAAGGCCTTTAGATTAGACTGAACTAAAAATTATGTTGATGTCATTACATTTCTAGGAGGAGTTAGTTGCAGAGTAAAACATATCACTTCCTGTTGCCAGCAGGTGGCGCTATGAAATTATATGAATGTGGTCACCTAGATCTCTTCAGGTCAGGAGTCTTATCAAACATGGGAATTTTGGTGCACATCGGACATTGCATGCCTGAGTTATAACAACTTCCTGTTTCATGGCGAAACATCGAAATTTGACAGGACGCCACGGACACGCCCTCAATGAAAACTCTAGATCTTCGCAATTTAACGTCTCAAAGGGCTTTAGATTGCAATGACCAATTTTGGTGTTCATGCGAATAAATCTCTGGGAGGAGTTCGTTAAAGTATGACACCTGCAAATGGCAAAAATGTCACTAAATATGACGAGAAAATTCAAAATAACCGACTTCCTGTTGGGTTTCGGATTTCGTTCAGGAGACTTTTTGTAGGTATTGTTATGTTACATGAGTGTACCGATTTTCATACATGTCGTGAAACGTAGCCTGAGGGCTCTCCGCTGAATCAGTATAGGTGGCGCTGTCGAGCCATTTTGCCACACCTACTTCTGAAACACATATTCAGATGTGTTCAGGCCTGGATTCTTATCGAACATGTGAAGTCTGGGGCAGATCGAACATTGTATGGCTGAGTTACAACAACATTTATTGCCATGGCGAGACATCGAAATTTGACAGGACGCCACGGACACGCCCTCCATGAAAACTCTAGATCTTCGCAATTTAACATCACAAAGGCCTTTAGGTTAGACTGACCTAAATATTATGTTGATGTCATTAAATTTGTAGGAGGAGTTAGTTACAGAGTAAAACATGTCACTTCCTGTTGCCAGCAGGTGGCGCTATTACTATAACTGAATATGGTCATGTAGATCTCTTCATATCAGGAGTCTTATCAAACATGTGAAGTTTGGTGCAGATCGGACATAGCATGCCTGAGTTATAACAACTTCCTGTTTCATGGCGAAACATCGAAATTTGAGAGGACGCCACGGACACGCCTCCGATGAAAACTCTAGATCTTCGCAATTTAACGTCACAAAGGGCTTTAGATTGCAATGACCAATTTTGGTGTTCATCCGATTAAATCTCTGGGAGGAGTTCGTTAAAGTATGACACCTGCAAATGGCAAAATGTCACTAAATATGACGAGAAAATTCAAAATAACCGACTTCCTGTTGGGTTTCGGATTTCGTTCCAGGAGACTTTTTTGTAGGTATTGTTATGTTACATGAGTGTACCGATTTTCATACATGTACGTGAAACGTAGCTCGAGGCGCACTCTGCTGAATATTTATAGGTGGCGCTGTCGAGCCATTTTGCCACACCTACTCCTGAAACCCATATCAGACGTAAATTTTCACCAGTTCTGATGCGTGTGCAAAGTTTCCTGACTTTTCGAGCATGTTTAGGCCCTCTAAAATGCGATTAAGTTTGGAGAAGAAGAATAATAATAATAATAATTAAAGCTGCAAGCAGCGATGGAAGGGACCTCGCACCCGGCACCGCCGACCGGTGGCTTCAGAAAGACAGGGAACGGTGAGCAATATGCATTTAAAAAGGTAAATATAGAGGAACGTGTCATAGTCATTTATATGTGTCAAACCTGCTGCCAGCTGGTGGCGCTATGTCCATAACTGAACATTAACATGTAGATGTCTTCAGTCTAGCACTTTTATCAAACATATGAAGTTTGGTGCAGATTGAAGATAGTATGTTTGCGTTAGTGTAAAGCCTGACACATCCTGTTGTCAACAGGTGGCGCTATGATTACATCTGAATATTGGCCTTTAGATGTCTTCAGGCCAGGAATCTTACCAAATATGTGAAGTTTGGTGCAGATTGGACAATGCATGTTTAAGTTGGTGTAAAACAAGTAATTTCCTGTAGCCACCAGGTGGCGCTATGTCTGTAACTAAACATTGGCATGTAGATGTCTTCAGATCAATACTTTTATCAAACATATGAAGTTTGGTGCAGATTGAACATGGTATGTTTGAGTTAGTGTAAAGCATGATATATCCTGTTGTCAGCAGGTGGCGCTATGATTATATCTGATTTTTGGCCTTTAGGTGTTTTCAGGCCAGGACTCTTACCAATTATGTGAAGTTTGGTGCAGATTGGACATTGCATGTTTAAGATAGTGTAAAAGAAGTCATTTCCTGTTGCCAGCAGGTGGCGCTCTAATTATAATGAAATATTCGTATTTAGTTGTGTTCAGGCCTGGATTCTTATCGAACGTGTGAAGTCTGGGGCAGATCGGACATTGTATGGCTGAGTTACAACAACTTTTATTCCCATGGCGAGACATCGAAATTTGTGATGCCGCCATGGACACGCCCTTCAACGAAAACTCTAGATCTTCGCAATTTAACATCACAAAGGCCTTTAGGTTAGACTGACCTAAATATTATGTTTATGTCATTACATCTCTAGGAGGAGTTAGTTACAGAGTAAAACATGTCACTTCCTGTTGCCAGCAGGTGGCGCTATGACTATAACTGAATATGGTCACTTAGATCTCTTCATATCAGGAGTCTTATCAAACATGTGAAGTTTGGTGCAGATCGGACATAGCATGCCTGAGATATAACAACTTCCTGTTTCATGGCGAAACATCAAAATTTGACAGGACGCCACGGACACGCCCTCCGATGAAAACTCTAGATCTTCGCAATTTAACGTCACAAAGGGCTTTAGATTATAATGACCAATTTTGGTGTTCATCTGAATAAATCTCTGGGAGGAGTTCGTTAAAGTATGACACCTGAAAATTGCAAAAATGACACAAAATATGACGAGAAAATTCAAAATAGCCGACTTCCTGTTGGGTTTCTGATTTCGTACCTGGAGACTTTTTTGTAGGTATTGTTAAGTTACATAAGTGTACCGATTTTCATACATGTACGTGAAACGTAGCTCGAGGCGCACTCCGCTGAATATTTATAGGTGGCGCTGTCGAGCCATTTTGCCACACCTACTTCTGAAACCCATATCAGACGTAAATTTTCACCAGTTCTGACGCGTGTGCAAAGTTTCCTGACTTTTCGAGCATGTTTAGGCCCTCTAAAATGCGATTAAGTTTGGAGAAGAAGAAGAAGAAGAAGAAGAAGAAGAAGAAGAATAATAAACGGAGCAGATTCAATAGGGTCCTCGCACCATCGGTGCTCGGTCCCTAATTAAAGCTGCAAGCAGCGATGGAAGGGACCTCGCACCCAGCACCGCCAACCGGTGGCTACAGAAAGACAGGGAACGGTGAGCAATATGCATTTAAAAAGGTAAATATAGAGGAACGTGTCATAGTCATTTATATGTGTCAAACCTGCAGCCAGCTGGTGGCGCTATGTCCATAATTGAACATTAACATGTAGATGTCTTCAGGCTAGCACTTTTTTAAAACATGGTAAGTTTTGTGCAGATTGAACATTGCATGTTTAAGCTAGTGTAAAACAAGTTATTTCCTGGAGCCAGCAGGTGGCGCTATGTCTATAACTAAACATTGGCACGTAGATGTCTTCAGGCCATGGCTCTTAACAAACCTGTGAAGTTTGGTGCAGATTGAACTTAGTATGTCTGAGTTAGCGTAAAGCCTGACACATCCTGTTGTCAACAGGTGGCGCTATGGTTACATCTGAATATTGGCCTTTAGATGTCTTCAGGTCTGGAATCTTACCAAATATGTAAAATTTGGTGCGGATTGGACAATGCATGTTTGATTTACTGTAAAACAATGAATTTCCTGTGGCCAGCAGGTGGCACTATATATCTAACTGAACTGAAAATTTGGTATATGTCTTCAGACTAGTAATTTAAAAAAACATATGAAGTTTGGTGCAGATTGAACATTGCATGTTGAATTTGGTATAAAACAAGTCATTTCCTGTAGCCAGCAGGTGGCGCTATGTCTATAACTAAACATTGGCACGTAGATGTCTTCAGGCCATGGCTCTTATCAAACCTGTGAAGTTTGGGGCAGATCGGATATTTTATGGCTGAGTTAGTGCAAAGCATGACATATCCTGTTGTCAGCAGGTGGCGCTATGTCTTTAACTAAACATTGGCACTTAGATGTCTTCAGGCCATGGCTCTTATCAAACATTTGTAGTTTGGTGCAGATTGGACATTGCATGCTTGAGTTAGTGTAAAACAAGTAATTTCCTGTAGCCAGCAGGTGGCGCTATGTCTATAACTAAACATTGGCACGTAGATGTCTTCAGGCCATGGCTCTTATCAAACGTGTGAAGTTTGGGGCAGATTGGACATTTTATGGCTGAGTAACAACAGCTTCTATTCCCATGGCGAGACATTGAATTTTGTCACGACGCCATGGACACGCCCATTAGCTCAAGCTCAAGCTCTTCACAAATTAACATCACAAAGGCCTTTAGACTAAACTGACCTAAATATTATGTTGATGTCATTAAATCTCTAGGAGGAGTTAGTTACAGAGTAAAACATGTCACTTCCTGTTGCCAGCAGGTGGCGCTATGACTATAACTGAATATGGTCACTTAGATCTCTTCAGGTCAGTATTCCTATCAAACATGTGAAGTTTGGTGTAGATCGGACATAGCATGCCTGAGATATAACAACTTCCTGTTTCATGGCGAAACATCAAAATTTGACAGGACGCCACGGACACACCCTCCGATGAAAACTCTAGATCTTCGCAATTTAACGTCACAAAGGGCTTTAGATTACAATGACCAATTTTGGTGTTCATCTGAAAATATCTCTGGGAGGAGTTCGTTAAAGTATGACACCTGAAAATGGCAAAAATGACACAAAATATGACGAGAAAATTAAAAATAGCCGACTTCCTGTTTGGTTTCTGATTTCGTACCTACAGACTTTTTTGTAGGTAATGTTAAGTTACATGAGTGTACCGATTTTCGTACATGTACGTGAAACGTAGTCGAGGCGCACTCCGCTGAATATTTATAGGTGGCGCTGTTGAGCCATTTTGCCACACCTACTCCTGAAACCCATATCAGACGTAAATTTTCACCAGTTCTGATGCGTGCAAAGTTTCCTGACTTTTCGAGCATGTTTAGGCCCTCTAAAATGCGATTAAGTTTGGAGAAGAAGAATAATAATAATAATTAAAGCTGCAAGCAGCGATGGAAGTGACTCGCACCCAGCACCGCCAACCGGTGGCTTCAGAAAGACAGGGAACGGTGAGCAATATGCATTTAAAAAGGTAAATATAGAGGAACGTGTCATAGTCATTTATATGTGTCAAACCTGCTGCCAGCTGGTGGCGCTATGTCCAAAACTGAACATTAACATGTAGATGTCTTCAGTCTAGCACTTTTATCAAACATATGAAGTTTGGTGCAGATTGAAGATAGTATTTTGACGTTAGTGTAAAGCCTGACACATCCTGTTGTCAACAGGTGGCGCTATGATTACATCTGAATATTGGCCTTTAGATGTCTTCAGGCCAGGAATCTTACCAAATATGTGAAGTTTGGTGTAGATTGGACAATGCATGTTTAAGTTGGTGTAAAACAAGTCATTTCCTGTAGCCACCAGGTGGCGCTATGTCTGTAACTAAACATTGGCATGTAGATGTCTTCAGATCAATACTTTTATCAAACATATGAAGTTTGGTGCAGATTGAACATGGTATGTTTGAGTTAGTGTAAAGCATGATATATCCTGTTGTCAGCAGGTGGCGCTATGATTATATCTGATTTTTGGCCTTTAGGTGTTTTCAGGCCAGGACTCTTACCAAATATGTGAAGTTTGGTGCAGATTGGACATTGCATGTTTAAGATATGTAAAAGAAGTCATTTCCTGTTGCCAGCAGGTGGTGCTATATCTTTAACTGAACATTGGCATTTAGATATCTTCAGACCAATATTTTTATCAAAAGTGTGAAGTTTGGTGCAGATTGGACATTGCATGCTTAAGATAGTGTAAAAGAAGTAATTTCCTGTTGCCAGCAGGTGGCGCTCTAATTATAATGAAATATTCATATTTAGATGTGTTCAGGCCTGGATTCTTATCGAACGTGTGAAGTCTTGGGCAGATCGGACATTGTATGGCTGAGTTACAACAACTTTTATTCCCATGGCGAGACATCGAAATTTGTGATGCCGCCATGGACACGCCCTTTAACGAAAACTCTAGATCTTCGCAATTTAACATCACAAAGGCCTTTAGGTTAGACTGACCTAAATATTATGTTTATGTCATTAAATAGGAGGAGTTAGTTACAGAGTAAAACATGTCACTTCCTGTTGCCAGCAGGTGGCGCTATGACTATAACTGAATATGGTCACTTAGATCTCTTCATATCAGGAGTCTTATCAAACATGTGAAGTTTGGTGTAGATCGGACATAGCATGCCTGAGATATAACAACTTCCTGTTTCATGGCGAAACATCAAAATTTGACAGGACGCCACGGACACGCCCTCCAGTGAAAACTCTAGATCTTCGCAATTTAACGTCACAAAGGGCTATAGATTACAATGACCAATTTTGGTGTTCATCTGAATAAATCTCTGGGAGGAGTTCGTTAAAGTATGACACCTGAAAATGGCAAAAATGACACAAAATATGACGAGAAAATTCAAAATAGCCGACTTCCTGTTGGGTTTCTGATTTCGTATCTGGAGACTTTTTTGTAGGTATTGTTAAGTTACATAAGTGTACCGATTTTCGTACATGTACGTGAAACGTAGCTCGAGGCGCACTCCGCTGAATATTTATAGGTGGCGCTGTCGAGCCATTTTGCCACACCTACTCCTGAAACCCATATCAGACGTAAATTTTCACCAGTTCTGATGCGTGTGCAAAGTTTCCTGACTTTTCGAGCATGTTTAGGCCCTCTAAAATGCGATTAAGTTTGGAGAAGAAGAAGAAGAAGAAGAAGAATAATAAGAATAATAAACAGAGCAGATTCAATAGGGTCCTCGCACCATCGGTGCTCGGTCCCTAATAATAAACGGAGCAGATTCAATAGGGTCCTCTGCACCATCGGTGCTCGGTCCAGATTCAATAGGGTCCTCTGCACCATCGGTGCTCGGTCCCTAATAATAATAAACGGAGCAGATTCAATAGGGTCCTCTGCACCATCGGTGCTCGGTCCCTAATAAACGGAGCAGATTCAATAGGGTCCTCTGCACCATCGGTGCTCGGTCCCTAATAATAATAATAATAATAAACGGAGCAGATTCAATAGGGTCCTCGCACCATCGGTGCTCGGTCCCTAATAAACGGAGCAGATTCAATAGGGTCCTCTGCACCATCGGTGCTCGGTCCCTAATAAACGGAGCAGATTCAATAGGGTCCTCGCACCATCGGTGCTCGGTCCCTAATAATAAACGGAGCAGATTCAATAGGGTCCTCTGCACCATCGGTGCTCGGTCCCTAATAATAATAATAAACGGAGCAGATTCAATAGGGTCCTCTGCACCATCGGTGCTCGGTCCCTAATAATACCAGCAGGGCTGAGGCTCCCAGCGGCGGGAATCAATGCAGGGTTCGGTTTACAAGGGCACACGTCCACACACCCGTGCAGTCTGATCACACTATCAAACACTCAAAGTGTACACCGCACACGATAAAGAAGAACCACCACCACAAGGAGGAAGATCAATCCACCCACGGGACCCCAGCTCCTGCAATAAAACCAAAGAGATTAAGAAACTATAGAAATGAACTTAATGGCAATATGGACATCACTAATGAAGAAAGTCCTCACAACAGTGAAGATTAATAACAAACAGAAGTAAGGAGAGGAAACAATGTAACCTTAGAAAGATCAAATAGTTGGTCACCTGAGATTATTACAAAACAACTTCAACTCAGTAGATGATCACACACACACACACACACACACACACACACACGTCGAGTTGCATTAATAGATGATCACATGTATCAAGAGCAATAATCACTAAATTGGTTTTACAGAAATAAAGAAAATCAAATGGACGTGACTCATTTCAGGTAACAGCCAATCAGCCTTTAAATAGAAGATACTACTCGCTGATAGGCCAACAAGGCTGTCAATCGTAAGTGTAGTGGGTTGATTTGAAAGATGTTATTTCGCCGTATATCTTTCTCCCCCATTTGACACATCGGGAACAACAAGGGCGTAAACCTTCCTGGACCATTGATCTGCCTTGCTCCAAGAGTGCAGGCTCGCCAGAAGTGCGGATCGAGGGCGCATAACAGCCGAAAAGAGAGGCTCGCGAGCACCCTTCTGAACGCTCAAATTAGGAATGGGACACCCTACGGTCTCGTGGACTTAACGGACACGCACGCAAGACTGCAAGTGCACAATAACTATTCCATTTGGGACAAGGGCCTTTCACTTCGACTGAAATGGCTTCGTCGTTAAAGAAGCGAAACAACAGATCACTTTTAAAAATCTGCGTTTTGATTTTAGAAAGACTGCTAAAAAATAATAGTAGCTTTATTTTGCTCTTATTGTTATGCTATTTGTTATGCCAAGGTAAGACATTTGTGCTAGTCTCGGTTTGCTGTTTGTTAACCTCTATTTGACCGTGACGCAGTTTGTTTAGTATAAGCTGTAATCACTTCACTTTATTATTCTCATGCTGAGCCATTTAAACGTGATATTTTTAAAGTAAATCGGTAATAACAACAGATCCACTAGGCTACAACCAGGGTTCATAAAAGGAGGGCATATCATATGTCACATATTACAATATAATAGGCCTATTATTGGGGGGGACAGATTGGTATTTTTCCAACATTGGAAACGTCTGTATGTGCGTCTGTGTGTGCGCGTGCGCTCCAAAACAGACAGGCAAAATACACTTTGAGCTTCAGGCTCAAACGATCAAATACACACAGACGGCTTGGAGAGTATTCACTTAAAACACAGTTTATATCTTCAAGTGAACGAGAACAGTTGGGAGAAAATTGTGTGTCAATATTTTGTCTTATTGACAGATTGGAGCTTCTTCAATGTTAATCAAAGAACAAAATACAAAGAGAAAATCACTCACAGCTCTTAATCTGAATAAAATAATAGCTTTAAGCATTAATCTATCAATATATACAGTGAAAACTATGCAGTGTTCATTTGTATTTGATCACTTTTAGATTTATTTTGTAGCTATTACTTATCTGAACATTAATGTTAGTAGACCATCATAGATAAATGAAAGCACTGTTTTTTTTTACATTTGTACATTTGTCAGTTTATTTAACTTTGTTTCTTTGTTCATGTTCTTACTCTATCTTATCTTATGTATATAAAACACAAAAAATGCCTGCACACACGTGCATTTACAAATTGATGTTTTATATTTATTTAATTAAATATTTTTTAACATTTCAGAATATAAAGCCATGTTAATTAAGCTGCTAATCTATCATATAAATATATATTTCATGCATATATGTGTATGTATATATGTATGTATATATATAAATAACAAAAAGTACCGATAAGAATACCGTTAAAGTACCGGACCGATAAGCAGTATCGATAAGAGTAGTAATACCGTTAAAACCTTAACGATACCCATCCCTAGTGGCTACGGTGACCTCGGATTAAGAAAGAAAAAGACTAATATTAGGGTAGATGTCAATCTTCTTACAATGTAACAAGTACATCGTGTTTTATGGGAAGTGTTCCCGGTTCCGGTTGACCTAATTAATGCAGTGTATTATGTGTAAGTCAGGTTAAAGAGATGGGTCTTTAATCTAGATTTAAACTGACAGAGTGTGTCTGCCTCCCGAACATTGTTAGGTAGATTGTTCCAGAGTTTGGAAGCTAAATAGAAAAAGGATCTGCCGCCCGCAGTTGATTTTGATATTCGAGGTATTATCAAATGGACAAATGAGTTTTGAGATAGCGGTGGACACGAAGGACTATAATGTGATAAGAGTTCACTTAAATACTGAGGAGCTATGCCATTCAGGGCCTTATAGGTAATTAGTAGGTGTGTAAATCGGATGGTTCGTCACAATATCGATTCTCATACCCAGCAATACGATATTTGCCGATACCTCAAAAAATTATACGATTCGAGTCGATACAGGAGTATATCGATCGATATATCGATATTATCATATTATATATACCTATTTTAAACAACCATATACATTTTTATTAACTCACAAATGCAACCAAAAAATATATAACATGAACATAAATCTAAAAATGCTGCTATGGGCTCAGTGCTAAAAATATTTTTTCAGATAACCAAATTACAAGCAATAGCAGAAAATAAATACAAAATAACAAAAACACAAGTTCAATAAACAGTGCTTTTCAGGTTTTTCAGCTCAGTCTAAAATACATTTTCAGGTACGCTACAGAAATGTAATAATCAAATGTAAAATAACTGCACTGTATCACTGTAGTCTTCACTGTATAAATTAAATAGCCTGTAAATGAACACTTTTTGATGTTACAAAGGTTATTTAGTCAGGAGCAGTGAGCACTTGTATTTTTCTTTGACAGCATTATATTTATTATTCGTTTTCTTTCACTTTAAGAACGAAAGCACAGATTTAATATACTGATACACATGCCTTTTTTCGCCACTGTTTTGTTTAAAAATTAGAATGCAAATGAAATTAAAATGATCTGCATTTGATAATCAAGGAACTATAAATGACAGAATGTGTATGCACAGAGTGAAGCAAGCTTTCAACAGTTTTTGTGCTGTTCAAAATTGCCAAGAGAGCTTTTCAAGCACAATCCCTTTAATTGTATTTTTATTATTAATATGGATTTTCATATTTTGTATTAATAAAGGCCTTCTGAACTGAATTGATGCATTTATGTAAGAAAACATATCTATAAATAAAACTATAAACTGTAATCTCTAGCTTCCTAACTCCTAAGTGATGACCCTGCCTGTGCGCAAAGTACACACTATGTACCTGACATCACCAACATTTCAATATGAATTCTGTCCTTTATAAATCATGTTCAGTAATCGTGTATGCCAGTAATTGTATTTTCTAGAAAAAACATGACATTGTACCTTAATATGGTGGAAAATAAAACTATTTTAATAAGTACAAAATAAAACAAATGATGGGCAAACTGTTTATTATAAAACCTAATGAACTGTTTGTTTGTTTTTCAGATTATTTCAGTGCAAGTACAGATGGCGTGTCAGTGTTTGTGATGGAAAGAGATTCTGTCACTTTCCAAACTGGTGTTGAAACAAACCAACAAGGCAGAATTAAGTGGTATTTTAATGACACTGGCATCGCTCAAATCACTGGAGACCTCAGTTTTAACTGTACAGATGTTCAGTGTAATGAAGGAAATGAGAGATTCAGAGACAGACTGAAGCTGGATCATCAGACTGGATCTCTGACCATCATGAACATCACAAACACAGACTCTGGACTCTATACACTACAGATCAGAAGTAAAATTAATGTCGAGAAAGACAAGACCTTTAAGCTTGCCCTCCATGGTGAGTTTAAAAGCAAGTCTTCATATGTTTAGTCATTCATATTAGGGGTCGACCGATATGTGTTTTCAGGGCCGATACCGATTATTACAGATCAAGTAGACCGATAACCGATATTTTGAACCGATATACGTGTCTGGTGTAAAATGAAAATGAATGCCAAAATTAATAATAACAAGAGCTCTGACAAAAACGTTCTTTAAATGCTTTTAAACATGTCTTTAATTCTGAAAACTGTTAATAACAACAACATTAAATAAACAGTAATATTAATAATATTAATAATAACATAAGTAGGCTACAGAGATCACCCAGAAGCATTCTGTAAACATTTAGTAAAACTTAAAGTAAACGTATTTAGCGTATTGTGTGATTATTCTCAACAAAAGTTGTAATAATTGTTGTAGTTGTATTACGTATACAGTAATATATTCGGCTAAACCGAACTTATATTTTGACAGGTTGCCATGAGGACCTTTTAAGTTTCTGTAGCCTATTTATATATGATATGACGATCGTTTTACTCAAATGAAACGGTCAAATGCTCATCAAGTGACTCACGAGCAGTTCTGGGGATGTTGTTCATGTATTGATGTCCTCATTTAGTGAGACGGCAGATGCTGAAAACACCGAGCAAGCGCGCTTCAGTATGTATGTGTGCAGTAAATGAAACCCGTCTGTGTCATTCATTAACAGAGATGCAGAACATGCAGGATTCATATTTAAAGTGTTTTTGCGGCTTAATATTTATAGATACTAGTCCATAGCGCGAGTCGATTTAAGTGTACTGACCTACTTTTGATTAATTCATCCAAACTTCGACACATTCCGCGACATTCCGCGTTATACGGTAAATTCCATTATATGACTGCATTCCGCGATTCCGCCCGCATTTTCCGCATCGCGGACATCATAGATTATATTGAGGTGTTTTGCAACTTCAGCAACGTCTGCTGCTGCTTTACCTTTGAGAGACAACTGATGCGTGATCACTGAGGCAGCTCCAGTTAGCAAGTGCTCTCGGTGTGAGACTGCCTTCAGTTTTCCGCGTTGATTGGTCGGACTCGTGACTCTCTACATATCAGATGAGCGGTGGGCGGAGATTGCTCTCAGAGATTGAGAGATCGCCTATGGCAAGCCGTTTTAGCCTAAAATATACTAAGTGTTACTCGTCGTAATTGCATTTTTACTAGTAACAATTCAATTAGAGAGCTCTACAATTCAATTATTACTAGTAACAATTACAATTAGAGAGCTCTCTAAATCAATATTTACTAGTAACAATTACAATTAGAGAGCTCTCTAACCGAATTAGAGAGCTCTGCAATTGCATTCTTACTAGTAACAATTTAATTAGAGAGCTCTACAATTCAATTCTTACTAGTAACAATGCCAATTAGAGAGCTCTCTAATTCAATTGTTACTAGTAAGAATGCAATTGCAGAGCTCTCTAATTCAGTTAGAGAGCTCTCTAATACAATTGTTACTAGTAAGAACTGAATTAGAGAGCTCTACAATTCGATTCTTACTAGTAATAATTAAAATTAGAGAGCTCTTTAATGCAATTCTTACTAGTAACAATTGTATTAGAGAGCTCTCTAACTGAATTAGAGAGCTCTGCAATTGCATTCTTACTAGTAACAATTGAATTAGAGAGCTCTACAATTCAATTCTTACTAGTAACAATGCCAATTAGAGAGCTCTCTAATTCAGTTCTCACTAGCAAAATGTAATTACAGAGCTCTCTAATTCAATTCTTACTAGTAAGAAATCCAGTTACAGAGCTCCACAATTGCATTCTTACTAGTAAAACCTGTATTAATTAGATGCAAAACGGATTTTCGATTACACCCATTGCCTTACCAAATCCGCCTGTGGTGATATACTTCAAAATAAAAGCCCCATGAATTAATAGCATTTTCATTGTGTCAGAATGACCTTTAAAGTGAGATGACAGCTTGGATATGTTTTGTTTAAAAAATATATTTAATCATTAAATTAATTTACATCTTTATGGTCTGCTTACAAGTGAAGAAGACACACATGTTTCTTTAAAAAAATGCTAGTCTTTGTCAAAATGTCTGGTAATAATGACATCATCTCATTTTGGTGTTTATTATGCACTGTAACATGCAGGAAGAATTAACATCTATTGGCTAATTGGCCAGTGGTCACTCCTGACAAAATGAGTTTTAGAATTTCTTTCTTTCTTTCTTTCTTTTTATTTATTTATTTATTTGGTCATACAGTTATGATATTAATATGGAAACCACAACCATTATAAAACAAACAAAAACATGTCCCGTTTTTAATTTGTAGATAACTTGGCCCTAATTACAAGTGAAATTTCAATAATATTTTGTCCACTGAACTAGGAAGTGTCCCGGTTTTTATTCATAAATCTGGTTAACATTTTTGACCGGATAGATTTTGCGCCCTCGACTTTACCGGAAATAGCCTACTATAGACTACGTGCCGAGTTTTTATTGATCATTTGATAATACACGAAGTGACAAACAAATAAATACATATTCAAATACGTCACATAAATATTACATGTAGCTACACCAAATAAGTCTATGATGTGGGTGACTTGTTTGAATGTGTGTTTTTCGTGTGTTTGCTAATATCCCTATTAAAACGTTTACACAGTGTTAATAAAGACATTTACGATGCAAGATGTTAGCATGGAGATTGCTTGTAAATCTGCTGTTTATGAGTATGTTTATCAGATATTGCTTCATTATTAAAGAAGCGTTCGTCAGCAGGCATTATGAAAAGGTTTGCTAATAAACGTTAAATAGTGAATAAAGATGCAAAATATGTCAACATTGTAGATGTAATCTTTTGACCAAAACTTCAAAGGCATGTCATTCTCCTATAATTAATCTGTGTTTTTTACAAAGGACTAGTCATTTTGCGTTGGCAGATGGTACGTCATTTTTACAGGTTTTTTTTGTATTGAAAGACAAAAAGTACAATCTGTCCAATCAGTACAACTTTTTACAATCTGTAAATAACAATCAATACAAACAAACATAAAGAACAGCAGTTTACAGCAGCTTATATGTGCAAAAAGAAACTTCTGGTTACAAGTACAAACCTTTAAAATATTGACCATATTCAATATAAACACAATGTATAAAATAACTATAACATTTCTGCTATGGTCAGTTACTGTTTTGTGCTGTTCCCTTGCCCGGGGGCACCCAAAATCTACGTCGTATCCTTCTTCGTAATCTCCGTAGTAACAAATACAGCGCAATTGCCTTTCTTCTATCTACAATCCGTACTGCACATAAACACAGATGCACATGTACAGTGTAAATAAAACAAATACAGTAAAATAAACTATTCTAATAATAAATCAAGACCAATTGTATTTAAAATTAGATTCGAATTTACCCATTCTGTACAGAAGACGCTGTTCAGCCGCGCGCTGCAAACGCTACAGGTGTGAAAGGGCAATGGGGCGGCGCTGCTCCTGCTCTGCATACGCACCGCTTCTGCGCCGCTCACGCGCTGCTCACGCTTGCAGTGTGAAACGGGCGTGAAACCGGCGTGAGAGTGGCTCGACGGTGTTTAGAGTCCCGCAGCAGCGAGTGCCGTCAGCGCAGCTGAAGAGTTCTGCTTTCAAATACACGCAATAAAGCCGTAAAGGCCTTTTTAGCATTTTAAGTAAGCATTTAAAGGCCAAGTTTTGTAGCATTTTAAAATGCTGGTTTACTGTAGCCTACTAAGTGATGATAAAAGACAAACGTACGAGACCAGAATATTAACGCAATAATGTTTTCCTCCCTTTCGAAAATGGCAATAAACAGACATAATAACAGTTAAATAAACAGTTTATAGACTAAATTAAGACAGACAGTTAAAGTTAATATTTTGGGTTAGTCAGTTTTTTAACCTTATTACTAAGCTGTTGTACAGAATGTAATCTTTAATACTGTATCGGTGCATGAGAGGGAAACGCGCTGCGTGTTGTTTTGTTTTGGGTTTATGTGAATCTGCACATAGTATGCTTTATAATTTTGTCTAATCACTATTGGTACCTTAAGCAACATTTGTATTAAGCCTTATATCCCTGTTCAAGTTCGCTAATTCACAAGGAGTGAGAATCATACTCGCAAAATAATGTTAATTATTAAACCAAACAAAATCAAAACTTTCAAAAACATGCAGCAATACGATTATTTTATTACAGTGACAGATGGTGGGTTTAATCAGTGACATTATTAATAGATTTACTCTCCGGTGTCGTCTTCTCATCTCCTCGACCTGCTTCCTTGGGGTTTTTACCTTTTGCAATTTTCGTTGCGGCATGAATGACATAATATGGTGACATTTTCCACAATCACGACAGAAAATCAAATACTGCCCTGAATTCAATAGTGGAGAGGTGTCAATTTTCCCAGTAAGGCGAAAAACAAAACAGCTTCCCAGAACTCAACACGTGACATCAGCTTCACATTCTCAGCCAGATGAATATGCATGAGGCTAATTATCATAATGAGGTCGCTTTAAATAGAGAGCTCTACAATGCAATTCTTACTAGTAAGAATCACTATTGTAGAGCTCTACAATTACATTTTTACTAGTAACAATTTAATTAGAGAGCTCTACAATTCAATTCTTACTAGTAACAATGCCAATTAGAGAGCTCTCTAATACAATTCTTACTAGTAACAATTCGATTAGAGAGCTCTGTAACTGAATTAGAGAGCTCTGCAATTGCATTTTTACTAGTAACAATTCAATTAGAGAGCTCTACAATTAAATTATTACTAGTAATAATTACAATTAGAGAGCTCTTTAATGCAATTCTTACTAGTAACAATTGTATTAGAGAGCTCTCTAACTGAATTAGAGAGCTCTGCAATTGCATTCTTACTAGTAACAATTCAATTAGAGAGCTCTACAATTCAATTCTTACTAGTAACAATGCCAATTAGAGAGCTCTTCAATGCAATTCTTACGAGTAAAAACTGAATTAGAGAGCTCTTTAATTCAATTAGAGAGCTCTCTAATTCAGTTTTTACTAGTAAGAATTCCAATTAGAGAGCTCTCTAATTCAGTTGTTACTAGTAAGAATTCCATTTAGAGAGCTCTCTAATTCAGTTGTTACTAGTAAGAACTGAATTAGAGAGCTCTTTAATTCAATTACAGAGCTCTGCAATTAAACATATCTCTAATGTGTATTTTTACTAGTAAAATTGTAATTATAGAGCTCTATAATTGCATTTGTACTTGTAATAATTAAATAAGAGAGCTCTCTAATCGGAATTGTTACTAGTAAAAATTGAATTAGAGAGCTCTTTAATTAGAATACTTACTAGTAAAATGTATTTAGAGAGCTCTCTAATTGGGATTGTTACTAGTAAAACTGAATTAGAGAGCTCTTTAATTAGAATACTTACTAGTAAATATGTATTTAGAGAGCTCTCTAATGAGGATTGTTACTAGTAAGAATTCAATTGTAGAGCTCTCTAATGAGGATTGTTACTAGTAAAAATTCAGTTGTAGAGCTCTGTAATGAAAAATGAATGGAAGTCAATGGAGACATATGACTAGTAAAAATTCATTTGTAGAGCTCTCTAACTGGAATTGTTACTAGTAAGAGTTTAATTAGAGAGCTCTGTAATTGGCATTGTTACTAGTAAGAATTTAATTGTAGAGCTCTCTAATTATAATTGTTACTAGTAAGAATATGATTAGAGAGCTCTCGAATTGGCATTGTTACTAGTAAGAATTGAATTGTAGAGCTCTCTAATTGTAATTGTAACTAGTAAGAATTGCATTAAAGAGCTCTCTAATTGTAATTATTACTAGTAATAATTGAATTGTAGAGCTCTCTAATTGAATTGTTACTAGTAAAAATGCAATTACGACGAGTAACACTTAGTATATTTTAGGCTAAAACGGCTTGCCATAATCGCCTCACTCTCACAGAGTGTTGAGCTCAGACAGGCTGCATCGAGCCAAATAGTGCATTTAAACATTAAATAGGTAAAATGCTTAATATCGGCGCCGATAATCGGTCGACCCCTAATTCATATGTGACCCTGGAACACAAAAGCAGTTTTAAGTCGCTGGGGTATATTTGTAGCAATAGCCAAAAATACATTGCATGGGTCAAAATTATCCATTTTTCTTTTATGACAAAAATCATGTTCCATGAAGATATTTAGTAAATTTCCTACCGTAAATATATTAAAACCTAATTTTTGATGTAATATGCATTGCTAAGAACTTCATTTGGACTTTAAAGACGATTTTCTCAGTATTTCGATTTTTTTTTTTGTAGATTGTATCTCAGCCAAATATTGTCATATCATAAATCATACATCAATGGAAAGCCGATTTATTCAGCTTTCAGATGATGTATAAATCTCAATTTCTAAAAATGGACACTTATGGCTGGTTTTGTGGTCCAGTAATATTTGTGTTGTGACATTCAGAAGTGTTTATTCTCTATACCTGTATATTAACTCACAGATAATTTCTTAAAGAACACATATATAAATGTAGTTCTGTATGATTTTTCAGATGTTTCTGCTGCTGATCAAGATGAAATGAAGAAAGAGGGAGAAAATCTAACTTTATCTACTGGTGTAATAAACACAAATGATGAGATGAGATGGTATTTTGATAACACTCTCGTCATTGAAATCACTGGAGATCAGAGTAAGATCTGTACAGATGATCAGTGTAAAGAGAGATTCAGAGACAGACTGAAGCTGGATCATCAGACTGGATCTCTGACCATCACAGACACCAGAACCACAGACTCTGGAGATTATAAACTACAGATCCACAGCAGCAGATTCAGCATCATTAGAAAGTTCACTGTCAGAGTTACTGTCACTGGTGAGTATAATTTAGTCATTCAATGCCTTTTTCCTTTTAGCAACAGTTTGAAATACTTTTACATTACATCCCACTAAATGGTTTCATTGATGATCATCTGTCATCTTCAAATGCATCTGTGACAGATATTTGTCACTTTATGAATTCTACAGTTTTTAAGTCCATTTTAAATAAGAAAAGAATCATATTTGTATATTGGTCAGTTTTCCTGTGAAAGCCACTGTTTTAGCTGTACTTGCTCTAAAGTCCACCACATTCCATATAAATAAACTGTGTACTGAAAGCAGAAAGGTGTAGCCCTAAACGTCAGTCAAAAGTAATGATAGTTAACTTTCAGTTGATCTATCTGTTTTCATCTTCATCTGCTGCAGGAACAAATGCTGCTATTATCCTTAGTGCTGTTGGTGGTGTTCTGCTCGTACCATTTGTGATTTACTGTCGTCACAAGAGATGTACAAAACAAAATGGCAAGTATTACATACAACTGATCGCAATAAATGTAAATATAGGATTTATTAGAAATGTGTCTCTTTAGTTTAATTGACCAAACTAAAATGTATTTTATTGTTTAAACAGACACCGAGGGGCAGAACAATCATGATAAGGTGAGGTACTACAACCGGTCTGATCTTTGAGATCCTTAAATGATGTTTATCTGTGTGAAAGTATATATGGTTTCATTCCGAAATTATAATTCATATGTTTATAATAATTGACTTATTTAAGAGAGCACCACACTTGAAAAATTTTACTTCAGTATGAAGAACATGAGTCTTTACATTCAGCAAACATCAGATATACAAAGACATGTTTGTGTAACTGGATCATCTATCCTGATCACCTTCTGTAATTCTGTTTTCTTTGTTTCAGGAGAATGGTACATCAGAAAACTTGCTAAATGAGGAAATGAAAATGGGTGTTAATGGGTAAACCACAGATAAGGTTGTGGCTAATGAGACCTCATAGTAATCAGTAGTCTGCATCAACACCAGTGACATGACGTTTCTAATCCAAAACATTTTTAAACGAAGTATTTTCAGATGTGCTATTGTGGGTCACCTTAATAGTGTCACTCAAGCACAAGTATTATGTTTGCCTTTATAACATGCATAAAAGGGGCTTTTTAAAAAAAAAAAAAAAGTCTAACTAAATAAGAATATGGATATTCATAAGACAAAATGCATGTTTTTTTTTTTAATTGGACTGAGATGATAGTCAAGCTTTAAGCATCTACATCTGTAAAATGATCCTGTAGATCTGATTTTTTTCAGTTCTACACTACCACCTCTCTTGTTCAGGCAGCTTTGTCAACTGTAAACTGACATCGAAAGTGTTTACAGGTTTCAAGATGATGCCTTCCAGTTGAGCCATCAATCCAATTACTGTCGGATTCTTTTGGTGCATGTAAATATGATTTTGACATCAAATGTTTTTTTTCTTTACATTAATTTGTAACTGGCTGTGAACACATTATCTGATGGCTTGGACAGAGGAACACTGATGGTGAAATGCCAGTATGATGCGTTTTGGATGCTGCTGTTCTGCAGCTAATTTAACCAGCAATCCTCTCTTGTTCAGGCAGCTTCGTCAACTGTAAACTGACATTATTTTTAACACTAACCTTTAAGAAATGGAACATTTCACAGTCCATGCTGATGTTTGATTGTTTGGTTGACAAAGCTTTGTAGTTAAAGAAAGGTGATTGATATCCAGCAAGGGTTAATCTGACCGGCAGCCATATCACCCTGCAGCCCAAGACCGGTTGCCCACTAAAGCTAAGCAGGGTTGAGCCTGGTCAGTACCTGGATGGGAGACCTCCTGGGAAAAACGTCTCGGGTTACTCGTAACCCTTGTTCTCAGAATAGGAACGAGGCGCTGCGTAGCTTTTACGCATCGGGAACGCCTTCTGCGTGACCGAGTCTGGCCCATATAGAATCACGCCAATTTATTGGCTGATGGCGCTGACGCCATGACGCCGTCCAGGTCATACTGGCGAACGCGCCATCCACTCCTCAGATTTCTCTGCCGAAAAGAACCCTGTCGGCGGCGAAGCTGAGTGGCGTCTGGTTCCCTATTCAGAGAACAAGGGTTACGCGAGTAACCCGAGACGTTCTCTTTCATAGGTAACACTACGCTGCGTAGCTTACGCTTTGGGAACGATATACCAAACACGCCAAGCTGAAAACGCTGCCTATCTGGCCCAATAATGAACCAACAACATACGGTCAGTTCAAACAGATAAAATCCGGGAACCTGGAGCCGTATCAACGTCAAGGTTGTAAAACCTGACAAAGGTGTGCGGAGAGGACCATCCTGCCGCAACACAAATATCCTCCAGGGTACCCTCTAAAAGAGCTTGAGAGGAGGCTACGCCTAGTAGAATGCGCCCAAGACTAAGAGGTGAAGGGAGTTCCGCGCCTCGTAAGCCAGCGAAATGGCATCTCTCACCCAGTGAGAAATCCTCTGCTTTGACGTGGCAAGCCCGCGGCGACCAGCACCAAAACAGATAAATAACTGGGGAGATTTTCTCCAAACCTTGGAGCGATCCACATACAGCTTCAATGCCCTGACCGGGCAGAGCATGTGGAGTTTCTCATCCTCACTTGAAGCAAAGGGAGGGGGATGGAAAGAGTGACCACCTGAGATCGAAACTATGTGGACAAGACCTTGGGAATGTAACACGGCCTAGGCCGCAGGGTAACTTTGACTAGACCCGGGGCAAAGTCCATACATGTCTCACTTACAGAGAAAGCCAGCAGATCTCCAACTCTTTTCAGTGACGTAAGCGCCAGCAAAAGAACAATCTTAAGAGTCAGTATCCGATCCGAAGCTGACTCTAAGGGCTCAAATGTACAGTCACTAGGCCTTCGAGGATGACTGACAAGTCCCAAGAAGGAACTGCCGAACCGCCTGGGCGCCTGACCCCACGCATAAAGCGGAGACCATCCGATGCCTCCCCAAGGATCTCATCCAGCTCTCTTGAGCTGCAATGGCCGCTACATAAACCCTAAGGGTGGTAGCCACCCCGCTGTCAGCCTTTCTTGCAAAAACTCCAGCACTGGACCAACAGGGCAGTTAACTGGGTCAATTGCACGAGTCAAACACCAAGATTCAAAGACGCCCCACTTGGAAGAGTACAGCTTCCTAGTAGCGGGGCTCTGGCACTGGCTATGGTTTCCTGAACTCGCAGGCAAATCATCAATCACAGCCCTTGGCCCTGTATGGGCCATACCCACAACTTCCAGAGCTCCGGCTGAGGATGCCAGATCTTGCCCTGAAGCTGGGACAGTAAGTCCCGCCTGATCAGAATCTCCCAAGGAGGCCGATACAAGAGGGGAGTTAGCTCCGAGAACCAGGTCTGGGAGGGCCAGAATGGGGCTATGAGAAGGAGACGGGCACTGCTCACCTTCACTCTGCATAGTAGAATTTACATTTATCAGACGCTTTTATCCAAAGCGACTTACAATTACATTCAGGTTATACATTTTCATTAGTATGTGTGTTCCCTGGGAAACGAACCCACAACCTTTTGCGCTGCTGACGCAATGCTCTACCACTGAGCCACACAGGAACACTGCCGAACACATAGTACTGCCGGAATCAGCTTTATCGGCGGAAACGCGTACAGACTGACATTCGGCCATGGGTGGGCGACGCATCTATGCCCAGAGTCGTCGGAAACTCAGGAAGAACCAGAGCGGGCACTGGGATGACTCTTGAGAAGCAAAGAGGTCCACCTCCGCTTTGCCAAACAGATCCCAGATCTGGGATACCGCCTGACGGTTCAACATCCATTCCCCGGCCTGAGCTTCTGTCTCGACAGAAAATCGGCCGCCAGGTTCAGTACTCCCGAACGTGAACCGCCTCAAAGAGAGGAACTTGTCTTGGGACCAAAGGAGAAGATGGCGCGCAAGCCTGTCCAGGGTGCGCGACTTGAACCCTCCTTGGCGGTTTATGTGGGACACAACCGCCATATTGTCCGTTCTGACTATGATTATGATACCCCCCGAGAACGGGGAGAAAATACTTCAAAGCCAGGAAGACAGCCCTGAGTTCCAGGCAGTTTATATGCCAAAAGAGGAACTCTTCCTTCCACTCTCCGCTCGCAGGTCTGCCTTCAAAGACCGCGCCCCAGCCTGTCATTGATGCGTCCGTCGTGATCATATGGCGACGGTGGATCGCACCCATTCTCACCCTGCTCCGGAGAAAGACGGGGTCTCGCCACATTAAAGGGTCGACAGCACCTGCGCGACACCCTGATAAGGCGAGTAGCCGGGACAGTGGGATGTAACCTCAGCTTCTTCATCCACCAAAGGAACGGCCTCATGTGAAGCAACCCTAGGGCCAACACAGGGGAGGCCGCTGCTATGAGGCCCAACAGCAGCAGGTACCTACAGAGACATGATGACCTAGCTTGAAGCGGGCCAGACATGCTGTAAGATCTGGTATCCGGCAGGAGCCAAACGGGCCTGCATCTGAACGGAATCCAAACGAACCCCTAGAAACACGGTTCGCTGAGATGGGAGGAGCACACTCTTCTTGGTCTGGCCTCGCCCCGTAACGGTGAAACGTCTCTCCTCATTCCGACCCGGAGGTCAGGAACGACCTGGATTAGCTGAAGCGGCAGGCTTGTTGGGCCGCTTCAGGTTAACCCGCTTGCGTGGTTGTTGGCGGGAAGAAGACCGGCCACGGGCTCCCCAAACCCTAGTGGGGGAAGGGCGCGTGGCCTGGGCTCCACCGCTAGGGGGCTCCTTTCTGGGGAGCGACTGCTCCCTAGACACAGAGGAGGAGGGAGTTGAATAGTCCCTTGCTCTCCTCGGCATGAATTGCTTGAGAGCAGCCGACTGCGTTTTGGCTGAGCGGAATTTATCCACTACAGCGCTAACCGCCTCCCCGAATAACCCAGATTGTGAGATGGGTGCGTCCATCAAAAACACCTTTTCCTTCTCACGAATCTCAGTCAGATTGAGCCACAGATGGCGTTCTGCGGCCACCGAAGCCGCCATAGAGCGCCCCACGGCACGTGCGGTGTGCTTGGTAGCTCTCAGAGCCAAGTCAGTGGCTCTTCGCAGCTCCTTCACAGCTTCAGGAGTCAAGCCTGTCCCTTCGTCCATCTCCTTCAGGACGTCCGCCTGGTAGGCCTGAAGGATGGCCATTGTGTGAAGGGCCATACCTGCCTGACCGGCCGCGATGTAGGACTTTCCAAAAAGGGCGGAAGTGGTCCTACACGGCTTGTAAGGAAGGAGGGGGCGGGACTTCCAAGAAGGAGCCAAAGAGGGTGAAAGATGTGAGGCTAAAGTATCCTCAATCACCGGCATGGCGGTGTAACCCTGCTCCACAGAACCCACAAGGTTGGTGAAGTTAGCGGCTGCCGCGTTAGTAAGGCGGGAGAAAAATGGCTGCTTCCAGGAACTGGAGATCTCTCGATGCAGATCGCTGAAAAATGGCAGCTTCCTCCTTTCAGGCTTGGAATGTGCACCGATGAGGAACCGCTCGTCGAGCTTCGAAGCTCGAGACTCGCTGGGCTCATCGGGCCAATCCAGCGCGAGCTTTTCGTTGGCGCACGAAAGCACGTCCACGAGCTCAGAGTAGGCCGCTGAAGGCCACGCCTCCTGGCCGCTAGGCGGGAGCGCATCTGCTAAAGCAGGCCCGAAATCCTCGGAGTCGGAGGCTGCCGTGTGCAGAACATCATCTAGCCCGAAGGAAACGAAATCATGTGCCTTCGGGCTAGGAAACAGAAAATCATGCAAAAATTCGACCGGGCGGTCGCCGCCGGGAGAGGGAGGGAGGGAGAGAGAGAAAAGGCGAGGCCTGTCTGCTCACTCTCCATCTCCTCGAGCTCGACATCCGAACCCCAGCTCGCGGCTTCACGAGAGGCCGCGATCTCACGAGGAGCCGCGGAGGTGCTCGATGCGCGCCGGGGAAAAATGGAGGATTCCCGTTCACAATCCTCAAGCCGAGAGCGGAGAGTTATGAGACGGAAATCGTCGCAAATTTTGCATTTTGAGGTCCCTTAAACCGCGTCACGTGCATGCGAAAACCCCAAGCACTTAATGCACTTACTCTGTGGGTCTTCACGAGCGATGAAACGCAAGCACGGCGGTTGACAGCGGCGAAACTCCATGGCACTTCACCGCGAGGAGAACAAAGTTCCACTGAGGCAGTCGCCAAAGTGCAAATGGATGATCGCAAAAAGGTAAGTTGGGTCAGAAATCGCAACAACGAAGGGCTATGTGACCGCTTCGTGAAGGCAGAGAAATCTGAGGAGTGGATGGCGCATTCGCCAGTATGACTTGACGACGTCATTGCATCAGAGATGGCATCGTGCCATCAGCCAATAAATTGGCGTGATTCTATATGGTTTCAGACTTGGTCATGCAGAAGACGTTCCCGATGCGTAAAAGCTACGCAGCGTAGAGTTACCTATGAAAGAGAACTAGGTTGCTGTTGGAAGAGGTGTTAGTGAAACCAGCCAACACATTCTCACTCCCAACGTGCAGGAAAGCAGACGGGCAGTGTTATGCGGTCGACACTCACGATAAATAGGAATAAAAAAGAAAAGGCGCACAATAAATTAGATATGCAATAACAGGGCGAGTCGATTGGCTCATATTTCACAGATTTTTTTAGGATGACCTGCTATCAAAGTGTGAGAAACAGCGTTCAGCGGTGACCTTAACAATGCTCAGCGAGCAACAGCGAATTGTGAGGTAATGCTGGTAAGGCAGGCTTGTTAATGATGATAAGCGAGCGGCTGTGATTACCGGGGAAAATCAGAGATTAATCTAATGCGATCAACCTATTATGTATTTGACGTATTGATTGCCATAAATGTATTTATGCCACGCCAATCAATCAGCATAAACAGGACGTCATTGTAAGGCGCAGATCCCAATCATGCGTCCCACGGTAATTAGAACAGTTTATTAAAATACAGAGATAATCCTTACATTTACAACAAAAACTGTTTAAATGCCAAGAAGTTGTGTTTAGAAACAGGTGCAAGGTAGCAGCGTGATGCAGTATTATAAAAATATAACGTGCTGCTGCAGCAAATGTAGTAGGCGTGTTGCTAAGTTAGCTCATAAATTCAAGCTTTTTATTTTTTTCACATATAATCATGCAGGATAATATCATGGAGATTGTATGATTTGTAACTGATGATGTGTTCAGTTACCAATATTATAGTAAGTTAGCTCGATTAACACTTTAGCCATATAAATGTTCAGATGAAGAACAGTGTTTAGATTGTGTTATCAGTAATTGATCAAAATCCACACAAAATTATATAGTAAACACACAAATCTTACAGAATAAACAATCAAATTAATTCATAACTACAACAATATTTTGGCTCATCAGCGAGCATAACAGCAAATTGTGTTCTCTAAAAGGTATTTGTAAACCATTTTCCATGGAGCTGTCATTTTACAGAAGAAATAAGCGGTATAACAAAAATATTAATGTGCTGTCAAGATTATGTTTGGTTAATCAACTCAAAACTGCCCAATGCGATCAACACTGATGAAGTATGATTTGTTTATTGAGTTCAATTTTATTTTTATTAATAACTCAATCTTAATCAGGTCCTTCATTTGCCAGCTTCCAACTGCGATTCTCCTTGGTAATTAGAACAGTTTATTAAATACACACACACACACACACACACACACACACACACACAAAATCAAAGTTGTGTTTAAGAAACTTTAGAATTGCAAGGTAGCTTATCTCGTGATGCAGTATTCTCTCTATCTCTCTCTGCTCATCTCTAGTTGTCATTATCTGTCCTTCTTTAGAAAGCTTTCTGTCTGTCTGTGTTTCTAATCACCATGAGTGATTCAGAACTCCAAATTTATGATGCTGGATAACACTTTGATCATCAAGAACTCAATGAAGAACTCCAAAGTCTTGATGATTTGTGTGTTATCACAAAATCCACACTTAGCACCAGTAAACACCTTACCAGTGCATTGGAAAGAAGACATTGATAAACATTGTCTATACAAGGCCAAGATCAAGCAAATCAGTAAAAATCAGTATATAGTTTTCATTCAAGATCTATTGAATATCTACATTGATTTGGCACTTATGAATGTAGCAAACAATATGTCAGAAACAATCAAATGCCAAGAACCACTCATTTGATTTTGACAGAAAATAAATCTGATTACATACAGTATTTGTGTAAGCAGTATAAACTACACTAAAATATTGGTCTTTCTGTTTCTGTCTCTAGTGTGTTGTCAAATTTGCCAGCTTCCAACATTCTTTTAAATGAACTGCTTCTACACACACACACACACACACACACACACACACACTTCAAAGGCACTTTTAAGAGCCACATTTGGGTTAAATAATATCTCTGCTAGTCCTTCTCTCTAGCTAAACATCTCTCTTTGGCCATTTCACTGATTATAGTTGTAAAATTGTGCCACAAGCCTTGGGATTGAAAATGTTGTCTGTTTTGTGTTTCTACCCATCTGTTGTGAGCTGATCACAGGAGAAGCAGCACCATCAAAGAACTCCTGAACTACCTGGGTGACCTTCATTGAGAGACTTGCTTGGTGAGCTGACAGGAATACTATCCTTATCACAGTCAAAGGCAATCCAAGCAGTACACTTTAATGTATATATTAAAGTGTTGGTTTTCAAATATTCCATACTATTTTAACAAGATTTTTTCTACAAGATCTAGCACTCGAATGTAGCAATAAGGGTCAGATGATGAGGCACCTCTTGTAACCTCAAGAGAATCCTCTCTAGATTTGACACATGACAAAGTCTCATTCAGATAGGGCAGGGCCCGTATTTGGTGAACACCGCTGCGGCACAAAAGAAAATGTGGCAACACACATCTGCCAACAGTGTGGTAAGGCTGTGTTTGTTCTGGGGTGACTGTCGACCAATTCTGTGCTGAATGTGATTTTTTAACATTTTTAAATGATCTGGATTCTACAGCCACTGTAAGCAACTTCTTATTTGCTTTCATCATCTATATGGCACCTTATAGTAACAAGTAACTGTACTGTCCACATTTGGGTTTGGGAAATAAAAAGTCTGCTAGTCCTTCTCTCTAGCTAAACATTAAACAGTGAGCTTTGGCCATTTCAGGCTGATTATAAGGGAGGTAAAATTGTGCCACAAGCCTTGGGAAAAGTTGAAAATGTTGTAAATGTTTTGTTTTTTTGTAAATCTGGTGCAGCTGATCACATTCGGAAAACTGATCCTCCCATCAATGCTCCTGACACTACCTGTGAGGTGACCTTTGCTCCAGAGACTGTTGGTGTGTACAGAATACTATCCTTATCACAGTCAAAGGCAATCCATGCAGTACACTTTAATGTATATATTAAAGTGTTGGTTTTAAATATTCCATACTATTTTAACAGAGATTTTTTTCTACAAGATCTCCAGCACTCACTGAGCAATACCTCAGATGATGAGGCATCACCTCTTGTAACCTCAAGAGATCCTCTCCTAGCTTCTTCGAACTGGAGCACATGACAAAGTCTCTTTTCAGAGAGGTGGAGGGCAGAGAGACCCCGTCTGGTGAACACCGCTGCGGCACAAGAAAATGTGGCAACACGCATCTGCCAACAGTGTGGGAGCAATCCAGCTGTTGTCCGGTGGGGTGACTGTCGACCAAAGCCCTTCTGTGCTGAATGTGATGTCAGCATGCACACCAGACATGTTCTCCATAACCATGACTCCTGGATTCTACCAGCCACTGCCTCCAACAACTTTTGTTGTAGATAAAGCTCTTTCCCATTGTGGTAAGTTCTGGTTTGTGATTATACAACATACATATCATTCTGAGAATCGTTAGGCTTCATAAGCTTTACTATTTAAATAATGCCTTTTTGTCTTATTGTTTGATATTGAATTTAATTTTTTTGAGCATATCTTCTATACTTTTTAATCAATGTACTTCATTACCATTGAACCATTACACTGTTATATTACTCAGTCAATACAAATTATCTTAATTCACATGTTTGCTCTTTTTCAGTACGGCTTGTACCTGTTGAAATTCCTGAAAAAAAAATTTGGTTGTTCATCAGAGTCATTGAGGGTCTGCCCAGGGAAGACTGTTGCTGTGATCACAATGAATGGTAAGAGTGTGAAGATACAAATCTATACATGCTCTACTCCCATAAGTTTGGCCCAGGTCTGTATGTAAAATCTACATTTGACTTCTGAGTAATGTTTAAAAAGTATACAAATGTAATGTAAAAATAGTTTAAAGAATCCTAACCCTGATTAATCACATACAGTTTACGTTATAGTGGATGCGCTTTTGATTTTTCCAGGACGAAATGATCTAAGCATGCCTGAGCTGAGTTGTGAGGCATGCCAAGCCACTTGGGCTGCTGGAGTGGTCGACTTAAATCGAAGTGACTACTGGCCTGCAACTCTTCACTTTGCCACAGTTTATGCCACAGATGTCTTTTTCTCATTTGAAGAAATGAAGATGGCATCCCCAGGACTGTCCTGCCAAGCATTTGTAAGAATGCTCGATCAGCGAACTGTCCGCTTTGGTCGTGTGAGTACTGAATTTATTTATCCTACAGTATTTTTAACTTCTTTGTATTGTGGGGTGAAACGAATTTGTATTAATGCTAATGTATTTGTTGTACATTATTAGCTGTTGGTTTCCTTAAGATCTCACAGACCGTTTTCAGAAAAGCTTTTTGAGTGGGAGATATGAGGTGGATAAAATCTGCAAGGAAGAGCGCTTCATCTGTCCTGCGGCAGCCCAGATATGCTGGCAGTTTCAGTAGATGGAAACCGGAAGCATTACCGTTTTAAGAATGCAGGTAGGTATTTCAAATTGTGTATAATATCACACTGTTGAAACAATATTTATCAGAAAAAATATCTCTTTAATGTGCACCAAGTAAAATTAGATTACAAGGTATCAGAAACTTTTGTGTACCTGTTGTGTATTTTTTTATTATTATTATTTTTTTTAGATCTGAAGAACAGGCCATCTTTGAAGACGTCTTTATAGCTAAGGATGAAGATTTGTGGACTACATTCACAAGACATCCAAACATGTAAAATTGCAGATGATTAGACAGGGTTCGTACGGTCATGAAAAACCTGGAAAAGTCATGGAATTTTAAAACCGCATTTTCCAGGCCTGGAAAAGTTTTGGAAAAATGAATAAAGCCAGAAAGTTTTGGAAAAGTCATGGAAATCTATTTTACAAATCTTTGTATAATACAATTATGTTTATTCGGTCCTGAATTTGATGCACGGGATTGCGCATGGGCTATGCTCGCATATTTCTACTCTTTTCCCGCAGGCTTTCGAATTTAAAATGATGGATATTCACACATTTATTCAATAGCCTATAGCTTGTAGCCTGAAGAGTAAATAGATCCACACAGAATATCAAATCGGTCATTTTAAAACGGATTCATCAGCTGTGTTTTCTCTCATTGTCTTCCTCTTAAAACACGTAATCAGCGCATCTCGCCTGCACTAAAGAGCTGCACGGTGCGATACAAGTCTTTCTCTGGCATTTTGGTACAGTTGACAGAATTGTCACCCGCCTAATCGGGTCATTGTTGCATTGTCACTAAATGTAGCCTATTATTTGTTTGCACGCCTTTTTAAGCCGGTCTGTACTGCGCTCCAGAGGCGGTTTCCGCTGCACTCAGTCATGTCCAAATGGCGTCCGTATAAAGCCGCGAGCACCAAATTGACTTTGATACCAAACAAGCTCAGTAGAATCCTGCACGGGCCTAACATACGCCCAGTCCAATCCTTGTCCAGCAGATAATCAGAATTACCTTCTCGAGTCCGACTGGAGCCCATGTCTTTCTCTCTTCCCCATTACACAGCTGCTGTTCTAGCCATTAAAATAGTTCAGTTTCGTTTTAATGGC